>CM049192.1:18861010-19091869 GCA_026770425.1 Boechera divaricarpa | reverse complement strand
TTCACTGTCAAGGAAGTGCGACCACATGGTGCAATAGTGCTGCTTAATTCGTCAGGAGACGAATTCACTGTGAATGGGCGAAGGGTCAAACATTATTGGGCGAAGCCGAAATTCCAGCAGGACAAATCGTGCCTCTGGCTAATCCATCCGTCGCCTAACCGTCGTTGAAGTCAGGCTCGTGACAT
Source organism: Boechera divaricarpa (assembly GCA_026770425.1). NCBI lineage: Eukaryota > Viridiplantae > Streptophyta > Magnoliopsida > Brassicales > Brassicaceae > Boechera > Boechera divaricarpa. The sequence goes on along the minus strand of CM049192.1, from coordinate 19,091,684 downwards.
TAAACAAGCGCTCGGTGGGAGGCAACCCACTGGTGATTCTGTACATACTAGTTTTGGTTTTTGGTTTTTGCTAATTTTCGTTTTTAGTTTTCTTAGTCACAGATTCGGAGAAAAAGTGTCAGTATCGATCGATACCACCTGGGTATCGATCGATACCCGTCCGCCAGGTAAGTGCCTATATAAACTCCTAGGGCTGGAACTGCATAATCATTATCCTTTATCGCTCGATACACACGAAAAAAAAAAATCGCCTCTTTTTCTAATTTTCACGGTTTTGAGTGATTTCTTCACCTATTCCACTCGACTTTTCGCCTGTATTCAGAATATCTATCCCTTTCAATCGATCACACAAGGTAACATCTCGATTTTGCAATTTTCAATCCATGGTATCAATTTTTTTTTGGGGTTGAATATTGGATAATAGAGTTGATTTAGGCCTAGTCGAACCTTGCCTTGCATGAAATTGTCATTAGTTACAACTTGTGTATCGATCGATTCGATTTGGATTGTTCTTCGCGAAAACTGTCGATGGTATCGATCGTTCCTCTGTGCCTGAAGTGTTGGTGTCGATCGACACCCGTACTTAGGCTTGGCGAATTTGGTGATTTTTGACTCTCTGTTTGTGTTTTTGTGTTGTTTATGCAGATGCCTCCAAGAAAGAAGTCGCGCAACGACGAAGGGACGAGCTCTACTCCTCACCAATTCAGATTGCTGGATGCCGTTGAGATTTTTGACGGATATGATTGGCGTAGAGGGAAGGTTACAGCGATAATAAATGACGGAAGATATCAGGTGGCTTATGATGAGTCTACTGAGAGATTCTGCGTCACAAGGGACCGGATTCGAGCAATACAGCGAACCATCCGCATCTGGCTCACCTCGAGCCGCACTTCGCCTGGCCGGCCTCGCGAGCCATCTGCGTCTCAACCGCCTCGTGCATCATCTTCAGGATGCCCCTCTTCCTCTTCCAGACCTACCACCGCTACATCTAGGCCACCTTGGCCTACAAGAGACGAGAGAGCCAAGATTCGCCTCTCGCGTACGTTCGAGGGAGAGTACAAGGCAATTACCGAGAGCGCCGCCTGCACGCAGCGTCCCATTTCTCGACACTTGGGATGATTATGACTCCATCTTCTACAATGCATGGCTAGACGTTGAGATCAAGCCGACCAGATTTGCGCACCCTCTTACTATGCGTCATCTGGGATTTGATGTGGAGTTACGAGACTCTGGAGAAGATTGGTCTGGGTACTATGTCTACTAGGTGGTATCCTCTTTACCCAGATCTCGTCCGCCAGCTTCCTTGCCTCCGTCCGTGTCTACTATACCGGAGAGGCCCTGTTATCGCATAGCAGGGGTGCTTACTTTTATGATCCGCGGAGTGAGATACCGTCTTCCCTTCCAGGATCTCTGCAGCATCTACGGTTTCCGTAGAGATTACTCTCGCTGCGAGCTGCCCACCAAGTTCCTGGACGTCCAAAACTTCTGGCGGCATTTCGGACACGGGCAATATCACAGCAAGACGACGACGCAGATGGATATCCGCCACCCAGTCTTGTGGTGCCTAGCTCGGATTCTGAGCAACACGCTGATGTGCAAGATGGAGCCCAACAAGATGCGGGTATCTGAGCTGATTGTGATGTCTATGGCCATTGGAGACATTATTGATGATGAGGAGTATGAATGGCCTGAGCTGGATCTTGCAGTTAACTTGGGTGCAGTATTCGCACATCACCTGGAGTCACTGAAGGTGAAACCTTTCACCTCGCGCAACAAGAGTGGCAAGACTTCAGGGCGCGCCAAGTCAGAGTCTGTGGGTAGCCTTCTCACTCCCATCTTTTTACATTTCGGGATTGACGTTTCGAGCTGTTCGATCGTCTCTACTCGAGCTGTGATGGATGAGCCGCATTTAGAGCATCTGCGCTGGCTTAAGCCAGGACGACGTTGGGTTTTCAGCACCTCTCAGGGGGACTTCCTCGTCCAGTTGCCCAACACGGATTTGACGGACATAGGTTCAGATGCGTCCAAGCTGCTGTTCACTCCTTCTCGTGCAGACATGGTCCGCGCGCCCGAGTCACTCGACGCCGCGGTATGCCCTCCGGATCTCACACTGCTGCTGCTGACGAAGACACGCCTACGCCGCCTCTCCTGCACCTCCCCGCTCCCGCACCAGCTCCTACATTTCCTGCTGCTCCATCGATGGACCTGGACCCTTTTCAGCAGTACGTTGTTCAGAGTTTTTAGGCGATTTGGAGCACCATTTCTCGTTGCAGCTGCATGACTCCATCGACTTTCGCTCGCTCGCGCCAAGCACCGCACCTCCGCTGCCGGACCATCACGCACAGCTGGTGGTGATGACACCGACTATGACTCCGAGTATTCGGAGGATTAGTCATCTCTCTCTCTACGATTTTTATGTTTTCTCTTTTTCATTTTTTTTTTTTGCTTTGTTTTGAACTAATGTCGGTTTCTCTTATGTATGGGCCTTGAAATGGTTTAACGTTTATGATCTTTTGTTATCTCTAACTGGGTAATGTCTGAATGTATCTTAGTTTCTAACTCGGATCATCTAACACAGTCCGATCATTCACGTAAAGAGGTTTTTCTTCACGGTTTCCGTCTGGTATCGATCGATACCACCATGGTGTCGATCGATACCACTCGCCTGTGGTAACACCTCTCGTTCTTCATCTTACCATTTTTCTCCATTTATTTTTCTTTCACCTTCTCTAGGCCTGATAAACACTGGGGACAGTGTTGCTTAAGTCTGGGGGAGATAGTTACTGACATTGTGTTTTGTTTTGTTATTCAAAAAAAAAAAAAAAAAAATGGTTTTCGTGTCAAAACAACTTAGAGATTCCTGGACTGTGCCTGGTTTTGTTGTGCTGGTTTTTGTTTTTGAGTGTCTATTGTTACAGGATTAGTTTCAGTTCGACTAATGAAAAATCCAAGGGATAACCAGCCAGCTAGAAATCACTCATGTCTCCAGCAAGGTTCTTCACAAGCTTTAGCCAAATTTTGCACTTCATCTACGCGGTTAGTGTTCTTAGAGCTTGATTCATCATTCATATCTGGCTAAGGAACCCATCATGCTTGAAAATTGTGGTATATCTCTCCCGTGAAAATTGTTGGATACATATTTGCGTTAAAACAGGTAAAATCTATATAAAAGATGAAATGATTTCCGCCGAGTAGAGGGGTAGGAAAATTTCCTATGACCCCATTATTCTACTTGGATAAGGAATGATCACACAAAGGCCTGAAGTGAGGGGTAGGAAAATTTCCTATGACCCCATTATTCACCTAAGACTTTTGATACATTGAGAGGCTAAGAACCGAGGATTCGGTAGCAAACACTATCAATACTCGCGCTTCGGACCTTGATTGGTATATGCTGTTCAGATAAACCTGCGCTGTTGAAATCTAATGAGAACTGATTATGAAATAAGTCTGGGGGAGATAAAGAACACCAAAAAGCAATAAATGTTGATGAATAGATGGTTCTTTAGCTATGATATTGTATGGGCAAGAATCTAGAAAGTTCTTGAATACTGATTGCAGCGATGAAACTGGCGATGAGAGCTTAGATGAATATTGGTGTGAGATAATAAGTGAAGTCTTGGGAAATTGGGGTTCCTACCGAGAAGTACATGGTGGTTAGATCTGGAGCTGATCAGGCAACAGTGGGCGCTTGGGAAGAGGGATCATTACAGCGATTTCGATACCATATCAGGATCTCTAAGGTTTTTCAAACCTCTTTCTCTCACTTAGTTTTCTGTTTTGCTTGAGGGCAAGCAAAAGGCTAAGTCTGGGGGAGTTGATATATCATGGATTTTACCCATTTTTAGCCATGATATAAGTTGTTTTATCGAGTCTTTCTAGTGCTTTTTCTATCATTTTAGGATATTTTCAGGTTTTAGCACGTTTGGGACAAAATTGGAGATTTTGGGGACATTATGAGCCTTTTTGGAGCAAACCGAAGAAAGTACCCGTTTTGAAGGCCTGGTATCGATCGACACTCACCCTGGTATCGATCGATACCCACGCACTCGAGACGCAGGAGAGATTTTCAAGGAAGCCCACAAAAGCCCAATCATCCCAATATTTACAGAAGAAGCCCAGCTCGTGTTTTGGAGGGATTTAAGCAAGTTTTAGGGTTTAGACCGAGGGGGAGAGATTTTGGAGGAGAATTTACTTTTCACTTTTATTTTTGAGCCACCATTGAGATTTGAGAGCTTTTGTGAGGGAGACGGATCCAAGACTTTGTTCATCATAGAGAAGATCCCGAACCCTTGTTTTTATTCCTTTGTTTAATTCCATGATTTATTCAGTTATGTTATTTGTTTCATCTATCATGTCTGAGTAGTCTCATTTTAGGTTCAGGGTTTTCTCATATGGATTTCTCTGATTTATGATGATTGATTTGTTAGGGTTCAAAATCTGAATAGTTCTTCACCATAGGTTGTTCTCAAAGCTATTTCTAGTCTGATCACCTAGAACATAGAACTTAGATTAATCGATTAGGCACGACAGTGCAATTGAGTAATCTGATAAAACCTAGGGTGAGCAATTCTATTATCTACAAAGAGATTTGGTTTAATCGAATTGTGAACATATCAAACTTGAATTGATTGCTGGTTTACTGTGTAGGATTTGCAAAGAGATTTGGAATTCTAGATTTTAGACTTAGTTAGTTTTCACAACGACAGTTGGTTAACTATACTTTCGTGTTTGAGTTCAAGAGCAGCGCTTAATTGAATTGAACCTTAACTAGTTAATTGTTATCTATCATTGACTTCCTGAGAATTTCCCTGAGCCTAGTTTCCTTCCATACAAATCAACCTAAGTTTAATCCGATCGTCTATTTTCGTTTCAACCATTGTATTGCTTAGCACAATCTGCATCTTTTGTCTATTGCATGAATTTTCTTGAGTTTTTGTGTTCGACCCCTAACTTTACTGCAGCAACTGCTTTAGTATCATTATAGGGTATTAATTTGAGCATATCAACTAGGCTCAGGGAAATTCTCAGGAAATCAATGATTGATAACAATTAATCAATTAAGGTTCAATTCAATTAAGCGCCGTTCTTGAACTCAAACACGAAAGTATAGTTAACCAACTGTCGTTGCGAAAACTAACTAAGTCTAAAGTCTAAAATTCCAAATCTCTTTGCAAATCCTACACAGTAAACCAGCAATCAATTCAAGTTTGATATGTTCACAATTCGATTAAACCAAATCTCTTTGCAGATAATCCAATTGCTCACCCTAGGTTTTATCAAATTACTCAATTGCACTGTCGTGCCTAATCGATTAATCTAGGTTCTATGTTCTAAGTGATCAGGTTAGAAATAGCTTTGAGAACAACCTATGGTGAAGAACTATTCAGATTTTGAACCCTAACAAATCAATTATCATAAATCAGAGAAATCCATATGAGAAATCCCTAAACCTAAAATGAGACTACTCAGACATGATTGATGAGAAACAAAGCATAACTGAATAAATCATGAAATTAACCAAAAGAATAAAAACAAGGGTTCGGGATCTTCTCTCTGATGAACAAAGTCTTGGATCCGTCTCCCTCACAAAAACTCTCCAAATCTCAATGGTGGCTCAAGAATAATAGTCAAAAGTAAAGTCTGCCCCCAACCTAGTGACTAAAAGTTTGCTTAAATAAACCTAAAATCACGAGCTGGGCTTCTTATGTAAATAAAGGGGATGATTGGGCTTCTTATGGGCTTCCTTGAAAATTTCTTCTGCGCGTTGATTACGTCGGTATCGATCGATACCATGATGGTGTCGATCGATGCTAAAGCTTCAAAACGGGTACTTTCTTCGGTTTGCTCCAAAAAGGCTCCAAATGTCTCCAAAATCTCCAATTTCGTTCCAAACGTGCTAAAACCTGAAAAGACTCTAAAATGATAGAAAAAGCACTAGAAAGACTCGATAAAACGACTTATATCATGGCTAAAAACGGGTAAAATCCATGATATATCATCAAACAAACAGAAGAATAAAAATGGAGAAGAGGTTTGGAAATGGGGATTCAGAACCAAAGCTTGCAGATATAACAGATGACCTCAATGTCCAAGTTACTAGTTCTAGAATGCAAAATATATGAACTCTACTTAAAAACTTTAGCCATACTCTTCACAGCACAATTTCAATTAAATCTCAACCTAGACATGCATTCAAATCTATCATTCCCTTTAACATTCAATTAAACAGAAACCATGAATCAAGTTATGCACATTCAATGAACTCATTTGGCTAAGGGTAAGGTCATGAGACAAAGATGGTCCCTTCCACATGGTTTTGGGTTATTTCAAAACAAGGATCTCTCAAGAAAAAAAGAATGAGCTTTAGTAGAATGCTAAAGGTAAGAACCAACCTATGCATACAAGAATAGACTCTCATCTACCCAGCCATACACAAGTGTTCTTAACCCTTAAGTCTAAAACCCAGAAAGTGATCCTAATTCTATCCTTCACCTTTAGGCTTTTCCTTTGAATTTTCCTTGGATTAGATTCATTTTTTTTCTTTTTGTTCTTGTTCTAGGAGAGGTTCTTTATACTTCTAGCGGATTGGGGTTTTTCTTATGGTTTTTCACTACCAGCTTAGGCTTTTTCTATGTTTTTTAGATTTTAAGCTTTTTGCCTTTCTTTTGTCTTTCTTAGCACACCCCATATCCTTTACTAGATTAACACACTTTCAGATTATTCCTCTCCTAAGAGAACTCATAACCTTTTTCTTTCATCTTTCTCCAAGTTTTTCATTCTTTTCTTTTCACAGAACCAAACCCAATACCCAATGATCAAGATCCCACCTAGTCCTATCTGATTTGAAAATTGCAAACCAGACCTACATGAGATTCTATCCTTGTCGGCTCAAACGTAACACTTTCTACCAAGCTTATTCAGAAATAGGCCTCTACACTCAAGAAAATAATATCATGGCTTGAAAGAAGGCTAGGCTAAAAGGCATTGTAAAACTGTTCTAATGATGAGAACAGCTACTTGGATCAGCAAAGAGTGGTATAAATAGATGAAAGAAAATCCAAGTATGTATATGGTATCCGTGAGTTCAAATGCAGTGCATAGACATGATAATTATGAGTCAAAATTCAGGTTCAAATAGATAGGGAAAGACAGAAAATCACAGTATGCTTTCAATTGAGACCTAATCTAGCTGTGCATTCAAAGTATGGTGCAGTCTTACTTCAAGTTCATTAACAATGTATTAGACAACTAGAAACGAGGGCATTGAAATTATCATATTAAATCAGCAAGCTTGCAAGGTTATAATCATCATAATCCCCTATGCATATGCAACAACCCTATATGAAGACAATCTAGACTCAATCTTAAAATGTAAATGCAACTACATGAACACTCTGTTTTTTTTTTTTTGTAATCTTTTTTGAAAATTTTTCAGATTTGTTTGGTTTTTCTATCCCTTAGATGCATGCAGACTCAAGAATTAAAAATAAGAACACAGAAAACAAGTCAAACACATCTTAATCCTTCCCCCCAAACTTAAATTACACAGTCCCTTGTGTAATAAACATTTGGAAAGAAGGTTTAAGAAACAACAAAAAGCAAGAAAGAAATGCAAATGATATATACAAGAATGGATAGAACAGGTACCTCAAGAGTTGGAGAAGAAGGAGGAGATTGAATCCTCCATGCATTCCTGAGTGTAAACAGCGTGGGAGCTTGACTCGACCACTGACTCTACCACCCTGGTCGAGCTGCATGGTCGCGCCAAGCATGGAGAGATGGCTGGCTCGATCCCCTTGCTCGAGCTGGGTGGTCGAGCTAGACTGTCTGCTCACAGATCTCCTCTTTTTCGTGATTCAATGCTCATACTCTCCTGAAATCATACCAGCAAGCCAAAAACACGAATTAGCATAATTAAACGACGATTTAAAAGAAAACTAAAGCAATATATACAAGGATAGACATGGGACTTCCTCCCAAGTGAGCTTGTTTAAAGTCTCTAAGCTTGACTTCCTTTTTCTTAGGTCTATGGTGGTTCATGGAGAGGAACTGAGGTCTCCTCTGCAATGAGCTGACCATGTATGAATGGCTTGACCCCTTGCTCATTCATTGTGCTCTCAGCTCTATCCTTTCGTTCCAGAGACTTCTCTTTCTCGTCATACACCTTTGGGGGTGGAGCTTCATCGACCTTCTCAACTGTGCCAATGTACTGTACTTTCTCATCACGGTAGCCATCATCTGTGACAGTCATTGTGCCACATAGCTCATTAGGAGAAGCTTTTAGTGGGTAATAGGCCTTGTCATCCACATTCATAAGAACTACCCTTTGCTTCTTGAAGTCTATGTTTCCACCAGTAGTGTTGAGGAAGGGAGTTCCAAGGAGGAGTGGGAGCTTGTTGGCCTTCTTCATTTCCATAATAACAAAGTCCGTTGGGACTAGACAATCCCCAACTTTAAGTGGGTAATCTTCCAGAAGACCAAGTGGTTTTCGTGAATGAGCGTCTCCAAAAGTGATGGACGATGGGTGATAAGTGAGGTGTCTTATCCCTAGATTTTCTAACATCTCACGGGACATGACATTCACACTTGAACCGGAGTCGCATAGAGCATCCTCAGTTGCCAAATCACCAAGAAGGCAGGTTATAGAGAACATACCAGGATTGCCAAGCTTGGGGAGAGACTTAGGCTCAATCTTTGTCGTGCTTGGTGAATCAACACAATCGACACTACCCTTGTTTTCAACCATGGTTACGTCCTTATCCTTCTTGAATCTTCCTGGGAAAGGCAGTTTAGGTTTGTAAGGAGGAGGGACAAAGGGTGCTTTCTTTTTCTCTGAAACAGCAAGTTTTGCAGCAGGTGGTGGGCTAGCTCGACTAGGGTGGTCGAGCTGGGTGGTAGAGTCAGCCTCCAGACGGGTTTTTTCATATTCTTTGCAGCTCAAATCCTCCCCATCGTCAACCTCACTGTCCTCAGTGACTTTAACTGATCTTTCCCTCTTAGGTAACGCTTCTCCAGTCCTTAAGGTGATTGCATTGGTGTTAGCATCTGAACCAGAAAGCAAAGTCTCATTTTCTCTAACTGCAGCTTCATGATCAGCAATGGGACTTGATTCCATTGAAAAGATGGCATTGCAATACTCCTTGGGGTTCTGAAGTGCTTTTCCTGGAAGTTGTCCAATAGGTGTTGTGGAAGAAGTTGAGGCAGTGCTGTTCTCCAAGTATTTGATTCTGGAGTTCAATGTATCAATCTTGCTATTGAGATCATTGTATGTGTGGTCCAGCTGGGTTTTGATTTCACCAAATTTCTTAGCTACGTCCAATGCACCAGCTGCCTGACCTTGTAGATTTGTTGCAGCATGGTCGTCATCTATTGATTTTGAGCGGTAGAAGACTGAGTTTGGTGAGGTGTAAAAGCAGGTGGTGGACCTGTGACTCCATGGTGTGGATAGCTACCCTGGTAGTTCTGCTTAGGGGCAAAACTTTGTTGCTGGTTATAAGGAACAAATAGCCTGTTCTAATGCGGTTGTTGCTGAGGTGGGTACACTTGATCCTGTGGGTTGGCAACGTTGGTGCTCCTATATGACAGATTGGGGTTGTTCGTATAGTTGATGAAATCGGTGTTATAGCCACCCTGATTCTGAACATAGTTAACCTCTTCCATACCAGTATCCTCTCCATCTTGAACCTGAAAGATTGTATCCTTAGAAGCAAAGTGAACCTGTTTCTTCTGCTGTAGCAGTTAATCCAACTTAGCAGTCAAGACCTTGATGGCCCTAGTCTAATCATATGTAGCAACACTTGGTCGGACACTCCTATCATACTCAGCAGAGTAGTTACCATCAGATTGAGCAAGGTTCTCCACAAGTTCCCAGCCGTCATCAACATCTTTGTTGAGGAAGTTACCATTGCTGGCTGTATCAAGAAGCATTCGGACCTTAGGGAGAACCCCTCTGTAAAGTGTGCTGAGTAGGGACTCATTGCTGAAACCATGGTGAGGACATTGAGTGGTGTAACCCTTGAATCGTTCCCAGCATTCACAGAAACTCTCCCCATCTTTCTGAGAAAATCCGGATATCTCATTCCGGAGGCGAGCGGTTCGAGCATGTGAGAAAAACTTGGCAAGGAAAGCTCTCTTGCAATCATCCCATGAAGTAATAGAGCCATGGGGTAGATTTTTCTCCCAGAGATGGGCTTTGTCACCAAGAGAGAATGGAAAAAGTCGCAGCTTGAAACCATCTTCACTGACTCCATTAATCTTGGTGAGGCTGCAGAGCCTATCAAACTCATCTAGATGATCAAGAGGGTCTTCCATAGGCAGCCCATGGAATTTGTTGCTCTGTACCATAGCTATTAAGCCACTCTTGATCTCAAAGTTGTTGTTTTGGACTGTAGGAGGTACAATCCCTTGTCTGTTGGTGTGAGTGTTGGGAGCATCTCCCGCACCAATCAGACGCTGCCTTCTCTGATGTTCAGGCTGTGGTGGTGGATTATGGTCAACCATAACTAGTGGATCCTGGTGATCTACTCTGAGATGTTCTCTCTGCTCTCTCAACTGTTGTGGTAGCTTGTTAATATTGTCGAGATACCGAATGAGGTTCCGACTGCCTTTTGATCTCGTTTGCATGCAGGGGGAGCTAACTCGATGGGCGGACTCGAGCAGGCGTGGTCGAGCTAGGCTAGCTCGATCAGGGTTGGTCGAGCTAGTGAAATCGAGTCAACTTGTACCTGAAATGCAAAGAGACAGAAAGAAAAAACTAAGTCAGGAACAGAGAAAATCGAATAAGAACCTGATCGAAAACGATTTGAAATCCAAATTGTAACAAACAACACCCAAATGGCAACGGCGCTAATTTGAAATAGCAGATTTTCATGTTTATGCTATCTGTCTGATATGTCTGCATTTTATATGGTTTTAGCTTGCATTATTCATTCATTTATCCTTCTTTAATAGCTTGTTCTTAGCATTTATCTCTAGTTTTGCATACTTAGAGTGTTTTGCATTAAGATTGCATGCATTTTGCATTTTGGACTTGTTTCAGGTGCATTCAAGGGATATTGGAGATGTTGAAGTCAAATAAAGAAAAAGGAGAGCTTAACTCGACCAGAAACTCGAAGGAGACTGACTCTAGCGCCCAGCTCGAGCAAGCAGGTCGAGCCAGTGCATTCTGCACCAAAAACTGCACTTTGAGACTGACTCTATCAAGCCTGATCGAGTCCATGATCAAGCTAGGCATAAAGATGCAATCTTGAAATTTCTAAAGCCCAGCTCGACCCCCTGTGATTGAGCCCGTGATCGAGTCCAAGGAAAAAAGAGCCGTCTTGAAGTTTTTGGACCCAGCTCGACCGCCCGTGGTCGAGCTCATGATCGAGTCTGGTGAATAAAAATGCAATCTTTATTTTGACCCAGCTTGACCACCCATGGTCGAGCTGGACCTTATCCGCACATTTTTACCATTTTGCCCATGGCGTTTTTAGGGTTTTAAGACTTAGTATAAATACTCTCTAAGATGTTTAAGAGAAAAAACTCGTTTTTTAGGCAGAAATTAGGTTTTCTTAAGTGTTCTTCATCTGTTCTTGCTTTCTGGATCCTGTATCTTTGATTCTACTGAGTATTTGTGTTTGAATCTTTCTATTCTATCTCTTCTCTTCCTTATCTTTCTACTTATGCAATTTATTTTGATTTCTGGGTTTTTGATTATGCTGTTCTTCATGGTTTCTAAGTAGTCATTAGGGTTCTTAAGGATGGGTTAGATTAGGTGTGGAATCTTAATCTTCTAGGTGGTTTAAGAGTAGATTGTTTGATTTCCCTTCTAAATCAGTGTTCTTAATGCTAATTTCTCTCTGATCAATTGAGATTAGAACTTAGGTGTTTGTCCGCCGAGAAGGTGTTTGATAAAATGCTTGACTGAACTGATGTTAGAGATTTGCATACCTAGCCTAAGGGATTAGTTGTCTAGGGTATTTATTGACAATATTGAACTGAATCTTAATGCCTGCTAGGGTAGATTTCGCTAAGGGATTGGGTCTGGAAGTGGTCTAGCTTGAGGTTACTTATCACGGGAGTGGACTTAACTGGTTGTGATGTTTGATGTCTAGGGAATAGCTTGATTGATTTTTGTTAAACCCCCTGGGTAGGTTAAAAGGACACACTGAGTCGATTACCCCGTCCTTAGGAACTTCTCTTTTTGCATTGATATCTATTCTATTCTGTTCTTGATTGATTTCTATTCTATTATGTTTTTGCTCTGTTTTCATTCTGTTTTCTTGCTAGGAGTCTCTGTTTATAGTTCTCTGTTTAGGTTGATAGTTTGACATCTTATTGCTTGGCTTGACTTAAACTGTTTGATTACATCCTTCTTGGTTAATATCGCACCCATTTGGATTGATACCTTTCTGTATTACAATGACATGTTAGTGCATTAAGGCATTTGACAGATAGCAAAAAACACAAAAATCTGCTATTTCAAATTGGCGCCGTTGCCATTTGGGTGTTGTTTGTTACAATTAGGATTTCAAATCGTTTTCGATCAGGTTCTTATTCGATCTACTCTGTTACTGACTTAGTTTTTTTCTTTCTGTCTCTTTGCATTTCAGGTACAAGTTGACTCGAGCTAGCCTAGCTCGACCACGCTTGCTCGAGTCCGCCATCGAGTTCGCCTCCCCCTGCATGCAAACGAGATCACAAGGCAGTCAGAACCTCATCCGCTACATCGACAACATTCACAAGCTACCACAACAGTTAAGAGAGCAGAGAGAACACATCATTGTAGATCACCAGGATCCACTAGATATGGCTGATTATAATCCTTCACAACAGCCTGAACATGTGCCTCATCCGAGAAGGCAGCGTCCGATTGGTGCGGGAGATGCTCCCAACACTCACACCAACAAGCAAGGGATTGTACCTCCTACAGTCCAGAACAACAACTTCGAGATCAAGAGTGGCTTGATAGCTATGGTGCAGAGCAACAAATTCCATGGGATGCCTATAGAAGACCCTCTTGATCATTTAGATGAGTTTGATAGGCTCTGCAGCCTTACAAAGATCAATGGAGTCAGTGAAGATGGTTTCAAGCTGCGACTTTTTCCATTCTCTCTTGGTGACTGGTATAAGTCAATTCCTTACTAGACCAACCTTTCGTTGTAGTAGTAAGGTGTCAATCCATAAGGGTGAAGATATTAACCAAAAAAGATGTGATCAAGCAATTCAAGTCAAGCCAAGCAAATAGCGTATTGGGGTCTAGCAACCTAGACAGAAACTGAGAATGGAAACTAAAACAGATACTGTATAGGACTAACAAGAACCAACAGAAGCAGAGCAATAACATAAATAGCGTATGGGACTAACAGCACTAACAGACAATGCAAGAGAAGTTCCTAAGGATGGGGTAATCGACTCAGTGTGTCCTCTTAGCCTATTCAAGTGGTTTAACAAAACTCATTCAAGTTATTCCCTAGACATCAAACATCACAACCAGTTAAGTCCACTCCCGTGATAAGTAACCTCAAACTAGACCAGTTCCAGACCCAATCCCTTGGCGAAATCTACCCTAGCAGGCAATAAGATTCAGTTCAATATTATCAATAAACATCCTAGACAACTAATTCCTTAGGCTAGACATGCAAATCTCTAACATCAGTTTAGTCAAGCATTTTATCAAACACCTTTTGGGTGGAAAAACACCTAAGTTCTAATCTCAATTGATCAGAAAGAAACTAGCATTAAGAACACTGATTTATAAGGGAAATCAAACAATCTACTCTTAAACCAGTTGAAAGACTAAGATTCTACACCTAATCTATCCCATCCTCAAGAACCCTAATGACTACTCAAAACTCATGAAGAACATCAAGAACACAAATCCAGAAATCATAAAAACTTGCACGGATGATAGAAATAGATGGAGAAATGATAGAACAGAAGAAACAAACTCAAAATAACAAGTAGAAATCAAATTACAAGTTCTGGAAATTAAGAACAATGAAGAACACAAAGGAAAACTCAAAATTTAGGGATAAAACGTTCTTCTTAGTATTCATCCCCATTAGGTATTTATACTAAGTTTTAAAAACCCTAAAACGTCATGGGAAAAATAGTAAAAAACGTGCGAGATAAGGTCTAGCTCGACCACGTTTTGGTCGAGTGTTGTGCTCAAGTAGACGAAATCAAGATTGTATTTTTCTATGTTGAGTTTGAGCAGTCCACTCGATTGCAGGGGCTCGAGCTGGGCTCAGAAATTCCAAGACTCCTCTTTTATGTTGGTCTTGATCATGCAGCTTGAGCATGGGTACTCGAGCTCGGCCAGAAATCTTCAAGACGCCACCTTTTGTCTCTGCTTGATCATACAGCTCGAACATGGGTGCTAGAGCTGAGTTTCTGCTCTATTTCCTGCATGGACTCGATCACGTCTGCTCTAGCATAGGTGCTTGAGTCTGTTGTAGCATCCAGGTCGAGTGGTATGCTCAAGACAGCTTCGGTCAAACACGTCTGCTGGGGCATCCAGGTCGAGTGGTATGCTCAAGACAGCTTCGGTAAAACACGTATGCTGGGGCATCCAGGTCGAGTGGTATGCTCAAGACAGCTTCGGTAAAACACGTCTGCTGGGGCATCCAGGTCGAGTGGTATGCTCAAGACAGCTTCGGGCCTAACTTCTCCAAAATCACCTGAAAGTACCTGTAACAAGCCAAATATGCAGGATGTATGCAAACCTAATGCAAAACACTCTAAGTATGCAAAACTAGGAATAAATGACAAGAACAGGGTGAATAACACATCTAAACGTATGAATTATGCAAGATAAAACGATGCAAAATGCAAACATATCAACTTCCCCAAACTTAGTCTTTGCTTGCCCTCAAGCAAACAAAGGAATAAGAATGAAGAAGTGGGTTGAAGGTGGGGACTCAGAACCAAAACTTGCAGATTGTAACAGATGATCTCAATATCCAAGTTACCAATTCTAGAATGCAAAGTTGTGAACTCTACTTAAAAACGTTAGTCATACTCTTCTCAGCACAAGTTCAATCAAACCTCAACCTAGACATGCATTCAAATCTATCATCCCCTTAACATTTATTTAGACAGAAACCATGAATCAAGCTAAACATATTCAATGAACTCATTTGGCTAAGGGTAAGGTCAAGAGACAAAAATGGCCCCTACAGTATGGTTTTGACGTTTCAGAACAAGGGTCTCTCAATGAAACGGAATGAGCTTTAGTAGAATGCTAAAGGTAAGAACCAACCTATGCATACAAGAATAGACTCCCATCTACCCAGTCCTACACAAGCGTTCTTATCCCTTAGTCTAAAACCCAGAAAGTCATCCTGATTCTACCCTTCACCCTTAGGCTTTTTCTTTTGATATCTTGGAACGGTTTCATCTTTTTCTTTTTGTTTTTGGTTCTAGGAGGGGTTATACACATATACATCTAGCGATTGGGGTTCTTTTCTTAACTTAGCTTAGGCGTTTTTATATTTTTCAGACTTTTGAGCTTTCTACCTTTTCTTTTTTCTTTTATTATGCACATCCCCTAATCCTTTACTAGATATTCAAACATTCAGATCATTCCCCTCCTAGGAACTCTTACCCTTTTCTTTTCTTTTTCCAAGTTTTTCTCATTCTTTTCTATTCACAGAACCCACCCCAATATCCAATGATCAAGATCCCACCTAGTCCTATCTGATTCGAAAATTGCAAACCAGAACTACATGAGATTCTATCCTTGTCGGCTCAAACCTAACACTTTTTACCAAGCTCATTCAGAAAAAGACCTCACACACTCACTAAAGTAATAGCATGGCTTGAAAGAAGGCTAGGGTAAGGGCATGGTAAAACTGATCTAACAATGAGAATCAGCTACTTGGATTACCAAAGAGTGGTATAAACAGATGAAAGAGAATCCAAGTATGTATATGGTATCCACAAGTTCAAATTCTATGCCTAGACATGATAATTATAAGTCAAATTCAGGTTCAAATAGATGGGGAATGACAGAAAATCACAGCATGCTTCAGCTAAGACTCGATCTAGTTGTGCATTCAGAACATGGTTCAGTCTTACTTCAAGCTCAATATCAAGGCATTAAACAACTAGAAACGAGGGCATTGAAGTCATACAGTTGAATCAGCAAGTTTACAAGGTTTTAAATCATCATCATCCCCTATGCATATGCAATAGCCCTATATGAAACAATCTAGACTCAATCCTAAAATGTAAATGCAACTAAATGAACACTCTGTTTTTGTGTAGTCATTTTCGAAAATTTTCAAATTTTTTTTTTTTTGGTTTTTCTATGCCATAGATGCATGCAGACTCAAAGATGCACAAGATCAAAATAAGAACAGAGAAAACACATCAATACAGACTTTAACCTTTCCCCCCAAACTTAAATTACACAGTCCCTTGTGTAATAAAAATTTGGAAAGAAAGATTAAGAGGTAACAGACAACATGAAAACGATGCAACTAATATATACAAGAAGGGTCAGTACGGGTACCTTGGTGATTACGGTGACTCGGCCGGGTAGTGGTCGAGCTAAAAGCTTGAGTGAGACGAGCCAAAGCGTCTGTCTTGACGTCCTTGGTCGAGCTGGGTGCGTGAGCCAGCGTGTGACTCGACCAAACACTCTTCGACTCGTCACGACGCCCGCACTCGAGCATGTGAGCTCGACCCGGCCAAGTTGGCTCGTCTTGGGTCCATATGTCAGAATTTTGAAATCTGAAAATTCCCTCCTAAGGCTCAGAGTTGGTGCTTCCTTGTCATGATCCATACTCTCATACTTTCCTGAAATCACACAATCAAGACAAAATCAAAATAGCTTAGCACACTTATTTGACATTTTAAAAACTAAAACAAAGAAATATGTACAGAGATAGACATGGGACTTCCTCCCAAGTGAGCTTGTTTAAAGTCTCTAAGCTTGACTTCCTTTTTCTTAGGTCTATGGTGGTTCATGGAGGGGAACTGAGGTCTCCTCTGCGATGATCTGACCATGTATGAATGGCTTGACCCCTTGCTCATTCATTGTACTCTCAGCTCTATCCTTTTGTACCAGAGATTTCTTATTCTCTTCATAGACCTTGGGGGTGGAGCTTCATCGACCTTCTCAACTGTGCCAATGTACTGTACTTTCTCATCATGGTAGCCATCATCTTTGATAGTCATTGTGCCACATAGCTCACTAGGAGAAGCTTTTAGTGGGTAATAGGCCTTGTCATCCACATTCATAAGGACTACCCTTTGGTTCTTGAAGTCTATGTTTGCACCAGTGGTGTTGAGGAAGGGAGTGCCAAGGAGCAGTGGGAGCTTGTTGGCCTTCTTCATTTCCATAATGATGAAGTCCGTTGGGACTATACAATCCCCAACTTTAAGTGGGTAATCTTCCAAAAGACCAACTGGCTTTCGTGAATGAGCGTCTCCAAAAGTGATTGGTGATGGGTGATAAGTTAGGTGTCTTATCCCTAGACTGTCTAACATCTCACGGGACATGACATTCACACTTGAACCGGAGTCACATAGTGCATCCTAATTGCCAAATCACCAAGAAGGCAAGTTATGGAGAACATACCAGGATTGCCAAGCTTGGGGAGAGACTTAGGCTCAATTTTTGTCGTGCTTGGTGAATCAATGCAATCGACACTACCCTTGTTTTCAACCATGGTTACGTCTTTATCCTTCTTGAATCTTCCTGGGAAAGGCGGTTAAGGTTTGTAAGGAGGGACAAAGGGTGCTTTCTTTTTCTCTAAAACAGCAGGTTTTACAGTAGGTGGAGGGCTAGCTCGACCAGGGTGGTCGAGCTGGGTGCTAGAGTCAGCCTCCAGACGAGTTTTTTCGTGTTCTTTGCAGCTCAGTTCCTCCCCATCTTCAACCTCACTTTCCACAGTGACTTGAGGAGTGCCTACGCTTGCTGGGAGCGCTTTTTCAATTACATTGGTGGGAGCATCTAATCCATAAAGCAAAAACTCAATTTCTCTAACTGCAGCTTCATGATCAGTAATGGGACTTGATTCCATTGAAAATATGGCATTGCAATACTCCTTGGGGTTCTGAATTGCTTTTCCTGGAAGTTGTCCAATAAGTGCTCTGGAGGAAGTAGATGCAGTTTTGCCCTCCAAGTACTTAATCCTGGAGTTCAATGTCTCAATCTTGCTGTTGAGAGCATTGTAGTTGTAGTCCAGCTGGGTTTTGAGTTCACCAAATTTCTTAGCTGATTCTATTGCACCAGCTACTTGACCCTGAAGAATTTGTTGCAGCATGTTTGTCGTCTGATGATCTGGAGCTCTAGAAGGCTGAGCTTGGTGAGATGTGAAACCAGGTGGTGGACCCATGACTCCCTGTTGCTGATAGCTGTTTTGATAGGGCGGCTTAGGAGCAAAGTTCTGTTGCTGATTGTAGGGAACAAAAGTCTTGGACTGAGGTTGTTGCTGAGGTAGGTAGACCTGATCCTGAGGGTTAGCAACGTTGGTACTCCTGTAGGACAGATTCGGGTTGTTGTTGTAGTTGATGAAACCTTTGTTGTACTGACCCTGATTCTGCACATAGCTGACCTCCTCTAGACCATCATCCTCCCCATCTTGAACTTGGAACACTGTATCCTCAGAAGCAAAATGAACTTGTTTCTTTTGCTGTAGTAGTTGATCCAACTTAGCAGTCAAGGCTTTGATGGCTCGAGTCTGATCATCTGTAGCAACACTTGGCCGGACACTCCTATCATACTCAGCAGTGTAGTTACCATCAGATTGTGCTAGGTTCTCCACTAATGCCCAGCCAGCATCAACGTCTTGGTTGAGAAAGTTACCACTGCTGGCTGTATCGAGAAGCATTCGGACCTTCGGGAGAACGCCTCTGTAGAGAGTGCTAAGGAGGGACTCTTTGCTGAAACCGTGATGAGGACATTGAGTAGTGTAGCTCTTGAATCGATCCCAGCATTCACAGAAACTTTCACCATCCTTCTGAGTGAATCCAGAAATTTCATTCCTCAAGCGTGCTGTCCTGGCATTGGAGAAGAACTTGGCCAGGAAGGCTTTCTTGCAGTCATCCCAGGAAGTGATGGATCCATGCGGTAGAGTCTTTTCCCAGTGATGGGCTCTGTCACCCAGAGAGAAGGGAAAGAGCCTTAGTTTGAAACCATCTTCACTGACCCCATTGATCTTGGTAAGGCTGCAGAGCCTATCAAACTCATCCAGATGATCAAGAGGGTCCTCCATAGGTAGTCCATGAAACTTGTTGTTCTGCACCATGGCGATCAAGCTGCTCTTGATCTCAAAATTGTTGTTCTCGACCGCAGGAGGGACAATCCCTTGTCTGTTGGTATGAGTATTAGGGGCATCCCCTGCTCCTATCAAACAGGGTCTTCTCTGATGAGGCACATGTTCAGGCTTTGGTGGTGGAATATGATCAGCCATATTTATTGGATCCTGGAGATCAGTGTTGAGAAGTTCACTCGGCTCTCTCAACTGTTGTGGTAGCTTGTGAATATTGTCGATGTATTGGATGAGGTTCTGACTGCCTTTAGATCTCGTTTGCATACAGGGGGAGGCGAACTCGATGCACTGGCTCGATGTGGTGTGGCTGAGCTGGGTGGTCGAGCTAGACAGAAGAAGATGACGTTTGGCTCGATTGTCCTGCTCGAGCTGGGGTGGTCGAGGTCGACTGGTCGAGTCCTACACTGTACCTGAAAATACAAAAAACAGACAAGTGAATAACCAAAGAGATAAAAAAGAATATGATCTTGAACGTTTTGAAATCCTAATTGTAACAAACAACACCCAAATGGCAACGGCGCCAAATTGGTATAAGTCAATTCCTTACTAGACCAAGCTTTCGTTGTAGTAGTAAGGTGTCAATCCATAAGGGTGAAGATATTAACCAAAAAAGATGTGATCAAGCAATTCAAGTCAAGCCAAGCAAATAGCGTATTAGGGTCTAGCAACCTAGACAGAAACTGAGAATGGAAACTAAAACAGATACTGTATAGGACTAACAAGAACCAACAGAAGCAAAACAATAACATAAACAGCGTATGAGACTAACAGCACTAACAGACAATGCAAGAGAAGTTCCTAAGGATGGGGTAATCGACTCAGTGTGTCCTCTTAGCCTATTCAAGTGGTTTAACAAAACTCATTCAAGCTATTCCCTAGACATCAAACATCACAACCAGTTAAGTCCACTCCCATGATAAGTAACCTCAAACTAGACCAGTTCCAGACCCAATCCCTTGGCGAAATCTACCCTAGCAAGCAATAAGATTCAGTTCAATATTGTCAATAAACACCCTAGACAACTAATCCCTTAGGCTAGGCATGCAAATCTCTAACATCAGTTTAGTCAAGCATTTTATCAAACACCTTTTGGGTGGAAAAACACCTAAGTTCTAATCTCAATTGATCAGAAAGAAACTAGCATTAAGAACACTTATTTAGAAGGGAAATCAAACAATCTACTCTTAAACCACTTGAAAGACTAAGATTCTACACCCAATCTATCCCATCCTCAAGAACCCTAATGACTACTCAAAACTCATGAAGAACATCAAGAACACAAACCCAGAAATCATAAAAACTTGCATGGATGATAGAAATAGATGGAAAAATGATAGAACAGAAGAAACAAACTCAAAATAACAAGTAGAAATCAAATTACAAGTTCTGGAAATTAAGAACAATGAAGAACACAAAGGAAAACTCGAAATTTAGGGATAAAACGTTCTTCTTAGTATTCATCCCCATTAGGTATTTATACTAAGTCTTAAAAACCCTAAAACGTCATGGGCAAAATAGTAAAAAACGTGCGGGATAAGGTCTAGCTCGACCACGTTTTGGTCGAGTGTTGTGCTCAAGCAGACGAAATCAAGATTGCATTTTTCTGTGTTGAGTTTGAGCATCATGCAGCTTGAGCATGGGTACTCGAGCTCGGCCAAAAATCTTCAAGACGCCACCTTTTGTTTCTGCTTGATCATATAGCTCGAGCATGGGTGCTAGAGCTGAGTTTCTGCTCCATTTCCTGCATGGACTCGATCACGTCTGCTCTAGCATAGGTGCTTGAGTCTGTTGTAGCATCCAGGTCGAGTGGTATGCTCAAGACAACTTCGGTCAAACACGTCTGCTGGGGCATCCAGGTCGAGTGGTATGCTCAAGACAGCTTCGGTAAAACACGTCTGCTGGGGCATCCAGGTCGAGTGGTATGCTCAAGACAGCTTCGGTAAAACACGTCTGCTGGGGCATCCAGGTCGAGTGGTATGCTCAAGACAGCTTCGGGCCTAACTTCTCCAAAATCACTTGAAAATACCTGTAACAAGCCAAATATGCAGGATGTATGCAAACCTAATGCAAAACACTCTAAGTATGCAAAACTAGGAATAAATGACAAGAACAGGGTGAATAACACGTCTAAACGTATGAATTATGCAAGATAAAACGATGCAAAATGCAAACATATCAGTGACAAAGCCCATCTCTGGGAAAAGAATCTACCCCATGGCTCTATTACTTCATGGGATGATTGCAAGAGAGCTTTCCTTGCCAAGTTTTTCTCCAATGCTCGAACCGCTCGCCTCCGGAATGAGATATCCGGATTTTCTCAGAAAGATGGGGAGAGTTTCTGTGAATGCTGGGAACGATACAAGGGTTACACCACTCAATGTCCTCACCATGGTTTCAGCAATGAGTCCCTACTCAGCACACTTTACAGAGGGGTTCTCCCTAAGGTCCGAATGCTTCTTGATACAACCAGCAATGGTAACTTCCTCAACAAAGATGTTGATGACGGTTGGGAACTTGTGGAGAACCTTGCTCAATCTGATGGTAACTACACTTCTGAGTATGATAGAAGCGTGCGGAGCAGTGTTGATTTAGATGAGAAGACTAGGAAAGAAATCAAGGCTCTGAATGCCAAGATGGATCAAATACTCCAGCAGAGGAAGCAAGTTCACTTTGCTAGTGAGGATACAGTCTTTCAGGTTCAAGATGGGGAGGATACTGGTATGGAAGAGGTCAGCTATGTTCAGAATCAGGGTGGCTATAACACCGGTTTCATCAACTATACGAACAACCCCAATCTGTCATATAGGAGCACCAACGTTGCCAACCCACAGGATCAAGTGTGCCCACCTCAGCAACAACCGCATCAGAACAGGCCATTTGTTCCTTACAACCAACAACAAAGTTTTGCCCCTAAGCAACACTACCAGGGTAGCTATCCACAACATGGAGTCACGGGTCCACCACCTGTCTTTACACCTCACCAAGCTCAACCTTCTCCTGCTCAAAATCAACAGATGACGAACATGCTGCAACAAATCCTACAAGGTCAGGCAGCTGGTGCATTGGATGTAGCTAAGAAATTTGGTGAAATCAAAACCAAGATGGACCACACATACAATGATCCCAATAGCAAGATTGAGACATTGAACTCCAGAATCAATTACTTGGACAACAGCACTGCCTCAACTTCTTCCACAAAACTTATTGGACAACTTCCAGGAAAAGCATTACAGCACCCCAAGGAGTATTGCAATGCCATCTTTTCAATGGAATCAAGTCCCCTTGCTGTTCATGAAGCTGCAGTTAGAGAAAATGAGACTTTGCTTTATGGTTCAGATGCTCCCAGCAAGCGTAGGCATTACTCCAGTCACTGTGGACAGTGAGGTTGAAGATGGGGAGGATTTGAGCTGCAAAGAAGACAAAGAAATTCGTCTGGAGGCTGACTCTAGCAACCAGCTCGAGCACCCTGGTCGAGCTAGCCCTCCACCTGCTGCAAAACCTGCTGTTTCAGAGAAAAGGAAAGCACCCTCCGCCCCCTCCTTATAAACCTAAACTTCCATTCCCAGGAAGATTCATGAAGGATAAGGACGTAACCATGATTGAAAACAAGGGTAATGTCGATTGCATTGATTCACCCAGCACGACAAAGATTGAGCCTAAGTCTCTCCTCAAGCTTGACAATCCTGGTATATTCTCCATAGCCTGCTCTCTTGGTGATCTGGAAATTAAGGATGCTCTATATGACTCCGGTTCAAGTGTGAATGTCATGTCCCGTGAGATGTTAGAAAATCTAGGGATAAGACACCTCACTTATCACCCATCGCCCATCACTTTTGGAGACGCTCATTCACGAAAGCCACTTGGTCTTCTGGAAGATTACCCACTTAAAGTTGGGGATTGTCTAGTCCCAACGGACTTTGTTATTATGGAAATGAAGAAGGCCAACAAGCTCCCACTCCTCCTTGGAACTCCCTTCCTCAACACTACTGGTGCAAACATAGACTTCATGAACCAAAGGGTAGTTCTTATGAATGTGGATGACAAGGCCTATTACCCACTAAAAGCTTCTCCTAATGAGCTATGTGTGATATATCATGGATTTTACCCGTTTTTAGCCATGATATAAGTCGTTTTATCGAGTCTTTCTAGTGTTTTTTCTATCATTTTAGAGTCTTTTCAGGTTTTAGCACGTTTGGGACGAAATTGGAGATTTTGAAGACATTTGGAGCCTTTTTGGAGCAAACCGAAGAAAGTACCCGTTTTGAAGCTTTAGCATCGATCGACACCATCGTGGTATCGATCGATACCGACGTAATCAACGCGCAGAAGAGATTTTCAAGGAAGCCCATAAGAAGCCCAATCATCCCCTTTATTTACATAAGAAGCCCAGCTCGTGATTTTAGGTTTATTTAAGCAAACTTTTAGTCATTAGGTGGAGGCAGACTTTACTTTTCAATTTTATTCTTGAGCCACCATTGAGATTTGAGAGCTTTTGTGAGGGAGACGGATCCAAGACTTTGTTCATCATAGAGAAGATCCCGAACCCTTGTTTTTATTCCTTTGTTTAATTTCATGATTTATTCAGTTATGTTATTTGTTTCATCTATCATGTCTGAGTAGTCTCATTTTAGGTTTAGGGATTTCTCATATGGATTTCTCTGATTTATGATAATTGATTTGTTAGGGTTCAAAATCTGAATAGTTCTTCACCATAGGTTGTTCTCAAAGCTATTTCTAACCTGATCACTTAGAACATAGAACCTAGATTAATCGATTAGGCACGACAGTGCAATTGAGTAATTTGATAAAACCTAGGGTGAGCAATTGGATTATCTGCAAAGAGATTTGGTTTAATCGAATTGTGAACATATCAAACTTGAATTGATTGCTGGTTTACTGTGTAGGATTTGCAAAGAGATTTAGAATTTTAGACTTTAGACTTAGTTAGTTTTCGCAACGACAGTTGGTTAACTATACTTTCGTGTTTGAGTTCAAGAACGGCGCTTAATTGAATTGAACCTTAATTGATTAATTATTATCTATCATTGATTTCCTGAGAATTTCCCTGAGCCTAGCTCCCATCCATATTAATTTAACCTAAGTTCAATTTGATCATTTGTTTTCTCGTCATTCACTGTTAGCTTAGCACAATCTGCATCTTTTATCTACTGTGTGAGTTTTCTTGAGTTCTTGTGTTCGACCCCTAACTTTACTGCAGCAACTGCTTTAGTATCATCATAGGGTATTAATTTGAGCATATCAATGTGGCACAATGACTATCAAAGATGATGGCTACCGTGATGAGAAAGTACAGTACATTAGCACAATTGAGAAGGTCGATAAAGCTCCACCCCCAAAGGTCTATGCCGAGAAAGAGAAGTCTCTGGAACGAAAGGATAGAGCTGAGAGTACAATGAATGAGCAAGAGGTCAAGCCATTCATACATGGTCAGATAATTGCAGAGGAGACCTCAGTTCCTCTCCGTGAACCACCATAGACCCAATAAAAAGGAAGTCAAGCTTAGAGACTATAAACAAGCTCACTTGGGAGGAAGTCCCATGTCTATCCTTGTATATATTGCTTTAGTTTTCTTTTTAAAGTCTAAATAAATGTGCTAAGTTCTTGTTTTTGGCTTGCTGGTATGATTTCAGGAGAGTAAGAGCATTGAATCATGAAAAAGATGAGATCTGTGAGGAGACAGTCTAGCTCGACCACCCAGCTCGACCAGGGTGGTAGAGTCAGTGGTCGAGTCAAGCTCCCACGCTGTTTACACTCTGGAGAGTATGGAGGATTCAATCTCCTCATTCTTCTCCAACCCTTGAGGTACCTGTTCTATCCATTCTTGTATATATCATTTGCATTTTGTTTAGAGTTTCTTGTTGTTTCTTAAACCATCTTTCAGATTTTTATTACACAAGGGACTGTGTAATTTAAGTTTGGGAGAGGGCTTAAGATATGTTTGATCTGTTTTCTGTGTTCTTATTTTTACTTTGTGCATATTTAAGTGTGCATGCATCTAAGGCATAGAAAAAACCAAAAAAAATTTGAAAAATTTTCGAAAAAAAAAAGAGATTACAAAAACAGAGTGTTCATGTAGTTGCATTTACATTTTAGGATTGAGTCTAGATTGTTTTCATATAGGGCTGTTGCATATGCATAGGGGATTATGATGATTTAAACCCTGTAAGCTTGCTGATTCAATTGTATGATTTCAATGCCCTCGTTTCTAGTTGTCTAATGCATCGTTATTGAACTTGAAGTAAGACTGCACCATGCTTTGAATGCACAACTAGATTATGTCTCAATTGAAGCATGCTGTGATTTGATACCATTCCCTACAAATTTGAACCTGAACTTGACTTACAATTATCATGTCTATGCACTGCATTTGAACTCATGGATATCATATACATACTTGGATTTTCTTTCACCTGTTTACCACTCTTGCTAATCCAAGTAGTTGTTCTCATCATTAAAACAGTTTTATCATGCCCTTAGCCTAGCCTTCTTTCAAGCCATGTTATTACTTTATTGAGTGTGTGAGGCCTATTTCTGAATGAGCTTGGTAGAAAGTGTTAGGTTTGAGCCGACAAGGATAGAATCTCATGTAGTTCTGGTTTGCAATTTTTGAATCAGATAGGACTAGGTGGGATCTTGATCATTGGGTATTGGATTTGGTTCTGTGAAAAGAAAGAAACAAAACTTGGAGAAAGATGAAAGAAAAAGGATAAGAGTTCTTAGGAGGGGAATGATCTGAATGTTTATGAATCTAGTAAAGGATTAGGAGGTGTGCTAAGTATAAGAAAAAAAAAAAGGGCAAAAAGCTTAAAGTCTGAAAAACATAGAAAAATGCCTAAGCTGGTCATGAAAAACAATAAGAAAAACCCCAATCCGCTAGAAGTATTGTATAACCTCTCCTAGAACAAGCACAAAAAGAAAAAAATAAAAGAGAATCTGATCCAAGGAAAATTCAAGGGAAAGGCCTAAGGGTGAAGGGTAGAATTAGGATGACTTTCTCGGTTTTAGAGTTAAGGGTTAAGAACACTTGTGTATGGCTGGGTAGATGAGAGTCTATTCTTGTATGCATAGGTTGGTTCTTACCTTTAGCATTCTGCTAAAGCTCATTCTTTTTTCTTGAGAGATCCCTGCTTTGAAATGATTAACCATATGGAAGGGACCATCTTTGTCTCTTGACCTTACCCTTAGCCAAATGAGTTCATTGAATGTGCATAACTTGATTCATGGTTTCTGTTTAATTGAATGTTAAAGGAAATGATAGATTTGAATGCATGTCTAGGTTGAGATTCAATTGAAATTGTGATGTGAAGAGTATGACTAAAGTTTTTAAGTAGAGCTCATAAACTTTGCATTCTAGAATTAGCAACTTGGACATTAAGATCATCTGTTATATCTGCAAGCTTTGGTTCTGAATCCCCATTTTCAAACCTCTTCTCCATTTTTATTCTTCTGTTTGCTTGAAGGCAAGCAAGGACTAAGTTTGGAGGAGTTGATATGTCTGCATTTTATATGGTTTTAGCTTGCATTATTCATTCATTGTTCTTAGCATTTATCTCTAGTTTTGCATACTTAGAGTGTTTTGCATTAGGATTGCATGCATTTTGCATTTTGGACTTGTTTCAGGTGCATTCAAGGGATATTGGAGATGTTGAAGTCAAATGAAGAAAAAGGAGAGCTTAACTCGACCAGAAACTCGAAGGAGACTGACTCTAGCGCCCAGCTCGAGCAAGCAGGTCGAGCCAGTGCATTCTGCACTAAAAACTGCACTTTGAGACTGACTCTATCAAGCCTGATCGAGTCCATGATCGAGCTAGGCAAAAAGATGCAATCTTGAAATTTCTAAAGCCCAGCTCGACCCCCTGTGATCGAGCCCGTGATCGAGTCCAAGGAAAAAAGAGCCGTCTTGAAGTTTTTGGACCCAGCTCGACCGCCCGTGGTCGAGCTCATGATCGAATCTGGTGAATAAAAATGCAATCTTGATTTTGACTCAGCTCGACCACCCAGCTTGACCACCCATGGTCGAGATGGACCTTATCCGCACATTTTTACCATTTTGCCCATGGCGTTTTTAGGGTTTTAAGACTTAGTATAAATACTCTATAAGATGTTTAAGAGAAAAAACTCGTTTTTTAGGCAGAAATTAGGTTTTCTTAAGTGTTCTTCATCTGTTCTTGCTTTCTGGATCCTGTATCTTTGATTCTACTGAGTATTTGTTTTGAATCTTTCTATTCTATCTCTTCTCTTCCTTATCTTTCTACTTATGCAATTTATTTTGATTTCTGGGTTTTTGATTATGTTGTTCTTCATGGTTTCTGAGTAGTCATTAGGGTTCTTAAGGATGGGTTAGATTAGGTGTGGAATCTTAATCTTCTAGGTGGTTTAAGAGTAGATTGTTTGATTTCCCTTCTAAATCAGTGTTCTTAATGCTAATTTCTCTCTGATCAATTGAGATTAGAACTTAGGTGTTTGTCCGCCCAGAAGGTGTTTGATAAAATGCTTGACTGAACTGATGTTAGAGATTTGCATACCTAGCCTAAGGGATTAATTGTCTAGGGTGTTTATTGACAATATTGAACTGAATCTTAATGTCTGCTAGGGTAGATTTCACTAAGGGATTGGGTCTGGAACTGGTCTAGCTTGAGGTTATTTATCACGGGAGTGGACTTAACTGGTTGTGATGTTTGATGTCTAGGGAATAGTTTGATTGAGTTTTGTTAAACCACCTGGGTAGGTTAAGAGGACACACTGAGTCGATTACCCCGTCCTTAGGAACTTCTCTTTTTGCATTAATTTCTATTCTATTCTGTTCTTGATTGAATAAGTCGATTACACTGATCTATTCTGTTTTTGCAATAGAAATCAAACAAGAACAGAATAGAATAGAAATCAATGCAAAAAGAGAAGTTCCTAAGGACGGGGTAATCGACTCAGTGTGTCCTCTTAACCTACCCAGGTGGTTTAACAAAACTCAATCAAGCTATTCCCTAGACATCAAACATCACAACCAGTTAAGTCCACTCTCGTGATAAGTAACCTCAAACTAGACCAGTTCCAGACCCAATCTCTTAGCGAAATCTACCCTAGCACGCATTAAGATTCAGTTCAATATTGTCAATAAACACCCTAGACAACTAATCCCTTAGGCTAGGTATGCAAATCTCTAACATCAGTTCAGTCAAGCATTTTATCAAACACCTTCTGGGCGGAAAAACACCTAAGTTCTAATCTCAATTGATCAGAGAGAAATTAGCATTAAGAACACTGATTTAGAAGGGAAATCAAACAATCTACTCTTAAACCACCTAGAAGACTAAAATTCCACACCTAATCTAACCCATCCTTAACAACCCTAATGACTACTCAGAAACCATGAAGAACAGCATAATCACAAACCCAGAAATCAAAATAAATTGCATAAGTAGAAAGATAAGGAAGAGAAGAGATAGAATAGAAAGATTCAAACACAAATACTCAGTAGAATCAAAGATACAGGATCCAGAAAGCAAGAACAGATGAAGAACACTTAAGAAAACCTAATTTCTGCCTAAAAACGAGTTATCTCTCTTAAACAACTTAGAGAGTATTTATACTAAGTCTTAAAACCCTAAAACACCATGGGCAAAAAGGTAAAAACGCGCAGGATAAGGTCCAGCTTGACCATGGGTGGTCGAGCTGAGTGGTCGAGCTAGCTAAATTCAAGATTACATTTTTATTCTTCAGCTCGAGGTGCTGGCTCGACCATGGTGCTCGAGCTGGGTCCAAAAACTTCAAGACGGCTCTTTTTTCCTTGGACTCGATCACGGGCTCGATCACAGGAGGTCGAGCTGGACTCTAGAAACTTCAAGATTGCATCTTTATGCCTAGCTCGATCATGGACTCGATCAGGCTTGCTAGAGTCAGTCTCAAAGTGCAGTTTTTGATGCAGAATGCACTAGCTCGACCTGCTGGCTCGAGCTGGGTGCTAGAGCTGGGGTAAAAGTGCAGTTTTTGGTGCAGAATGCACTGACTCGACTTGCTGGCTCGAGCTGGGTGCTAGAGTCAGTCTCCATCATGTCCAAAATCCCTTAAATGCACCTGAAACAGCTCCAAAATGCAAAATGCATGCAAGCCTAATGCAAAACACTCTAAGTATGCAAAACTAGAGACAAATGCTAAGAACATGCTAATAATCAAAGCTAAATGTATGAATTATGCATTCTAAAATCATATAAAATGGAGACATATCAGTCTCCTCAGCCTAGTCAATGATTTTCTAGCTACGAGTGTTTTTGATAAACGGTTAAATGTTACCAATATATGTTTTATACCTAAGAAGGTAAAACCAAGTCAAATGGTAGATTTCAGGCCAATAAGTCTATGCAATGTCGGATATAATATCATTTCTAAGGTTCTTTGCCAGAGATTAAAGGTTTATTTACCTTTTCTAATATCTGAAACTCAGTTTGCTTTCGTGTTGGGGAGACTGATCTCAGATAATATTCTTATAGCACAAGGAATGTTTCATGGTCTGAGAACAAATAATTCATGCAAGAATAAGTTTATGGCAATTAAAACGGATATGAGTAAGGCGTATGACCGGTTGGAATGGGATTTCATTGAAGGAATCCTCAGAAAGATGGGGTTCGCAGAGAAATGGATAACTTGGATGATGAGATGTATCCAAACAGTTTAATACAGGATCCTTATAAATGGGCAGCCTCAGGGAGAAATTAACCCTAAAAAGGGATTAAGACAAGGAGATCCACTTTCTCCTTATCTTTTTATTCTCTGTACTGAAGCTTTGATGGCGCTAGTTAGAAAAGCAGAGATGGACAAAGTCCTTACTGGAATAAAAATTTCAAAGGCAGGCCCACCAATTACACATCTGCTCTTTGCAGATGACAATTTATTTTTCTATAAGATAACAAAGGAAGAATGTTCTGTCATTTTGAGCATTCTTACTAAATATGAAAGGGTAATGGATGTATTAAGAGAGGTCGTCGATTCAACAAATTAATTTTTCAAAGTCATCGATTCAGTTCGGACACAAGATCGATAATGTATTAAGAGAGGTCGTGAAAGACACATTAGAGATTACACGATTAGGAGGAATGGGAACTTATCTAGGGATCCCGGAGAGCCTAGGGGGAAGCAAAGTTCAATTATTTGATTTTATTCGGGAAAGACTTCAAAACCGGATCAATGGATGGACGTCGAGATTTATTTCCAAGAGTGGTAAAGAAGTTTTAATAAAATCAGTAGCATCAGCTTTGCCTACTTACATTATATCATGTTTTTGGTTACCAAAGACATTAATCTCAAAATTAATAAGCATAACAGGAATTTTTTGGTGGAGCTCGTCTGGTACTCAAGGGGGAATGCATTGGATGGCATGTAAAAAGTTATGTTATCCAAAGGTAGATGGCAGCTTGGGCTTTCGAGTTTTAGAAGATTTTAATACAGCCTTTTTGGCTAAACAACTATGACATTTATTGGAATGTCCAGATTCACTTTTGGCTAGGATTCTTAAATGTAGATATTACAGACATTTAGATCCAATGGATCAAAAAAGATCCTACTCACCATCTTATGGATGGAGGAGTATTATATCGGCTCGTCCGTTGGTGGAAAAAGATCTAATTAAAAGAGTAGATTCGGGACATTCTATCTCAGTATGGAAAGATCCCTGGATACCAGCTCTAACCCGGAGGCTAGCAACATGTAAGGGATACAATTACTATCCCTCTTTTAAAGTTAGTCATTTAGTTGACTCAATCTCCCAATCTTGGAATATGCATCTAATTAGGGGAATTATTGACCCGAATGATGCTTCTATCATATAAAGTATGCCAATTAGCTACAATTTTAAGCTGGACTCGATGGGATGGCATTTTACTAAGACAGAAAAATACACGGTAAAATCTGGTTATAGAGTGGCAAGAGATTATCTCTCATGCAAGGAAGAGATGGATACTTATGGACCTACCATTAAATCATTGCAGACATTTTTTTGGAGTTTAAAATGTTCACCAAAATTGCAACATTTCATCTGGCAGGTTCTATCAGGGTATTTATCGGTGATGTCTAATCTACGATCGCGATATATGAATTGTGAGACACATTGCGTGCGGTGCGGAGCGGATTTTAAAAAAGTCAATCATGCTCTATTCGAATGCCCTCCGGTTTTTCAAACATGGGCCATATCAAATATACCGACACCATCGGGTATATTTCCAACAAAATCGGTTTATGAAAATATGGATTATCTTTTTGGCAGATCAAAAACAAACAAGGAAGAATTACAATTTCCGTGGATTTTATGGTATATCTGGAAAGCACAGAACAATAAGGTTTTTTCGAATTCAAATATTGATCCTAGAGACACTTTAAACTTAGTAAAGACCAAGACAACGGCATGGACGATAGATCAAATAACAGAGCAATTTCAAGTGAGTGAAAACGGCCCAATTACGGAAAATAATACGGGTAGACCAATCACCAAATGATATATTGATGGATCCTGGAAAGGCTCAGATTTTTTCTCAGTGATGGGCTGGTACTCTTTCAAAGAAGATGGTTCCAAGACGCTTATGGGATCTAGGAGCATTCCCAAGCGATTGACACCACTCCATTCCGAGTTGGACTCTTTAGTATGGGCCATTGAGGGCATGTTATCACATTAAAAGACTTCGGTAGGTTTTTGTACAGACAGCTCATAATTATTGAAGATGATAGCAACACCACAAGATTGGCCAGTTTTCGAAGTGCATTAAGAAGAAGTGAAGAAGAACAAAGAAAGTTTCACGTTTTTCTCCATTAATCTCATTTTCCGCAATTTGAATGTAAAAGCAGATAATCTGGCACATAGTGCTAGAATTTATGTTCATGATGTAAGTTATATAAACTATGTTCCTCCGGTTTGGATCTCCAAACCGTTTTAATTTTATAAATTGTTTACAAAAAAAAAAAAAAAAAAACCCTTATTTTTACAATACTTTTAAGTCAACGAGTTATGGATTCATTTACATACTTTAATATTCAAGATATATAGTAATAATTAGAAGAAAAATACTATAATTATTAAATAAAACCATTTTGTTTAAGTTTTATTGATTTATGATTCTCCTAGATTTCGGATAGACATCGAGTCTAAAAATTAAAAAACTTTCAAGTCTTTAATGATGTTCGACAAAATCTTACCTAATCAAACCATTTTTTTTTAACTTTTATTTAAATCGTCAGAAAACTCATCATATTAAGTTGCAGGTTCGAGGTTCGAATCCTACTCCCTACGGTGTTTAAGGACTATTAAAAACCACTACGCTGTTGACAAGAAAAGAATTTAAATCGTCAGAACTCAGAAGAATCACTTTATGGAGTTTATAAACTAAATGTTTATAGTTTAAATTTTTACATAGCTTTGTTAATTTAAAATACTATGATATATCTCGTGCTATAGTACAGACAAATTGCAATTATAGAAATTATCTAAAAATTATAAAATCAGAATATTAAAAGATTGTAATTTTTCCAAACCTTTATAAAAATTATAATACCAATTTTTATAATATCGAATCTTTGTTAGCACCTAAAAACATAATTAAATCATTTTATATTCTTCCCTAAAATCTTCCAAAAATCGCAATCTACATCAAATCTCTTATTTTTAGAAAATTAGATCAACATTTAATTTAATTTAATTAGTGTTTTTAATTAAATCAACAAAATTTTCACAAAATCTATTTTTAAAATTTTCAAAAAAATTAAAATAAATAAATTATTTATAACGAAAATTATAAATAATTAATTTAATATTTAATTAAATGATCACAAAATAATTAATTGACTAAAATATACTTAACGAGAGATTTTAATTTGTTCTTAGATGTAATGGCAATGGATGTAATTATTAATATTTTGTAAGGTTTATTTATAAGTGTACTCCCCAAATAATAAATAGGAGATTAATATCGATATAAAATTTGTGGTATATTTTATAACCCTCTTGCAAATGATACAAATATCCCTTTTTTTTTTAACAATCAAACTCATTCTCGTTAATCACTTAAAGAAAACAAATACAAGATGAAGGTGCGAAAAACAAACATAAAACTGAAGCAAATAGCAGATAAAACACTTTCCCAAAGCAACGAAATCTGCAACTCGGACGATTTTGCAGAGATCGGAAAGCTAAAGTAAATGTAAGATGGTAAAAATGGACTACGAGGCTAAAGTAAATGTCCTTAAAACTTGAAAGCTAAAGTAAATGTAAAATGGTAAACCAGACACAACCCAGCTCATGAAAGCTTGGTTTTCATTTGATTTTTCTCAACGCTAACCGAACCATCATTTGAATTAGCCATTCCAAATATCCTAACATTTTCATTGGAGGAATAAGAATGTTAGTGTTGAAAACAATATAATAACATATACTCCCTCCGTATCAAGTGATGTTTAAATTTTTTTTTGTTTGTTTCAATTAAGTGATGTTTTCAAGTTTTTATACGGATATTTCCGGTCTCTCACACAAAAGAAATACCATTCTTTTTCCCCATCTTAGCCTTCCCTGTTCCACCAAAAGCAGCCATATCAGAACTATGAGCTTAATTGTAGAAAGGAAACAAAGAACGGTTCTTTCAGAGGGTAAGAAGTGAAACTTACAGGGTAAGTCCCAAGGCTCGATCTTGTTAAGATCAACTTCACCAATGGCAGTAGCAGAGAAGAAAGTGTTGAAAACCTTTGGTTTCAAGTAGTGGGTTATGAGTTCTTCATCAGTAGGATGAAATCTGAATCCTGGTGGTAGATCAATTTGTTCTTCTTCTTCTACCATTCGCAGATTCTTAATGCCTCGTAGTCCATTTTATCCTATTAGGGTTTCTAAGAAACAATAGATGTTTTGATCTTCTTGTAAGAATTTTTGTTTGGAGATGAAGAGAAGGGTTTTTGATAAGAGAGAGAACAAAGTTTGGGTTTTTAAGAGAGAGGAAAGGGTTTGAGCAACGAAGCTCCTCTCTATATACTAGTTTTCATTTGAGAAATAAGAACACAAAAATTTATTAATATTTTTTTTAAATTTTTTCGTATCAAGTTCTTCTTTCCAACAATTATTTTTATATAAATTCAAGAGTTTCACCTACTATAAAGAAAAAGAAAATCTCATATCTTACTTCTAAATGAATTTTTTATGTATATAAATTGGTTTTCGTGTTTACACACTACAAAAAAATATGCGAACTGTGAAGGGCATATTAGTCACTAGTTAGTCTCAATTTCCATATTTGCGACGTCTTGTGACTATGGCAAGCAGTCGCAGTTTGCGTGTCGCAACTTGGCTATCGTCACAAAAACGTCGTAATATTGCGACGTAAGTACGACTGAAGATAGAAGTCGATAATTTGCGACGATGTAGCAACTTAAAGAAGAGCGACTAATGTGGCACTAAACAGAAACGCCTAGTCAAAGACGCAAATCAGTCGCAACATTTTGCGACTAATGTGAGACCACTGCTTCCAGTCGTTAATTAGTCACACTGAAGTCACAAATAAAGCGACTAATGTGCTACTACTATTTGCAAACGCAAAGAATAAGTCACAACGTAGTCGCTAAAAATGTTTTTTTTTTAGAAAAAAAAATATTAATAATAATTAATTGAAATTAATTATTAAACATTAAATTAAAAAAATCCAATTCTTAATTTCGAAACAAATTAATTAAAACACGACATTTCGTACAACTCTATGTAAATCCCACAAGTATATAAATCTATTTATAATACACTCTAAATCCAATGTGTGTTTGAAATCCAATAACTAATTTAATGAAATATATAAACTGAAATTCTGAAGAAAGAAACGGAATCATATGGGAATCAGAAACTTGGTGGATACAAATTGAAAGCATCAACTATAGAGAACATATGCAATGCAAAGCGAGAAAGACGATACTTGCATAAATGGTGAACACGACGGCGACATCTACTATTGATACTCCCCAGCTATCGGAGAAGTCATCAATTAACTTCCTTCCGACAAAGAAGCAGAAAATTGTAACAGGGACAGCAATGAGACAAATGGTCAGCGCCAGTGATCTTACATCTGGCCCAAATACGAACCTTCTCTGAAGAAAGAATATCTGCAAAAAAGGGAAAATGAGTAGAGTTAATCAAATTTGAAGAAAAAAACTTTAACACTCCAGTAGAGAAACTACCAAGAATAAAGCATTTCTCAGTAACAAGAATCATCTAGAAAAAACATTACACCGGTGACTGATGAATTCAGAGTACATATCAATTCGTTTCTGGTAGGGAAACATTGAGGAAGTATACAGAGTCTCTAGCTGATGTCTTGAAGCAAAAGGGAGTACACACAAAGAGAAGGCTATTCAAAACCTCCTTATAAGCATGCATCAACTATTTAATCTCAAATTATAAACAAAAGTAACTCAATCCATCGTTGAGCTATATTTAGATAAATTTAAAATGCCTTGCTTATCTTAAAACATTCACCGCAAAAGCCTGTCAAAGCATATGCCCCCAAGGAAAACCTATGTAAACGGCATCAAAATCTAGAATTCTCGAAAAAGCACTAGCTAGATTCTCCAAATACTCAAAGTTTCTACACAAACCAAGTCCCAATTTGAACTAGGTTGAAATTGGGACATAGCTAATCTGAGTCGCATTGACCAAAAAAAAAAAAAAACTTCCACTAAATAGAGTAGCTCAAGAAGAAAAAAACCAGAAGATGCTTAAGAAAAAACCAAACTCAAAAAAAGTTCACACAAAAAAAAAAAGCTCACATTGCTGCCTTTCCAAGTTTGGTAAACTCTTAAATCACCATTCGATCCCGAACCAGATCGCTGAGGCGGAGATACTACATACATCTCTCAACCTCAATTTCTACTACTTCAATCTCTCTCTCACGGCGGCGTCACCAAGAGGCAAGAGCTGAGATTTATAAAACCGTAAGTAAAAAACCAAAAAAGGAAGAAGAAGAAGAAGAAGAAGATAGAGAGAGAGAAGGGGTAAGTCTCCGGCGAAAGGATTATTCAGATTTCCGGCGAAAGGATTATTCAGATTTCCGGCGAAGTAAGCCAACAAGGGCACGAGTAAGCCAGCGAAAGAGAAGGGTTTTTTTTTTTTTTGGTGTTTGCCCTCTTCTTCCCCCAATTTCAATGGTGGGTTCCTTCCCCCAATACTTACCAAGGTAGAGGTCGCCCAAGCAAGTTAATTGAGAAGATAAGTGTTTAGCATGAGGAATGAATTTGTAAATCGGAGAGTGCTTCGCCGCGATTGAGCCAAAGTAATGTCCGAAACTGATCTTGGGAAGATGAATTTATTTAGGTTTTACCGTAATTTACCTCAAGTTTGCGACTTTCTAGCGACTCAATGTATAAAAAAAAGTGTGGGACTGATTTGCGATTACCTGTAAAAAAAACATACTGCAACTAATGTGCGACTCCAAGTAAAATTAAAAATAAAAAAAAAACAAAAAATTTGCGACTGATTTACTACTCCTATTTAAAATCATGTTACCTGCAACTAAAATGTCACTACGATAAAAAAAAAACCCATATTAACGTATATACAAATATAAAATTCCAGCATACCAAAAAAAATTTTTAAAACATTTGCGACGCTTATGCTACTCCTAGAAAAAAAAATTACTTAGGGACGTTTTTGCAACTATATTTTTTTAAACAAAATTCTATATGCAATTTTTTTGCGACTTCAAGAAAAAAAAATTTGAATATGTTATAGCGTTGCAGGTCAGTAGCAAAGTTGCAACTCCTATATTCTTCTGCGACTAATTCGCGACTAATCATAATGCGTTGCAAATACGTGGAAACGTAGTTGCTATACAGTCGCAAAACTGTAACTAATTTGCCGCGTCTATTTTTGGAAACTAATTTGCGACTAATCTGTGACTTTTTTTTTGGACACAAATAAATAGCATATTAGTCGCAAATTAATAGTAAACTATTACGACTATACTTTTAGTCGCACTTAATAGTCGCTGGTAACGCTTATTCTTGTAGTGACATATCGTACAACCATCAAATCATATTATAAATCAGAATAATACTATTTTTAGTTTTCTTAATAGAATAGAGAAAGAAGAAGATGCGTAGATTGTTAGGCAACTTGAGATGTGTAATTCTCAAATATCATTTTCAATTAAAAATAAACCTTTCTATTTCAAAAACTTTAATATTTCAATTTGACCAGGAACACTTCACCTGTAACTCCCTGTCCCTTTTTTTGTTAATGAGAAAAGAATAATCTTATCACATTAAATCGTGATATTTTTGTCCATTCTTTAACTATCAACTAGTTAGATTTTCTTTGTTTTTGTAAACTATGATTATTGATTTGGTAACAGTTTATAGTTGAAACTACGTGATTACAGAGATTTGAAATTATGAACAAGTTTAAGTTAATTAAACCAGAAGAATGACTTTTTACCACTCTTTCTTTTTTTAACCAAAAGAATGACTTTTTAACATCTACTATTCTTACGGTACGGGTCACTATTATTGGTGTTGTTATTTAGGATAACTATAAGAAAAAAAAAAGTTCACATGGTTAGATATAATTTGTTTTATTTGTTTAACAAATGTATGCATGCATTTTTTATAAAGTATGCATGCATGAACCTTAGTAAGTATATTTTTATATATTAAAGCAACTAAGCAACTGTTCCTTTTGTCTTATTCCAATGTCTACCGTTAAGAAATTATAATATTAATATCTAAAACTTTATATTAAAGTTCATTGAAAAATAGGATAGAAAAACGATTTTCATGTGAAGATGGGTCATGATGATGAATGATGAGGATGGTGATGATGAAATTCTGTTAAGACTTTGAAGCCATTTTCAACAACCTTACTTACCTTCGCCATGTTATATGTGGAAGTATGTTCTTTTAATGATCGAATCACGTGTTTAATCAGACAAGATTGTCATTTGCCACTTCTACAACATGTACACTTCATTCAGACGAGGTATATATCATTCTACATCATTTCGTTTGGTTTATGGATTATAGATGTTACTCTGGATTGGAATTTGGATCGTTATTGAAAGGTTAATTGATGTTTTCCATACTCCTTATTTATTTTTTATCTGATTTTCCAGACTCAAAAAGAGAAAGATATTTAAGTTTGACAAATCGTAAAAAAAAAAAAAAAAATTTATAGCACAAAAAAGATATATATATACTAATAAAAGGAAGCTTTGGAGGTTCAAGAGAGCATCCACATCATAAAAAATGAGGCCTTCTAAAGATGACACATCATCAAATAATTAAAATCTTTAAATTAAATTAAATTAAATAA
Source organism: Boechera divaricarpa (assembly GCA_026770425.1). Lineage (NCBI taxonomy): Eukaryota > Viridiplantae > Streptophyta > Magnoliopsida > Brassicales > Brassicaceae > Boechera > Boechera divaricarpa. The sequence goes on along the minus strand of CM049192.1, from coordinate 19,053,086 downwards.
TCACAAATCAAAATAATTTATAAAATTCATCATAAATCTAATACATCATACATTTTGCTTTACATAAATCATATATACAATTAAAAAAAAATCAGGACGTTCATCAAATTAAATCAAATAATTAATTAAATAAATCATCTACTCACCATCATTATCATAAAGCATAAAATTGAAATAAATTAAATAACAGACAATAATCAAACCAATAAAAAAAAACAGACGTTCATCAAATTAAATCAAATAAGTAGTTAAATAATCACAAATCAAAATAAATCTATAAAATATATCATAAATCTAATACATCATACATTTTGCTTTACATAAATCATATATACAATAAAAAAAAATCAGGACGTTCATCAAATTAAATCAAATTATTAATTAAATAAATCATTTACTCACCATCATTATCATAAAGCATAGACCACTCTCGTGGGTCATTACTGTCATTACATTCGTTGGTGATGTCAATAATTTAGACGTTACTTCACAATGTTAAATGCTCTTCTATGGTTATTTTTAAATATGGACGTTTCACAAAATTATCTCAAACAAAAACAATAACTAAACCAATAATATAATGTTAACCCACAATGTTACTACACAATGTTAACCCACGCTTCACCTCCACTTTGCTACACTATTAAATGCTCTTCTATGACTATTTTTAAATATGGACGTTTCACAAAATTATCTCAAACAAAAACAATAACTCCACCAATAATATAATGTTAACCCACAATGTTACTACACAATGTTAACCCACGCTTCACCTCCACTTTGCTATACTATTAAATGCTCTTCTATGGCTATTTTTAAATATGGACGTTTCACAAAATTATCTCAAACAAAAATAATAACTACACCAATAATATAATGTTAACCCACAATGTTACTACACAAATGTTAACCCTCACTTCACCTCCACTTTGCTACAATATTAAATGCTCTTATATGGCTATTTTTAAATATGGACATTTCACAAAATTATCTCAAACAAAAACAATAACTACACCAATAATATATATATATACACCAACCATTCTCATATTCCTTCTAAACTATCATCCCTCTATCTCAAACCTATACTCACATAAACATGACAACACAAATTACAAAGACATCTTCCCAATCAAAAGGTTACCAAACTTTTGCCAATCTTGAAGGAAATTTCTGCAAAGATGAAGTCGTGATAAGACTAATTCATTTCTGGGAAGCTCGCAACTTCAAAAATGGTAACACACTTATGGGAATGGAGCTACTTTTCATCGACACCGAGGTATTTATTGCGTTTACTATATTAAAATATACATATTATGATCTATAACTGATATCTACATTTTTTTCGTAGTCAACAACGATGGATGGATTTATATCAGCCAACCGACTATTCCGATATACAGAGACCCTGAAAGCAAACTCGATCTACAAGTTAAAAAAAATTATGGTCAATCCTTCAAAAAAAGTGTTCCAAATCGCAGCTCACAAATTCGACATTTTATTCACTGACCAAACATCTTTTGTTGAAACGAATGAAAGCTTCCACAAAATAGACACCCAACAATTTAGGCTACGGACCGTGCTAGATTTGGTACCAATTGTTGACCGAAACGGCGAGCTTTTTGGTAACCATCTCTTGCCATCAAACACAACGCATACACACAACTTATATATTTCTTTGTATTGTAGATATCATTGGTCACATACACCTCATCAAAGGAGACAACCTACAAGATTCCACACCAAACGCTACACCTCCAATGACTGCTCCTGGTAAATCAAAGGACATGGTATTCTTACATGTGAAGATGGAAGAGTAAGATTTTATTTATTTTATATATACCTTACTAATATATTAGATTTTATTTATTTTATATATACCTTACTAATATATACAATTAAAAAGACTTCTAACACACTCTTACCAAACAGCGGCGAAATTGTTCATGTGCACTTGTGGGACAAAATTGCTGCAAATTTCAGGCTTAGATGGAATACAAATTCATAGAAACCGACCGTCCTACTGCTTACTACGATAAATCCCAAAACAGTTGGAGGTACGCATTCTCTATCGTTTCTTGATTATTAGAATATACTCACTAGATTCACAAATAATATAAGTCTAATCAAATCTTTCAGGAGCTCTTACGCTCAGTTCCACATCTTCCACACGTCTTTTTTTTTACTACGACATTGCTGAAACCCGAAACTTCTTAACAAGGTACACATGATTTTACTAATTTTAAAAATTTAGTATATATATAGAGTTCAACATACCACATATATAGAGATCACCATTTATATTATTGGTATAAAATATATTAAATTCATATTAGTTAAATAAATAGTTGATAAAAAAGACTCAAAAAAAAAAAGATAAATAAAAATAATTAAAAAGTTATTAATATTTTTCTCTTTTTTCTTCTTCCATCTATGTAGGTTAGGAAAAGATGGACCTCCAATTGTCAATAGCTCCTGTTTTTCAGTTACAAAACTGGAAACAGTAACACTAAATGAGATTCAACAGTTTCTCCAAAATGAAACTCCACAGGTAAAACGTTGCTCTAAAGCTTCTCATATATTATTTTCTAATATATCATTTTTTATTCAAGGTCGCCAGCTTCATATGTGTCGCAACAATTGTGGATGTTTGCGGAGATTATGGATGGCACTACATCTCATGCTCTGAATGCAAAACCAAAATGCAAAAAACAGAAACATCGTTGTTTTGTACAAACATCAACTGTAAAACACCCAACACAACAGGCATGATCAGATTTAGTAGCTATAACTTTAATCATTTATTTTAAACAAGTTTTAATAATTCACAAATTTTAAAATAAGTTAGGATGTTACTAAATAAACAACAAATTCATTCTATAATACAATTTATTTTGTGTATTTAGGTATCGTTTTGAAGTTTCAGTTCGTGACGAGAATGATGTCGCAAAAGCTGAAGTCAAACACAATAAAAACGAAACCCATCAGTTCAAAACTTAGTTTATACAAAAAAAAATACACTCATAGGAACCATTTTGAACCAATTAGGCCTTCAAGGGAAACACAAAAATTGGTAAAAAGGGAGAGAGAGAGTTAAATTACAAGGCTATTGCAGTTGATACAACGACGATTCGGTGGAAGCTTCATAAGCCCACGAATAATTTTCTCCTTCCTCTATTCTTCTCTCTTACTTCCCATCATATCCCACCGTTTAGATGGTGCCAACAAAAATAAATAAGCCCTCAAAACGAAGAGTGTTCCCAGATGATGAGATTGACCTCACGGAAGCGATTCGTGAAATTTGGGGGAAAAAAGTTGGGTTTTAAGCCGATTATAAAATCAACGATTTAGGAGCTGGAATTTTCGAATTCGAATTTCACAGTTGATAATAAGAGGAAAAAAAAAAGCTATTTTTATCCTTTTTGTTTTTTGAATGAGAAAAGGGGAGAAGAAGAAACTTTCATGTTTCTCTTGTAATTCGTCTTTATCTTCCCTTCTCTATGTGGGCTTTTTGGCTGACCGACATCAATCATTATTGAATCTAATCAAATGTCATTAGCAAAAACTAAATTCGATTTTTGGAAAAATAATGTTAGTTATGAAGTTATGGTGGTTATATCATCGGTTACGTGGCTAACCATAAAAATAAAAAATAATTAAAATAACCATCACGGCAAGACCCTTCGGCACAAGCACTAAATCCAAAGATCCCTCCTTCCACATTTCTACTTTACCGCAGAGATACTCGCAATTCGTACGGTTGTTCCGTGATCGGAAAAGAAGATAAAAGATCGATGGCGGCCAAAAAGATTTTGGCAGAGACGGCAGCAAGAGACGAAGAAGAAGGACGTGACAACGGAAAGTACAAATCTCTGAGAGCGAGCGAACCTATTCATTCACACGTGTTAAACTCTATTAATTGTCTCATGGTCTTTCTTTGCTTATGCTAAGAGGTCCTTCTTAAAGCATTACAAACATAACTTAATGATTCAGGAATTAAATTGATTGCATTGGCAAAAATACATGTTTGAAAACAAGTAAACACAAGATTTTGAATTTTAGGTTTAAACCTGTTTTAAAAATTCGGAATCAGAAAAAGGAAAAAAAACGTGAAACAATGATGTTTATTTATCTTTCTTCTTTTTTGATCAAAAAATAATTTAATAATGGAGGAAATCGGGTTTTTTCATCTTTAAAAGGGATATAATTTAAAAATTATATAATTGAAATTGGATAGTGTTTGGGGGTAAAATAAAATTTTTGTTAATATGTAAATTATTGTCAATCCATCAACAAACTTTAATTGTCAAAATGTTTTTTTTGGCTTACGACTTACCTTTAGTTTCCTTAAGAAAATATAAAAAATATATATTAATATATATATATATATATATATATATATTTGAAGTTCCCTTTGTCTTAATATTTGTACGAATTCAGGCTTTATTATCATCTATTTATTAACTAATATCTATTTAAAATAAGTTTTAAGTAATAGTCTAAATGATAAAATATATATATATATAGATACCAATAACGTTAATTCAAAATATACAAACAACCCGCACGTAGTGCGGGCCAGCACCTAATAAGAGTCTAGAGGCTAGATGCATAGACTCAAAACTAGTTACTTATCATTATTTATTTTCTTGATCATGACATATTCTTGGAATATATTCAAGACAACCTTAGTAAAACCATAACCGATGGAAAATCCAAAATGGAATCCATGATGCCTTCGTAGCCAACGCTATGGCTTCGGAAGCAAATCACATTACTTGGACAGATTCACGATAGAAATATTTACTTCATTAGTCACTTTGAAAATTTTCGTTAGCTACGCCAAATATATAACTCGTTATATGTTTATACATCCCAACTAAAATATTTATTTATAATTATATCAAGAATAATTAACCTATCGTGACATGCATACTGCATAGACAAACAGATACCATTACTGTTAGACGAGAATCCTGACCAATTTAATGGAGATGATTTTGGTTATGTACTTTCCGTTTTGGGGGGCATGTCATTGTGCGTTATTTATTTTTCGGTGTAGTCACCAATACATTTTCTTAATTGGCAAATATTTTTCCAAACCTTGAAAAAGATCTTGCATACTAATCTAGACAAGAGTTGTGTGTATCATCCACATTCATAAGTGGGAAATCATGCTTTAGGCAATATTATTTGTGAGTTGGTGGGTGAGAAAACTAGGAGTTTGATTGGTGACCACGTACTGTTGCGGTATGAGGTGTACCGTTTTAACAATTATCAATCACAAAGCGATATCAAAAAGGTTATCAAAAACATAAATTTCAGTTTTTTTTGCACCGCTGTTTTGTACCGATTTGAACTATTTTGGTATTGCTTACCGTTTTCTATATCCGCTAAAAAAATTATATCGTTTTGTGTCACCAATCGGACCCTAAAACTTCGAATTCTCGTGTTGAATCCGCCAGCAATCACACCATGAATGTCTTCAATATCACGCACTTATTCGTTTATGAATCGAACGAAAAGATTCTCGATCTCGAAATGAATCTTTCTCTTTCTAAGGTGGGGGAGGCTTATGAAACATCTACTCTCTTTTTTTTCGGTGTTAAGTTTTGTTTGACTTTTGGATTTTTTTTTTGTTTATTGATTTAGTTTTGTTTATTCACAAGTATCCTCGGTTTTGTTTCTAATTTTTGGTCGTTTCTCTTAGGAAAAAGACTTCGTCAATTTTAACTAAAAAAGGACTTAGTCTTGATTCTTATAAATAGGCATCCTTGGTTTTGTGTTTTTGTCACCTTTTTTACTTTATTTTAAAGCATTTCTATCTATTCATACAGATAGATATATGGTCATCCCTTCTAACATATTTTTAAAAAAAATATTGTTTAGTTCTGATACTCTTCCAATGCCAAATTGTTTTGAAATTAATGTTGACACTTGTAGAGATCATAACACAAATATATATGAACTATGAAAAAAAGGAATTCTTTATGAAAGGGAAAGAATATTACTTTTGGTGAAAAATATCATAAAACAATCATAAATTCATTGAAATGTGTATTAGTGTATTAATCATGTGACTTGTAGACTGAGTTATTAATCAAGGGAGGATATGCTACTACCACAAGTGCCCTTATTAAACAATGTCACCAAATCACCAAGATTAAAAGCAATCAATAGTTGGACTCTCATTGAGATATTTTGTAGTCTTGGCTACTAATGTAAAATCAAATCAATCATTCTAAAGCTAATCCTTTCCTTTTGATTTAGCAGTCCTTGCCTTTTCAGGAATATTTTAAAAACAAAAATCTATAAATATCTTAGTTTTTGGTGAGCCCAAAAAACACATGGCGTTTTGTAATTTGAAGCGGCAAGAGTTTTAATCGTATTGGCAATCATGGACACGTCCCACGTCCTGCATGTCCACAATGGACACGTGGTTGAATATCAATGGTGAAGTGAAAAGGTAAGCATCTTCTAACTCTATTCTTAATTATCATCATAATTAAAATTGTTGAAAAGAAGCAATTTAGTTAATTACTTAAGTGGGATCTGGAGTTTGACCAATGCTTCCTTGGACGAAACATGGGTTTGTGAGAGGGAACAAGACTCGCGTTGAGAGTTCATTGGTATATATGTTTGTAACAAAGAAGATAATGTAAATTATGCAATGTTAAGTTAGGCGATCCAGCGTCAAAAAAAAAATGAAGTTAGGCGATCCTAGTTTGAGGATATACTAAATTAATGTGACCATTTCCCGTAAAGCTTGATTTTAGTCGTACATACTAAATTACTAATAACTCCGACGTAATTTTCTCATTTTGGTATACAAAGATAAGATTTTAAAATTTGCGCAGTTAGCTTAGTTTGAATGTTATACTCGTTGAGAACTCGAATCTTATACTCAAATTTTAAGCCACGTGACCGAGGAAATCTCACACCTCTAGCCCTTGTTTGAAATTAAATTGAAACTAAAATAATACAAACACTTTTTATTAGGTTCTCGAAATCACACTAAAAATAGCATTTCAACTAATTCATTAGATTGTGATTGGTAACACAAAACGATACAATTTCTTTAGCAAGTAGAAGAAATGGTAAGCGATATTGAAATAGTTAAAAACTGTACAAAATACCGATAAAAGAAAACTATACAAAAAACTGACAATAACACTTTTGATACTTTTTTTTTAAAAAAAGTAAATTTTAATATTAAAAAAAATGGAAGATGTACATGTTTTTTATATAAAATGTAAATATTATTAAAAATAATAATGTCAATTACACATTACATATAACCTTAAGATTTGCAACCAAACCAAAAAAGTTTTAAAAATCTGGAAACATAATTATCGGTTTAATTCGTATCATAACCAAAGTCAAAAAGTCGAATCAAAGCGATAATACTAAAATAGTCTCCAACAAGAAAGACGAACGAGTAAGAAAAGCTAACGGGAAGAGATGGGAGCAAAAGAAAGATCAGAAAGAGTTGGAGACAGTCCCACCCCAAAAGGTCCAACCAACGATCTAAAAGCTAAAGGGAGACCAAGCCTAAAGCTTAACACTACAAAAATAACCGGATAATCTCCCCAAATGCTACCCGAAAACACAAGAAGCGAAGATGGAAGGAACCCCAACGCACCTAAGAATCAAAAGCGACACAAACCCAACACTATGACAAGGGTCCGGGAAGCTTAACGAACTAGGCTGTACTAACACCAGCTCCAAAACATCTAACTCCCTATACACCCCAAACAAAGACCCGACTAATCCTAACTCAGAACTAACGAAAACAGAACAAAATAAGAAGCAAGATCTGAACAACATATCCTAATCAAGCAAGCAAAGAACCAAACAGCCTAAAATGATCCTAACAAAAGCTAAGAACAGATAAGCTGGGAAAGAACCTTGCCAGTCCAGACGGGATAAGGAAGACGGCGACCCACGGCCGAGAGGAGTCACCAGCTGGAGAGAAGCTCGGTCAACCCGCCAGCAAAGCTTCACTAAACCTCACATGTCGAAGGGACCTCCAGATTAAGCGAATGCTTAACCACAAGGACTTATTGCTTGAAATGAGACAAAGACAAAATCCTTGAGTTACGGCACAGAGAGACTGGTGAGGAGAAAACCAGATGAAGAAACCGCCGAAACACCCACGAGATGTCGTCCTCAAAACACCTGCAAAGAAGAAATCCAGCAAGACTAGATCCAGATCTCAGAAGCCCATCCGGCTTCGCCACGAACCAACCAGGAGCTGCCTTTGCCGCTTCTCGAGACTCTCTCCAGTAGCCAAGAAAGTAACGATTAGGCCGAAGACCAAAAGTCACGGCACAATCGCCGCGTAGAAGAGTTCAGATTTGAGGAAATCTGAACACGGTAGAATCCTTTCTTCGGAAGGAGATAATCAATGGCTTCAAGGATCTCGGAGCGCCACCATTGGGACTCAAGAAGACACGATCGCAGAAAGAATTCTTTTATCTTGATCACCGGAGAGGCTCTGTAATCGACGATAGATTTGTAAGAGATACCAGATTAGTTAGCTAAAGAAATAACAAGGGAAAGCCATCTCACAATGACGGCCGGAGCCGAACCCCGGAGAGGCGTCGAGGAAAAGTTTTGAGATTCTTCGCTGGGGAGAGTTTAGAGAGAGAAAGCCTTTGGACTACTTTTCAAACTAAGGTAAGGGTAAATTTTTTATAGTGACAGGTTCCACCGCTTCGCGGCCCCATACCCCAGAAACCCATCTGGCCTGCCCCTATGGGATGTTAACCGCTTGGCCCTACACGTATGGAGTTTTTGGGGAGGGGGGACTTAGTTCCACTTTTGGGTGATAAGAGGACTCGAACACGGAACCTCAGTCACCTAGGTGCAGGGCCGGCTTTGGTAGGAGGGCAAGCGGGGCATTTGTTTAGGCCCACGTCAAAAAAAAATTTTATTTACACATTAGGAGCTAAAAAAAAGAAAAAATTTCCTACCACAAAAAAGAAAAAAATTATTTTGCCCAGGGCCCTGAAAAAAGTTGAGCCGACACTGCCTAGGTGTCCATTTTTGGGAGTTATTACCACTAGGCTATGACAACTCGGACAAAGAGAGAGGTACATGTTACAGAACAACACAAATGAAAATCACAAAAGAGAAAGGAGAATGAAGAAAATAGAACAGGGCTTTTCGAGTAGAAGAAGTGGAACAAAGAAGAGGATGATGGTGGGATAGGCATCCTCATTAAAAACCGAGAGACGGAAATCCCAATGGGATAAAACTGCTTACGGAGAAAAGAGTGCTGTCCAAAGGAGGAAATAGAGAAGACAAACTAATGATGAATCGGAAGGCTGTTGCCGAGATATACCTGCTAGTGATCAAATAATCGGATCCAATGCATGAGGAACGATTCATTATTTTGGAAGTATTCATACCGCTTTAATGATTGATAATTTCTGAAACAATAGATTATATACAGCAAAAATACCAAATTACCGATCAAAACCACTATCTAAATTTCAGACATGAAGAAAGAGAATGAGAGAGAGAGTTGAAGATAAATTAAAACTAAAAATTGGTTCGATATAATTTAGAAAAAAAGTGTAATTGGTTGTGGTTTTGAAATATTTTTACAGCCATATTTGGATGATATAAAACTCTAAACTCTAAATTTCAGCCATATTTACATATATTTTTCAAAGGTAAAACCACTTTTATTTTTGTTTCTTTTTCTGGTTGTATAAAGCTAAAAATTTAAAGTCATAAGTTTTGGTCTTTGGAAAATTATAAAACGTTGATTCTACAAGCTATTTATTATGCAAAGTTGGTTTTACAACCTAAATTCTAAAAGTACTAAAAAAAATTCACACGTTAAATTTTACAGCAAAAAATCGTAAATCAACAGTCATAACCAATCAGACCTAAAAGCTAGATAAAAAACGTCGTTAGAACGTTCTTACTTTTAATTAAAACGTCGCCTTAAAAAAAACATATATTGAATTTTCCTAGTTCTTACTCTTGTTTCCCTCTTCTCTCCTTATTAACGTACCCTTAACCTGAATAATAAGCCCATTCTAAGCACATTCACAAACCCAATGAATAAGCTGAAACTTAGTAATAGCTAGAACTAATAAGCCCAAACTCCAGCAGTTATAATGTTATCTCAAAACATTCGAATTCTTAAAACGACTTATATAATAATAATAACATCGATAATAAAATTTATTTATAGAAATAAAACTTAATCAAAGTCGTGAATCTACAAATCCACTTGGAGTCGCAGTAGTTGACTTTCTGTCGACTAAAGGCCTCAAACTAATATTCAAGAGACCACATTGTCTCCATCCTACATAGACACATAAAAATGGTGAGACAGAGAAAAAAGACAGAAAAAGAAGAAGTAGAGAAGAAAGAAGGAGATAGAGATGAAGTGGAGAAGATAAGCAAGAGTCGAGTGATTAACAGAAGAAACATGCAATCTCTTGTGATCGGACTCGTCGGAGCAACGTTGACTCTTGGAGCTTATTCACAGACGTTTGTTTCATCGTCTAATTCTCTTGGCGCTGGTCTCTTCGTCCTCTTCTTCGGTTTGCTCGTTAGCGAAGGTTTCATATCCTTCTAACTCAATATTGAGTTTTATAAAAATATATCTATTTAGATGATGGAAATGAAGGAGTTATATCTCATATTTTTTTTTTGTTTTTTTTTCACTTTATTTTGTCTGGTTATGGCTCTTCTTGATTGTGGTCCACACAATCCGGCTATATATCTAAATCTATTGTTTTTAGAACGTGTAGATTTTCTAAAACTTGTGAAAGTAGAAATTTTTTTTGATACTTTCAACTAATTTTATGATATTGTATCACTTGCTCATAGAGAGTGCACCGAAAAAGTTTTGGCACACAATAAATTATAGTCTGAAGACATTGTCGTCACAAAGAATTGAATTTAGATGTTTTCTTTTATATTTTAAAATAAAATAGGCTATTTAACACGATTCATCTTAATTATTATTTTAACTTTTCACTGTTGGTTGGATGTTTGGTAAAAGTGAGAAATATATTTATAGAAAATTTTAACCGTAGTTAGAAAATACATCGTTCGGTGGTAAATTGGTAGAAGTGCTTAAATAATCTATGCATATACATAGACACATTGTATTTGTGGCATGGTAAATTGGTAGAACCATTGCATTTGCTTCTTGAATAAAAGATTTGACCTTGTACTATATAAAAATTAAATAAGATTTGGGATTACGAAGATTATAGTAAATGGTCAAATCTTGTATTGAAATAGCAAATGAGATGTTGCACCGGCCAGATCAATGTGAATATAAGAACAAATATGATAATATATTAACCGACATAATAGAGCCTTTAACAAAAAATATTAACCGACATAACAGTACTTTCCGACTTTTGTAATTTGTACTTTTAGCTGTCAATAGGAGAAAACAAAAAAAGTTAGAACGAAACATTTACGATTTACCTGTAAATCATACTAAAAAAGCATATAAGTTGATACGATACTATCTTTGACCATCGTGATTTGCTGAATGTTAGCAATCAAGTTTGTATAGTTTCTCTTTCTTACAAAATCAAATCGTCTCAAACAAGGAAAGACGTAATTGTGTAATCATTATATATGTAACTCTTACAACCCGATGAATGACACAGAAAATTCATTCTTGAGATTTTTTCATGGTATCAGAGCTATGACTCAAAATTCTTGATTTTTTTTTTCCAGTTTATCATATATACATTCACGATTGATAAACTCTACATCTTTGAAGGTTTTCTTCTCGATTGCTTCTGCACCAGAAACTTCACAACTGAAGCTTCTTGACCGGCGTTTCACTGTTCATAACATCAATGGCCTCGGACAGCGGAACACCTGACTCAACTGTTGAACGAACAGAGACAAGGCGAACTATCTCGCCCTATGACCTGACTGCGGCGGACAATCCCGGCGCGGTGATTTCATATCCCTTACTTAAGGGCTCGAACTATGATGAATGGGCTGTCAGTTTCAAGACTGCTCTCAGCTCAAGGAAGAAGTTTGGTTTTCTTGACGGCTCTATCTCGAAACCAAGCAATGACTCGGCAGATTTTGAAGATTGGGTACCAATCAATGCGTTGCTGGTGTCGTGGATCAAAATGACAATTCATGAGAGTCTCCGCTCCAGCATCTCTCATCGAGAAGTCTCCAAAGATCTCTGGGACCATCTCAAGAAGCGTTTTTTGATCTCCAGCGGCCCCAAATATCAGCAAATGCAATCGGACTTAGCAACATGTAAGCAAGGTGGTCAATCCATTGAAACCTATTTTGGCAAATTAACCAAACTCTGGGATATTCTTGCGTCACTTCGTCCAATTCGAAGTTGTAACTGTGGGAGATGCACGTGTAATCTTCTTGACCTTCAAGAAAAAGATAGAGAGGAAGATTGTGTTCAACAATTTCTTCGCGGTCTTGATGACAACTTTCTAGCCATTCGATCTAATCTCACTGCGCGTGTACCGTTGCCAAGCCTAGAAGAAGCGTACAATCTTCTCAGGTAAGAAGAAGACCTCCAACGTCATAATAACACACGTGATGAGAGCTCCCAAATCATGGCCTTTGCTGCTCATGTCAAACCAAAACCACGTGATGAGAAAGACAGAAATGTCGTCTGTAAACACTGCAAGCGTGCTGGACATGCGATTGACCAATGTTTTGCCTTAGTTGGGTATCCCGAATGGTGGGGAGAGCGTTCCAAATATCGGACTAACACCACAAAACCACGAGAGAAGCCAAACGCTACTCCACCACAATAGCGTGTTCTCACTAATGCAGTCAATATCTCTTCCACTGTGTCTTCTCAACCAATCACTGATGCTGATAGAGATGGAGTCACTGCCTTGACTAACGCTGAATGGCAGATGGTGAAGAAGCTGCTGAACGCCTCCAAACCTCCATCTCACGAGCACGTTGCTGGTAAGCTCTATTCTTCTCCTTCTTGGGTGCTTGATACAGGCTGTTCACATCATATGACTGGTCGTATTGAGTGTTTGTCTGATGTACGGAGTATAGAACCGGTTTTAGTGTTGCTAGCTGATGGTACAGAAAGGTTAGCTATTCGAGAAGGCACAATTCGGTTGAGTTCTCATCTAGTGTTGAAATCGGTTTTTCTTGTTGATGAGCTGCAGACAGAATTGATTTCTCTCGGTCAGTTATTGGATGAAAACAAATGTGTTGTTCAGATGTCTGATCGGTTTCTTGTCATTCAGGACCGAGCTTCGAGGATGGTGACTGGAGTTGGTAAAAGAGAAAATGGGACATTTTTGTTTCGAGGATTGGAAACTGCGGCTGCAACGACAATCAAAGACAAAGATTCATACAAGTTGTGGCATCATCGTTTTGGTCATCCTTCAGACAAAGTCCTACTTTCGGTTTCAGATATTTCTGTTTCTAGTACGAATAAGGCGTGTGATACTTGTCTCCGCGCCAAGAAAACACGAAATTCTTTTCCTTTGAGTTCTAATAAAGCGGAAAACATCTTTGATTTGATCCATGTTGATGTTTGGGGGCCATATCGTATGCCTAGTTATTCTGGAGCTCGTTACTTTCTTACAATTGTGGATGATTATTCACGCAGCATATGGATTTTTCTCATGACTTCCAAAGCTGAAACACAAGTGTATCTCAAACAATTTTTCAGTTTGATTGAAAGACAATTCGAGAAACACATCAAGAAAATTCGAACGGACAACGGCTCAGAATTTTTGTGTCTGTCACAGTTTTTCAAAGCACACGGCATCATTCATGAAACGACTTGTGTCTACACATCTCAACAGAATGGCCGCGTAGAGAGAAAGCATCGTCACATCCTAAATGTCGCTCGTGCACTCCGATTTCAAGCTCACTTACCAATTCAATTTTGGGGAGAATGTGTGCTTACCGCAGGATATTTGATCAATCGAACACCCTCGACGCTACTCTCTGGAAAAACACCATACGAAGCACTCTATGGCAAGCCTCCTTCGTCGTCTCACTTACGCGTCTTCGGGTCCTTGTGTTATGCTTCAAACTTACCAACGACCAGAGATAAATTTCAAAGTCGGTCGAAGAAATGTGTGTTTATTGGATACCCACATGGGAAAAAGGGATGGCGATTATTTGATTTGGAAACAGAGGAATTTTTGGTCTCTCGTGATGTCACCTTCGTAGAAGATGAATTCCCGTATGCCTCTACTTCACCAGATTTTCACGACACAGAGAATAGCCACTCCATTGTCGATTTGGGTCAAATACTTACGTTAGAGGAAGACATTAATTCAAGTCCAGCAGAAATAAATTCAAGCCCAACTGCAGAAATTCATTCAAGGCCCACCATCCCTCCAATAAGCCCAATTCCTGAGTCATCTTCTTCAGCCGGCAAATCTCATGAAACGCAACAAACAGAAATTGACGCACCAAGACAAAGTCTCGAACCTTCTCAACAAATTCATGAAACCGAACCTCAAGTCGATTTCACCCAAACTGAACCGATTATTGAACAGCCACAGCTCGGTCGCGGCCGTCGTCAAAAACAACCCCCGACCAAGCTCCAAGATTATATCACACCATCGGTTAAAGCAGCTGTTCCCTCAGGTACAAGTAACTCTACACAGTACCCTCTTGCTAATTATGTGTCAATTAATCGTTTATCAGAGACACATAAAGCTTTTCAGACAGCCATTACCTCCGCCATTGAATCACAAACTTATCTAGAAGCGGCGAAGCACACTGTATGGCGAGATGCGATGTCATCGGAGATACATGCTCAGGAACTAAATCATACTTGGACAGTGACCGATCTACCTCCAGGAAAAAGAAGTATTGGTTGTAAGTGGGTTTTCAAATACAAGTATAAATCGGATGGTACTCTTGAGAGACACAAAGCACGACTTGTAGCACTTGGAAATAGACAAAAACAAGGGCGTGACTACGGTGAAACATTTGCTCCGGTAGCGAAGATGAGCACAGTGCGATTGTTTCTAAAATATGCTGCAGCCAAAAGATGGGAAGTTCATCAAATGGACGTTCATAATGCTTTTCTACATGGTGAATTAACTGAAGAGGTTTACATGTCATTACCACCGGGTTTCCAGGGTTCCGATTCAACGAAAGTCTGTAAATTACACAAATCAATTTACGGCTTGAAACAGGCTCCTCGATGTTGGTTCACAAAACTTTCACGGGCTTTGCTCCGGTATGGTTTTCAGCAGTCCTCCGCAGACTACTCACTTTTTATACTTAACCAAACAGATTTTGAACTCCGGATATTGGTCTATGTCGATGACTTGATCATCATGGGTAGCTCAGAGACCAAGGTTAGTCATTTCAAAGATTATTTGGCATCAACATTTCACATGAAAGATTTGGGTATGCTTAAATATTTCTTAGGCGTGGAGGTTGCACGCAACAAAGATGGTTTTTTTATCTGTCAGAGAAAATATGCTTTGGACATAATTGCAGAAACCGGTCTTCTAGGCTCGAAACCAGCCATTATGCCCATGATTCAAAACCACAAGCTGGCGTTATCCAAAACCAATTTGCTGGCTGATCCGCTTCCATACAGGCGGCTGGTGGGAAAACTCATTTATCTGGCCAACACCAGACCGGATCTAGCATATTCTGTTCACACGTTGGCTCAGTTTACGAAAGCACCAAGGGAAGAGCAGTGGGACGCAGCATTAAAGGTGGTCCGATACTTGAAAAACAATCCTGGCCAAGGTATCTTTCTAAGCTCCGAACCCGATTTTCAACTAAATGGATGGTGTGATTCAGATTGGGGAAGCTGTCCAATCACACGTCGTTCTCTTACCGGCTACATTGTTCAGCTTGGAACTTCTCCGATCTCCTGGAAAATGAAAAAGCAACCAACAGTCAGCCGTTCTTCAGCTGAAGCTGAGTATCGCGCAATGGCCGTCCTCACTCAGGAATTAATATGGCTCAAATGCCTTCTCGCTGATCTCGGGACTCAACACCAACAATCAATGGTGCTACACTCCGATAGCTAGTCCGCCTTGGATATTGCTAAGAACCCAGTTTTCCATGAACGGACGAAACATATTGGGATTGACTGCCATTTTATCCGCGACGAGATTGCATCTGGAAATGTCTCTACTCGGTTTGTTCCTTCTCACCAACAGCTTGCGGACATTTTAACCAAAGCACTTGGTCGAACGGAGCTACAATCACACAACGGCAAGTTGAACATCATTGACATATATGCTCAACTTGAGGGGGGGATGATACGATACTATCTTTGACCATCGTGATTTGCTGAATGTTAGCAATCAAGTTTGTATAGTTTCCCTTTCCTACAAAATCAAATCGTCTCAAACAAGGAAAGACGTAATTGTGTAATCACTATATATGTAACTCTTACAACCCGATGAATGATACAGAGAATTCATTCTTGAGATTTCTTCATAAGTATATTAAACTTTAGACATACGATACGAAGATCCAAGAAGAATTATAAAAAAAGAAAAACATTTTATGTTAAAATTATTTTGTAATGATTGAAGAGAAGGGAAAAAATATCTTTGATTTTATTACTCAATTTGTCAATGCTTTTTCAATGAATTTACAACTGGTTTTATAGAATTATACAGAATAATCTAGAGCTAATTAGGTCATTTTTATCTCTAATCGACAGTTGTATTATTGACTAGTCATCACTCACGGATTTGAGGATATCAAATCTGTTTTGCAGGAGCGGCGTCTCCTTCCTCGTTCTAACGTCTCTTGCAGGTACAAAAGATTTTGTCATTCTTCTGTTGTTGTATGGGCTTCACGATTGGACATGTCCTCTCTTGGTTTTCTTGGGCTTGATTCTCTTGACTGTGGCCCAGATTCTTTGTCTCTGATACATTGCGCACAATGATAAGTATAAATTAGTCAACAACAAAAAAACATAAAAATATTTCCACCTTGACCTCCAAGTTATATCTACTTGACTACTAAATTAAGATAAGTTTCATACGATCTTTAATTTTACATAGGCCTTGAATGGTTGTCCTTTATGCTGCGTATCGGACGGTGCGTACTAATATTTTGGTAAGCAAAGGTTCGAACTAGAGTATGCAGCAGACGAGGTATGCATTTCAGCATACAACAATATGCAGTAGCGTACGTAGTTCTGAATGGTTGACACGCCCTAACCCAAAACTTATATACGGAAACGCGGAAAATACGAAATTTTCAAAACTTTTTCTTAAACACTCTTAAACGACGGTTAATTAATGCTTACTTGTTGCCCAAGCTAAAGACTTCGTGTCTAAGCAAGAAGCAACATTTGAACCTTGGAACAAAAAATGGGATCGATCGATCATCCCCTACAGGAACGGTCGTTCCTACGAGGAACGGTCGTTCCTACGAGGAACGGTCGTTCCTACGAGGAACGTTCGTTCCTGACCCCTAAAAACAGGCCAGAAACTTTTGCCTAAAACGGGGTCCCCATGATCGATCGATCGGGCCATGATCGATCGATCCCAATTCTCTTCTCAAACTCTTCCGAATTTTCTGGCCAAGTTCGACCCCCTAGGACCGATCGATCATACCCTGATTGATCGTTCCTATTTTCTACCCGAATTTTCCTAAATCTCTGGACAGAAACAACACCCCACGATCGATCGTTCAGGCCAAGACCGATCGATCATACATTCCCCAAAAATCTCTGGAGGAAATCGACCCCTAACGATCGATCGATCAGGCCAAGTTCGATCGATCGTACAATTCCCAGAAATCTCTGCCCTTAAACGACACCCCAGGATCGATCGATCCTATCATGATCGGTCGATCCTCCCCTATGCCCTGCAACCCGAGAACAACACAACCAACCATAACCATGCCAAACACACATTAAATATAAACAACCCTTACTCATGCATACTTTCATATCACACATTTCTAACATGCATTCTTACGAGTCCAAAAGCAATCATCCCCAAGGCATGAGTATCATAACATCAATGTACACAAAAGACCCCAAAAAGAAACCTTTCCAGATCATCCTTCTCTTCGGCCTTAGTTCTACGTGCTCCCGCATCCTATACTTTCTCTTTACCTGCACCAAAAAAGGCGCGTAAGCATTGGTAATGCTTAGTGAGGCGCTCATTCCGTCTCACGGCCACAAACACATATGATCAAAGATTTAACGCAATCAAAGTGTAACTTAAGGAACAACTAAACACATACCGTAATAGAGATCCATTACACACACAACACACAACATGGGCAATTCCTATTTTACACCCAATGGTCTAGTCCCTAAACGCATATCAATCACGAAGAATCAATGATCATACCGTCCTAACTACGGTCACGCACTCACCTCGGATGTCGAATAGAACAATGAACACTCTTGATGGCTCCAAGCCTTAAGCTTGCTTTCCTTTGGCTTTTACTTAGCTTCACACCAAAATGTCACCCAAATACCTAAAAAAAGGTCACCAAAACACTTCTCAAAGGGTCAAAACAAGTAATCAAACTCGGATTACTTAAACCCCCAATTCTCACTTTTCTTCCCAAAAACAGAGCCTCAGAAAATTGATCATATCTCTTGCCCTAGACCATATCTTGCAATTTCCTTTGGTGGAAATCAAGATAAACCTCTCAAAAACCTATCTACCAAATTTAAGCCCAAACTAACGAGATTTGAGTGCCCCCTCACTCTCTCAAACCTAACCCGTCGCGGGTTACTCTGTTTTGAACGGTTTTGGGAGAAACATCATAACTCCCAAAGCACTCAACAAAATCCCAAGAAATTTGGTAGATTACAAGGCAAGAGATTGAAGAACTTACCTAAAAAAATTCAGCTCAATCCGTGCTTGTTTACCCGTTCGATCGAGCCTCCCAATCCAATCCCAAAACTCTGTTTTTCCGAAGCTCTTCACTCCCTTCTCCTTCTTCTCTTTCTTCTACAAGTTTCTTCTCCTTTCTCACTCTCTCTTTCTCTCTTCCTTAGCTCAAAATATCTCAAGGTGATGAAGAGGAAGAAGAATTGTGTAGAAACTTTGAGAAGGAGAAGATATATATATATATGTGTTTATATCTTTGGTTTAATTGAATTAAACCAAACCACAATGGGTTCACTAAACCGGTTTCTAATCAAACCAATTCTCATAATCCGTCAATTATTTCCCTCGGTTTAGTGATCCTGCTAAACTCCGTGAATTATTTGAGACATTTCTTCGTCCCAAAATAATTTTTTCACTTCGCTAAACCCCGGAATTATCGTGTAATTCCGTTAACACCGAACCGCTCGGGATTACCCCTCGATAATCGATCCATTGAACGATTCAACTCATCCACCGCCCCTAGGGTCACCAATCAAGCTCGGTATCATTCTATACTCGGTCTAATAACACCCCCGGTCTATCATCACAAGATCCTACGTGGTCACCCAACGGCTAACCCGTCGAAATCCAATACCACAGGACTCGAACGAGTTAAGTCGTCAAACGACCTAGCATACTAGAATCCAATACCACAGGACCCTAATACACTAAGTCCCCGTGAGATCCAATACCACAGGACCCTAATACACTAAGTCCCCGTGAGATCCAATACCACAGGCTCTCACTCGGTCTACCAATCGGTTAGGATAAATACCACATATCCTAATCGGTAAACCGCCCCGGTTAGGACTAAATACCACATAGACCCAACCAACATCATTAGAGCTAAATACCACATAACTCTAATGACCCGTCATTAGGGTTAAATACCACATAACCCCAACGACCTCGTCAATAGGATTAAATACCACATAATCCTATCGACCCCAACCACGTATCAGGATCTAATAACGTAAACCCACAAATTACCGGACCAAGACAGAATGATACTTCGCTCTCAACCTCGCAACACACGAAATACCACATCATGTGTCAATCCCGTCGATACATGAAATACCACATCATGTATTCGACATCCCTAATACATGAAATACCACATCATGTATTAATAACCATAATCCTTCGATAAACATTCACATGATATTAATTCACGTCAAAATACACAATCCCGAGGGTTCATACAACATAAGTCAAATATTATACAACTCGAGAGGATGGCTAAGGAACACGGATGTTACAATTCTCCCCCACTAATTAAGATTCGTCCTCGAATCTTAAGCCTCAGCTGGTTCTCTGAACCACTTGGAGAATTTTGCCCTTATCCTTCTTTCTAGTTCTCAAGTCTCCTCTCCGATCCCGTCACAATCCCACAAGACCCTGATCTCGGGAGTTTTCTTCCTCCCATCAACCTTGATTCTACGATCTAGAATCCTCACGGGTCTTGCCTCGATCCTTAAACTCGGTGACAACTCAGGTGGAACCTCCTGTAACACCTGATCATCCCTCTGCAAGCATTTCTTCAACTTAGATACATGGAAGACATCTGATATGCTCAAATTAATACTCTATAATGATACTAAAGCAGTTGCTGCAGTAAAGTTAGGGGTCGAACACAAGAACTCAAGAAAACTCACGCAATAGATGAAAGATGCAGATTGTGCTAAGCAAACAATGAATGACGAGAAAACAAATGATTGAATTAAACTTAAGGTTGATTTATATGGGAGGAAACTAGGCTCAGGGAAATTCTCAGGAAATCAATGATAGATGACAATTAATCAATTAAGGTTCAATTCAATTAAGCGCCGTTCTTGAACTCAAACACGATAGTATAGTTAACCAACTGTCGTTGTGAAAACTAACTAAGTCTAAAATCTAGAATTCCAAATCTCTTTGCAAATCCTACACAGTAAACCAGCAATCAATTCAAGTTTGATATGTTCACAATTCGATTAAACCAAATCTCTTTGTAGATAATCCAATTGCTCACCCTAGGTTTTATCAGATTAATCAATTGCACTGTCGTGCCTAATCGATTAATCTAGGTTCTATGTTCTAAGTGATCAGGTTAGAAATAGCTTTGAAAACAACCTATGGTGAAAAACTATTCAGATTATGAACCCTGACAAATCAATCATCATAAATCAGAGAAATCCATATGAGAAAACCCTAAACCTAAAAAGAGACTACTCAGACATGATAGATGAAACAAATAACATAACTGAATAAATCATGAAATTAAACAAAAGAATAAAAACAAGGGTTCGGGATCTTCTCTATGATGAACAAAGTCTCAGATCCGTCTCCCTCACGAAAGCTCTCAAATCTCAATGGTGGCTCAAGAATAAGTGAAAAGTAAAAGTCTGCCGCCCCCCATCGACCTAATGACTAAAAACTACTTAAATAGGTCCAAAAACACGAGCTGGGCTTCTTTTGTAAATAAAGGGGATGATTGGGCTTCTTATGGGCTTCTTTGAAAATCTCTTCTGCGCGTTGATTACGTCGGTATCGATCGATACCATGATGGTGTCGATCGATACTCGAAATGGTGTCGATCGATACTCGGATTGGTGTCGATCGATACTCGGATTGGTGTCGATCGATACTCAGGCTTCAAAACGGGTACTTTCTTCGGTTTGCTCCAAAAAGGCTCCAAATGTCTCCAAAATCTCCAATTTCGTCCCAAACGTGCTAAAACCTGAAAAGACTCTAAAATGATAGAAAAAGCACTAGAAAGACTCGATAAAACGACTTATATCATGGCTAAAAACGGGTAAAATCAGTGATATATCACTCCCCCAGACTTAGCCTTTTGCTTGCCCTCAAGCAAAACAGAAAACTAAGTGAGAGAAAGAGGTTTGAAAAACCTTAGAGATCCTGATCTGGTACCGAAATCGCTGTAATGATCCTTTTCCCAAGCGCCCACTGCTGCCTGATCAGCTCCAGATCTAACCACCATGTACTTCTCCGTAGGAAACCCAACTTCCCAAGACTTCACTCATTATCTCACACCAATATTCATCCAAGCTCTCATCGCCAGTTTCATCGCTGCCATCAGTGTTCAAGAACTTTCTAGATTCTTGCCTATACAATATCATAGCCAAAGAACCATTTATTCAACAACATTTATTGCTTTCCGGTATTCTTTATCTCCCCCAGACTTATTTCATAATCAGTTCTCATTAGATTTCAACAGCGCAGGTTTATCTGAACAGCATATACAAATCAAGGTCCGAAACGCGAGTATTGATAGTGTTTGCTACCGAATCCCCGGTTCTTATCCTCTCAATGTATCAAAAGTCTTAGGTGAATAATGGGGTCATAGGAAATTTTCCTACCCCTCACTTCAGGCCTTTGTGTGATCATTCCTTATCCAAGTAGAATAATGGGGTCATAGGAAATTTTCCTACCCCTCTACTCGGCGGAAATCATTTCATCTTTTATATAGATTTTACCTGTTTTAACGCAAATATGTATCCAACAATTTTCACGGGAGAGATATACCACAATTTTCAAGCATGATGGGTTCCTTAGCCAAATATGAATGATGAATCAAGCTCTAAGAACACTAACCGCGTAGATGAAGTGCAAAATTTGGCTAAAGCTTGTGAAGAACCTTGCTAGAGACATCAGTGATTTCTAGCTGGCTGGTTATCCCTTGGATTTTTCATTAGTCGAACTGAAACTAATCCTGTAACAGTGGTCACTCAAAAGACAAAACCAGAACAACAAAAACCAAGCACAATCCAGAAAACTCTAAGTTGTTTTGACTCAATTAAACAAAATTATTATTTTTTTTTTTTACAAAACAAAAATGAACACAATGTCAGTAACTACCTCCCCCAGACTTAAACAACACTGTCCCCAGTGTTTATCAAGCCCAGAGAAGGTGAAGGAAAACAAAGGACAAAACGAAATAGGTCAAGAACAAGAGGTGTTACCATAGAGCAGTGGTGTCGATCGATACCATGGTGGTGTCGATCGATACGGAACAAAAACGACCATCCTTCTTCCGACCTGATTCGCAAGACACAACAAAACACAAAAACAAAAACTAATCTTTATAGACTTACCAGTGGGTTGCCTCCCACTAAGCGCTTGTTTAATGTCACGAGCTTGACTTTGGCTAAGAGATCAGTCAGGACAAGGTGGAGGACTCACTCCAAAATAAGTTCCACAATCAGACATCTGCAGCTTCAAAGTTTTGCTCATCATATCCTCTTCTTTCTCTTTCATCTCCGGAGGAATGAGAACTCTAACCTTAGAGAAAGGTTTCGAGGTTCCCTTGCATTTCACCTTATATTCGATCGAATCTCCATCACACTTCTGAGGAATCAAAGTGAAATTAGCAGCACCGTTGATCTTCTTGCTCGTCGCCTTCCTCTTTGTTGCCTTGGTCTTCTCCACAACTTTCTTGGGGTGTTGGGGGGGTTCATTTGAAACATCTGCGACTTTTGGTTCATCATAAGACTCATCGAGCAGATCGATCATCAGAGTCTCGCCCGAGGCAATGGTGATGCACGAGACATGTCTGGGTGCTCCTCCAGAAGGAATGGCATCGTAGAAGACTTCTCCGTCAATGCAAGAGAAAGAGATTCTCTTATTAGGCGTGTCCATGATCGCGCCAACAGTAGCCATAAATGGTCTTCCCAAAATCAAGGGCACCTTGGATCCTTGGCTCATCTCCACAACCTGAAAATCAGTAGGAATCAGACAATCTCCTATTTTAACAGGTAAATCAAGAATTGTAGCGTAAGGGAGTGAGCTAGAAGAATCCGCGTATGTGAGAAGCGTGTTAGGAGATTTCATATCAGCTTTCAATCTCTCTGCAATCGCCCTTGACATGACGTTGACACTAGACCCTGAGTCAACGAGAGACTCCTTGAAGTTTACTCTAGAGATGGAGCATGGAACTGAGAATTTCCCTGGGTCTTCCCTCTTTATCAACTGTCTCAGCGGTGGTGGTGTATCAGCAACGGGAGGTCCTGCAACCATTTTTTTTGATAAAAACTTGCTTCTAGCAGCCTCCCACTCCTCTCTTGTCAGCTTGGGAAGAACAGGGTAAGGTAGCTTTGGTTTGTATACCCGTTCCTCAACCTTCTCTGTCCTTTTCTCAGTTATTGATGCAACCTGCGAAGGGTATCGACCGATACCGGATGAGTGTCGATCGATACTGGAGTTTTGTACCGTCTCTGCAGGTTGGTGTCGATCGACACAGGTAGGGGTATCGATCGATACGCGTGGAATGTCAGAATTCTTATCTTCATCTTCAGCAACCTTCGAATCTACAGCAGGTCTCGGGAAGTGTCGATCGATACTAGCATCACTGAATACGAACACAGTCATCTCAGGCTCAAAATTTTCTTCTCTAGCGCTCGAGACGATTGCATTGACATGTCCATGCTGTGGTTGAACTATCTTTCCCTTGACAGCTGCTGATGTCTGAGCTATTTGATTTTCCAGCATCTTCTGATGGATTTCGAGAGCGTCGATTTTCCCATTCAGATCAGTGTATACATTATCCAGCTTTCTATTGAAATCCACAGTCATCTTTTGTTGACCCTGGAGAATCTGTTCCACGAGGGTCTCTATTCTACTCTCAGTAGTCTTGGGAGAATGAGGTTGATAAGAAGAGTTCCCATATTGGCGAGTAAAATCACCGCTTTGAAGTGGTTTTTGGGCAAATTGAGCGGCACCAAAACCAGATTGGTTACCTCCAGACCTGTAACCACCTTGCTGATTGTTGTTGAAGTTTCGGTTGTTGTTGTAACCAAATTGCTGACCCTGAAAACCAGAACCACCAATGTAGTTAACACCCTCTGCCTCATCTTCAATGTTCTCTACTTCCTCAGCAAAATGTACAGCCTTCTTTGTCTTTCCCACTAAGAGGTTGTGCATCGTGTCCAGCTTCGCCGAAACCTCAGCAATCTGCGAACCGTCAGCAACACTAGCGAGCCGTTTTCGCTCGAAATCAGCATTCTTGGTGCTATTGCTAGACGCCAAGTTCTCAATCAGCTTCACAGCGTCGGTTGGAACTCTAGTGTTGAAGTTTCCATTGCTTGCAGAATCCAGTGCCATCTGATACAGCCAATCAATCCCTCTGTAAAAGACCCCGAGTAGCTGAACTTGACTGAAACCATGATGAGGGCAGTCTCTCTGATATGATCTGAATCGAACCCAAGCAGCCTTGAGTGCTTGTTGGACCACGAGAAAATTGAGATATCTTGTTCCTGAGTTCCTACGATCTCGCATCGTCATAAAAGTTATTCAGGAAAGCGTTCTTGGTCTCATTCCAAGTAGCGAGAGATCCAGAGGCAAGCTGCTTCAGCCCGATAAGCTGCTTCTCCACCAAGAGAGTATGGGAAGAGCTTACAAAAGAGGTATTCCTGTGGAACTCCATTGTACTTCATGCTAGTGACCAAATCTTCAAATTTCTCAATGTGATCCATAGGGTGTTCATGAGAAAGGCCGGTGAAAGGGTGTTGTCCAACAAGAGCGAAGTAAGCAGGCTTCAGCTCAAAGTCATTCCTCTGGAAAGTCGGAATACGGATCGCTGCACGATTGGCATAGAACTGATCCGGTCGGTTGTACTCGCCAAGCGTCCGTTCAGCAACAGCTTGGGGTTGTTGTGGAGGAGGTAGTTGTCCACCTTCCTCATCATGCACTAAACCCTGTGGAAGATCCATCTCAACTGTAGTCCTTTTCCTTGTTCGACTCGTGCGTTCAAGCTCTGCTAGCTCTGAGTTGGAGAGATTGATCAGTGGTGTGTTCTTCGTTCTCCTGGTGGTACGCTGATGCATACACCTGAAAATCAAAAGAAAACGAGAAGATAAGTAACCAAAATTTAAAAACAGACGTTCAGTGTCGATCGATACCAATGGAGTATCGATCGATACTGACGACGAACTTAGACAAATTCGACACCTAAAATTCTAAAGGTGAATTTTTAGAGTCCCCGGCAACGGCGCCAAATTTGATATGCTCAAATTAATACCCTATAATGATACTAAAGCAGTTGCTGCAGTAAAGTTAGGGGTCGAACACAAGAACTCAAGAAAACTCACGCAATAGATGAAAGATGCAGATTGTGCTAAGCAAACAATGAATGACGAGAAAACAAATGATTGAATTAAACTTAAGGTTGATTTATATGGGAGGAAACTAGGCTCAGGGAAATTCTCAGGAAATCAATGATAGATGACAATTAATCAATTAAGGTTCAATTCAATTAAGCGCCGTTCTTGAACTCAAACACGATAGTATAGTTAACCAACTGTCGTTGTGAAAACTAACTAAGTCTAAAATCTAGAATTCCAAATCTCTTTGCAAATCCTACACAGTAAACCAGCAATCAATTCAAGTTTGATATGTTCACAATTCGATTAAACCAAATCTCTTTGTAGATAATCCAATTGCTCACCCTAGGTTTTATCAGATTAATCAATTGCACTGTCGTGCCTAATCGATTAATCTAGGTTCTATGTTCTAAGTGATCAGGTTAGAAATAGCTTTGAGAACAACCTATGGTGAAGAACTATTCAGATTATGAACCCTGACAAATCAATCATCATAAATCAGAGAAATCCATATGAGAAAACCCTAAACCTAAAAAGAGACTACTCAGACATGATAGATGAAACAAATAACATAACTTAATAAATCATGAAATTAAACAAAAGAATAAAAACAAGGGTTCGGGATCTTCTCTATGATGAACAAAGTCTCAGATCCGTCTCCCTCACGAAAGCTCTCAAATCTCAATGGTGGCTCAAGAATAAGTGAAAAGTAAAAGTCTGCCGCCCCCCATCGACCTAATGACTAAAAACTACTTAAATAGGTCCAAAAACACGAGCTGGGCTTCTTTTGTAAATAAAAGGGATGATTGGGCTTCTTATGGGCATCCTTGAAAATCTCTTCTGCGCGTTGATTACGTCGGTATCGATCGATACTCGGAATGGTGTCGATCGATACTCGGATTGGTGTCGATCGATACTCGGATTGGTGTCGATCGATACTCAGGCTTCAAAACGGGTACTTTCTTCGGTTTGCTCCAAAAAGGCTCCAAATGTCTCCAAAATCTCCAATTTCGTCCCAAACGTGCTAAAACCTGAAAAGACTCTAAAATGATAGAAAAAGCACTAGAAAGACTCGATAAAACGACTTATATCATGGCTAAAAACGGGTAAAATCAGTGATATATCAACATCATAAAATGCTTGCATAAACGCTGGCAACTCCAGCCTGTAAGCAACAGGTCCAACTCGTTCCACCACTCGGAACGGTCCCAAATATCTCGGACTAAGCTTGCCCTCAGAAAAGAACCTGTTAGAACCCTTAAGCATCGCCATCTTGAGATAAACCATATCTCCTACGGCGAACTCTAACTCTTTTCCGCGGTTATCCGCATAGCTCTTTTGACGATCCTGAGCTTCTTTCATATTCAACTTCAAGACTCGGATTTTCTCCGTAGTCTCCTGAACAATACCCTCGCCAAACATGCTTCGCTCTCCCACTTGAGTCCAACATAATAGCGTCCCGCAAGGTCTATCGTACAGTGTCTCATACGATGCCATCCCAACACTCACCTGGTAACTGTTATTATACGTAAACTCTACCAAGCTCAAGTAATTGGCCCAATGGCCACCCCAATCCAACACACACATCCTCAGTAAGTCCTCGAGAGTCTGAATGGTTCTCTCGGACTGTCCATCCGTCTAAGGATGATATGCGGTACTCATGTGTACTTTAGTACCCATCTCTTTCTGGAACTCTCGCCAGAACATCGACGCGAACTTACTATCACGATCCAATATAATGCTTGCGGGTACACCATGTAATCTCACAATCTCATTGATGTACCTCCTTGCTAAAACCCGAGCTCTATCTATCTTCTTTATGGCCAGGAAGTGAGCAGACTTCGTCAGGCGATCAACGATAATCCAGATGGCATCCCTGCCACGAGAATTCGGTAACCCAACCACAAAATCCATGGTCACCATATCCCATTTCCACTCGGGAATGGGTAGACTCTGTAATAGTCCACTCGGAACCTGATGCTCCGCCTTTACCAACTGACAAGTCTCACAACTAGCCACCCACTTGGCTACATCTCTCTTCATCCCGACCCAATGATAATAACGCTGCAAATCTCGATACATCTTCGTCGCCCCGGGATGAATAGAGAATCGACTTTGGTGTGCCTCTCGAAGGATATCTCTCCTCAATTCCTCATCATTAGGCACACAAACCCGACCATTCACTAGGATGGTCCCGTTATCGGAAACTCGGTATTTAGACTTCTCATCTCTAGAAGCCTTAATCAATGCCTCATCTTTCTCCTGAGCAATCCGGACTCTACTTAGAATATCTGCCTGATTCACCTCTTCTAATCCGAGCGGCTCTGCCTCATCCGAAACAACGCACAACTGCAAGGCACTGATCATACTCACCAAGTTCTCCGCATCCTTTTCTATATCCGAAGCTACACGCTTTCGGCTCAAGGCATCCGCCACGAGATTAGCTTTACCAGGGTGGTAAGCTATCTCCAAATCATAATCCACCATGAGCTCCATCCACCTCCGTTGTCTCAAGTTCAACTCAGGTTGCGTGAATACGTACTTGAGACTCTTGTGGTCGGTGAACACCTGCACCTTACCACCATACAGATATGATCTCCATATCTTCAATGCAAACACCACTGCGGCTAACTCCAAATCATGAGTAGGATAATTGCCTTCATGCTTCCTCAGCTGTCTCGAAGCATAAGCAATCACCTTCCCATGTTGCATCAAAACACACCCCAAACCCAACCTCGATGCATCTGTATAAATCACATACGGCTCCTTAGGATCCGGTAATGTTAACACCGGTGCCGTAGTCAATAATTCCTTAAGTCTCAAGAAGCTATCTTCACACTTTTGAGACCATACAAAGAGAACATCCTTCCCCGTCAATCTTGTCATAGGTTGAGCGATGCTCGTAAAACCCTTAACAAATCTCCTATAATATCCCGTTAGCCCGAGGAAGCTTCTTATCTCGGTAGCATTCTCGGGTCTAGGCCACTCTCGTATCGCTTTAATCTTTTTCGGGTCAACCGAAACTCCACTTTCTGAAACCACATGACCCAGAAATCCAATCTCTCTTTGCCAAAAGCTACACTTGCTCAGCTTGGCAAATAACTTTTGTTCCCTCAGCTTCTCTAACACCATCCTCAATTGAATCCCGTGCTCTTTAGAGCTCTTCGAATACACCAAGATGTCATCGATGAATATGATGACGAACTCATCCAAGTATTCCCGAAACACATCGTTCATTAGTCTCATAAATGCCGCCGGTGCATTCGTCAACCCGAATGGCATTACTACAAACTCATAATACCCATACCTTGTTCTGAAGGCCGTATTTTGAATGTCCGACTCCTTAATAGGAATTTGATGGTATCCAGAAGCTAAATCTATCTTCGAAAACCAAGTAGCACCTCTCAATTGATCCAACAACTCATCAATTCTTGGAAGAGGGTACTTGTTCTTTATCGTCACCCGATTTAAACCTCGGTAGTCTATGCATAATCGAAAGCTCCCGTCTTTCTTTTTCACGAACAAAACGGGTGCTCTCCACTGTGAATTACTCGGTCTTTTGAATCCCTTTTCCAATAGCTCCTCCAATTGTTTCTTAAGCTCTGCCATCTCCACCGGTGCCATACAGTATGGAGCTTTAGAAATAGGAGCCATCCCCAGTTCCAACTCTATCGAAAAAGGATCGGATCTTGCCGATGGTAAACCCTTCAAAGGTTGAAACACATCTTCAAACTCCCTTACCACCGGAATATCATGAAGCTTTGTCTCTCCACCATCATCGAGTATTGTAATGTTGGCGAGATACGCTTCACACCCATTTTCAATCATTTTTTCCGCTTGGAAGGCGGAAATCACCAAACATCCCGTGGTAGGTCTCACTCCTAGATACACTACCCTTCCCCGATCCGTCTCAAATACTACTCGTCCTCTATGACAATCCAAATTATCTTTGTACTTTCCAAGCCAATCCATTCCCAGAATAATGTCATAGAGTTCTACCGGCCATACGACTAAATACGCCGGTTTAACTTCTCCCGCAATGTGAACATCCACATCCTTCACCAAACTGCGGGTTCGGAACACTTGTCCACCCGCCACTTTAACCATTCCCAAATGCTCACTAGGCTCCTCTTGGAGCCCTACTTCTTTCACTACCTCCGGAGTAATAAAACTATGAGAAGCTCCGGAATCAAACAACACGTGGGACGTAACCCCTCCCACGTTCAGGGTCCCTACACATAGTCTATACTTTGAGACTAACATAACAACAACACACACACCACAACAACCAATATAGACACATCAAGAATTGAATAAGAGAAGTAGTCTAACCAGTGATCGGCTTGGTGTTGCTCCTTTCTCCCGATTCGACGGCTAAAGAGTACACTCGAGGTGTCACCGCCGTCTTCTTTGCTGGTGGAGTCCCCGAACTTCCCCCATCCGGCTTAAGCTTAGGACACGAAGCCTTGATGTGTCCTGTCTCTTTACAATGGTAGCAGGTCCTCATATCCTTATTAGGACAGTTAGGGACCCTATGATCCGTGCCGCCATATTTAAAGCATCCCGATTGAGCGCTAGAAGCACTCCGCGACGAGCCCTCCCACTTTCTCTTTTGTCCCAACATGGACTTGGCACTTTTTCCCGAATCAGAAGTATTAAACTTTTTCACTTGAGTTTGAGGCTTAACCGCCTTAGCCTCTTTTTTCATACATTCCTCGATCATGGCCGCTCGCTCCACTAGCTCGGCCACCGATGCATAATTTCTCACAATGCATCTGTTTCTCAACTCTAAGCGCATACCCCGGAGAAACCTCCTCACTTGGGCTTGCTCATCTTCAAGACCTTTTCCCGCAAACCTCCAAAGTCGGTTGAACTCTCCTTTATACTCCCGTACCGACCTCGTTCCTTGAGACAATTCCAGGAACTCTGTCTCCAATCGATCCATAGTTTCTTGCGGGAAGTATTTGAGGTTGAACTCCTCACAAAAGCCTTCCCAAGTATCAACCCCATTTCCTCTTCTACTCAAGACACTTCTCCACCACAAGTGTGCATCTCCCTCTAAGTAATGCACCGCCAAGTCCCTCTTGTACTCCTCGGGACATCTCAAGGAAAGGAAGTTCCTCTCTAGTCTTGACTTCCATTCCTCCGCCTCTACCGGGTTAGCACCTCCCGGGAAGAACTTGGTGTCAAGCCGTTGCATATGGTCTAGCACCATGAGATATGGTGGAACTGCAGGAGCTACCACATCTCCCCCAACCTCCGGATTAACCACTCTCGGTGGCTCATTCACTTCGGGTGGTGTTTCGGAAGCTAGAGCGGCTACCGGCCCTGGGAGTCTATCAAGGATCTGAACCAACAAACCTAACATCTGTCCCATTTGATTCGGACCTTTTTGTTGCTGATCTCGCACTTGCGGATCTCCCTCCGCCGCTTGAGCCGCATTATCCGTAGCTCTATTATTCCCCGACTCAGCAACATCCTCGACCATCACTTGGTCTTCACCTCGAGGGTTTGCTTGTTCCCCAGGCTCCGCCGGCTCCCGCGCCACTCCTCTCCTAGTTCTACCACTTCTCGAACTTCTCGCCATACTACACAAGCAACAAGGATTTCAATACGCGCCACTTAATAATAAAAAAAACACAAGAGAAGTTTTACCGTGGAACCTCTTTACTTGGCCGAAAAGGATGATCTCTAATCCACCCCACAATCACACAACAACGATTACTAAATCAATAAGACACCGAGATCAAGCAATCAAACAATCAAGAAGCAAGCAATACACCCATGCATCATCCTAGAACCGCTACCGCTCTGATACCAAAAATTGACACGCCCTAACACAAAACTTATATACGGAAACGCGGAAAATACGAAATTTTCAAAACTTTTTCTTAAACACTCTTAAACGACGGTTAATTAATGCTTACTTGTTGCCCAAGCTAAAAACTTCGTGTCTAAGCAAGAAGCAACATTTGAACCTTGGAACAAAAAATGGGATCGATCGATCACACCTCGGATCGATCGATCATCCCTTACAGGAACGGTCATTCCTACGAGGAACGGTCGTTCCTGACCCCTAAAAACAGGCCAGAAACTTTTGCCTAAAACGGGTTCTCCGTGGTCGATCGATCCCAATTCTCTTCTCAAACTCCTCCGGATTTTCTGGCCAAGTTCAACCCCTAGAACCGATCGCATACCCTGATCGATCGTTCCTATTTTCTATCCGAATTTCCCTAAATCTCTGGATAGAAACAACACCCCACGATCGATCGTTCAAGCCAAGACTGATCGATCATACATTCCCCAAAAATCTCTGGATGAAATCGACCTCTAACGATCGATCGATCAGGCCAAGACCGATCGATCATACATTCCCCAAAAATCTCTGGATGAAATCGACCCCTAACGATCGATTGATCAGGCCAAGTTCGATCGATCATACAATTCCCAGAAATCTCTGCCCTTAAACGACACCCCAGGATCGATCGATCCTATCATGATCGGTCGATCCTCTCCTATGCCCTGCAACCCAAGAACAACACAACCAACCATAACCATGCCAAACACACATTAAATATAAACAATCCTTACTCATGCATACTTTCATATCACACATTTCTAACATGCATTCTTACGAGTCCAAAAGCAATCATCCCCAAGGCATGAGTATCATAACATCAATGTACACAAAAGACCCCAAAAAGAAACCTTCCTAGATCATCCTTGTCTTCGGCCTTGGTTCTACGTGCTCCCGCATCCTATACTTTCTCTTTACCTGCACCAAAAGAGGTGCGTAAGCATTGGTAATGCTTAGTGAAGCGGTCATCCCGTCCCACGGCCACAAACACATATGATCAAAGATTTAACGCAATCAAAGTGTAACTTAAGGAACAACTAAACACATACCGTAATAGAGCTCCATTACACACACAACACACAACATGGGCAATTCCCATTTCACACCCAATGGTCTAGTCCCTAAGCGCACATCAATCACAAAGAATCAATGATCATACCGTCCTAACTACCGTCACGCACTCACCTCGGATGTCGAATAGAACAATGAACACTCTTGGTGGCTCTAAGCCTTAAGCTTGCTTTCTTTTGGATTTTACTTAGCTTCACACCAAAATGACACCCAAATACCTAACACAAGGTCACCAAAACACTTCTCAAAGGGTGATAACAAGTAATCAAACTCGGATTACTTAAACCCCCAATTCTAACTTTTCTTCCCAAAAACAGAGCCTTAGCAAATTGATCATATCTCTTGCTCTAGACTATATCTTGCAATTTCCTGTGGTGGAACTCAAGATAAACCTCTCAACAACCTATCTACCAAATTTCAGCCCAAACTAACGAGATTTGAGTGTCCACTCACTCTCTCAAACCTAACCCGTCGCGGGTTACTCTGTTTTGAGCGGTTTTGGGAGAAAAATCATAACTCCCAAACCACTCCACACAATCCCACGAAATTTGGTAGATTACAAGGCAAGAGATTGACGAACTTACCTATAAAATTTCAGCTCAATCCGTGCTTGTTTACCTGTTCGATCGAGCCTCCCAATCCAAGCCCAAAACTCTGTTTTTCCCAAGCTCTTCACTCTCTTCTCCTTCTTCTCTTTCTTCTACAAGTTTCTTCTCCTTTCTCACTCTCTCTTTCTCTCTTCCTTAGCTCAAAATATCTCAAGGTGATGAAGAGGAAGAAGAATTGTGTAGAAACTTTGAGAAGGAGAAGATATATATATATGTGTTTATATCTTTGGTTTAATTGAATTAAACCAAACCACAATCGGTTCACTAAACCGGTTTCTAATCAAACCAATTCCCATAATCCGTCAATTCTTTCCCTCGGTTTAGTGATCCCGCTAAACTCCATGAATTATTTGAGACATCTCTTCGTCCCAAAATAATTCTTTCACTTCGCTAAACCCCGGAATTATCGTGTAATTCCGTTAACACCGAACCGCTCAGGATTACCCCTCGATAATCGATCCATTGATCGATTCAACTCATCCACCGCCCCTAGGGTCACCAATCAAGCTCGGTATCATTCCATACTCGGTCTAATAACACCCCCGGTCTATCATCACAAGATCCTACGTGGTCACCCAACGGCTAACCCGTCGAAATCCAATACCACAGGACTCGAACGAGTTAAGTCGTCAAACGACCTAGCATAGTAGAATCCAATACCACAGGACCCTAATACACTAAGTCCCCGTGAGATCCAATACCACAGGCTCTCACTCGGTCTAGCAATCGGTTAGGATAAATACCACATATCCTAATCGGTAAACCGCTGGTTAGGACTAAATACCACATAGACCCAACCAACATCATTAGAGCTAAATATACCACATAATCCCTAATGACCCGTCATTAGGGTTAAATACCACATAACCCCAACGACTCCGTCAATATAATTAAATACAACATAATCCTATCGACCCCAACCACGTATCAGGATCTAATAACGTAAACCCACAAATTACCGGACCAAGACAGAATGATACTTCGCTCTCAACCTCGCAACACACGAAATACCACATCATGTGTCAATCCCGTCGATACATAAAATACCACATCATGTATTCGACATCCCTAATACATGAAATACCACATCATGTATTAATAACCATAATCCTTCGATAAACATTCACATGATATTAATTCACGTCAAAATACACAATCCTGAGGGTTCATACAACATAAGTCAAATATTATACAACTCGAGAGGATGGCTAAGGAACACGGATGTTACAATGGTAAAACTCGGACCAGTACGAACTAATACATACCAAAATAAAACCAAATACAAATCAAAATACAAATACAAAATGTCTTAAAAAGTCTTAAAAATACAAGTCAAAATACAAATAAAAAATATGTCTAAAAATATATCTTAAAAATACAAATTAAAATCTATTATTTTAATTTTCCCATAACATATTGGCAATACTTTCTCGGATGTTTGCCATATATTGTCTATCTTCTCTTTCGGCTTTCTCTACCTCATTTGAATCATTTTGATCGTCTTCGGTTTGCACTTCTGAAAAATCTTCAAAAAAATCTGGATCTGAAAAATACATGGCTTGCAATTCAGGCTTGACTTTGACACATACGTGAGTGCCATCCATTGCCCCAACAAATCCACTAAAAAAGGCCAATGTCGTCGATCCGCTTGGAGATGTTGAGGAATCATGTGTAGTTCTTCTATCGTATGCGTCTTTATGTAATCAAAGGCAAGCAACTCGGCAGCTCTCAACACTTCACTAAATTTTCTCTTTACAGTCTCTTGATTACGTCCAAATCGTAAACCATTATCGCGTTGAACTTCATTATGCCCACATACTCGAAGAAACATAGCTTCACTCTCCTCAACACTAACATTCAGTGTAGGTTGTAACCCACAATTCTGATTTAGAATGTTGCATAGTTCTGTCAAAGCGGCAAATGACATTTTCAATAGTTGGAGACATGCACAACTGTCACTTTGAATACGATCTCGGAGATTCTGCCACCATAATTCTTCACCTGTCTGATATGGTCCTCTGTTGAAATGTCCCTCATAATAATCCAGTGTAGGTTGTATAAATAAATCTTCAATTTGCTCATTTTCAAATGTCCATAACTCAATTCTTTCTGCATCAGATAAATTGTGAAGTAAAAAAAAAAATGGTCTGAGCGATATGGAGCTTTTAAAGTGCAGACTAAAAAAGTTGGACCAATAGTGTAAATAGACGGTATGGAGTACTCCATTTTGAATCAGACTGGTACGCAATAATTTTGTCCGAAACAGTGCGGACTAGTCCGATTTTATGAATGGCTAAATAAATGCGGATTAGTCGGACTTTGGTCCAATCCGCAGCGTAATGCACAACCAAGGCCATATAGTTTAAGGGACTGGAAAATTGTATTTGTTTTAACCGAATAAGCTTCGCCGTAATAATCTCTAATGAGACCATATTCATATCACAAGAATCTATCTATATATATATATATATTTTTTTGAATTGGTTATGGGATATGTATCATCGTAAGCCTAGAATGAGAGAAAGAGGCATTTGCATAGCCAGAGATAACTTGCCGGGCTCGCTTTGTCGTCACATCTCACCACCAAAAAATATATATAAATAAGAAATTAAATAATTTTTCTTATTATATAAATTAGCAAAAAAATCAACTAAAACTTTTATATATAAAGTATAATCTCCATAATATATATTGAATAAAGAATAAAGTTAGATACAAAGCTGCCGGCAAGTCATCCTTGGTTGAACAACAATGGCTTTTTTTCCCACATTCAAGGCCTTAGATGAGACAATCCATTCACACCTTCATATATCTTCATTTTCATTTCTATGCAAAACTATCTAATATTTCCCAAACTTTAATAATTTGTGGGAAAAATGAACGTGAATTCTTCTAAATAATAATAATGACGTAAATAACCGAAAAAAATATGAAAGCAAAAGAGGTGGTGTGAAATTCTCTCGTTTTTTAGTGTAGTTGTTGTTCCAAGATTTTGGAGAAAAATAGTTAAAGCAAAGGAATGAGAATAGATATGGAGAGACAAAAAAAAAAAAAAGACATTTGGAGAAAAGATGAAAAGATCATTCAAGTTTGTAAGTGGCATTGTCTTGCTCGCTTGAAGTAAAACCTATTTGAAGGTGTTTCGCACTCGTAGATTTTTCTACCAGTTTCCAATTGCCCATTAATGTTTTGGTTTCGCTGCATTAATTGGCTCGTCTTCCAATAGCTTCGTACATTTATAATTATATATGTTCAGAGTCTTGAATAAATTATATGTTTGTATTTTATTTCTCCGAGAGGGGCATACAACATGCTATGTGGATATTATATAAGACATAATGCACGTAGGAGCTGTATTGCGCATATGAACTTATTCTGCTAGTTTTTGGAATACTTTTCAAACTCAGTTTGCATGGATCTTTACTCTATTGGTTTATCTTATGTGTTTATAATTTGTAATATATAATTAAAGGAAAAAGGAAATCAGCTATTATGTTTTCTTATAAAATATCATTATAGTAAAATAGATATTAAACAGAGATACACAAACTTCAAGTTAATTTGAATTACATTTTCTTACAAAGTATATTAATACACGCATTCAACCAGTGGAGAATTGAAAAGGCAAACATAGTACATTTGTATACTGTGAAATAAACGGTGGGAGTAAGTAGGATACTGACTATTAGGCCTGGTAATTTGGGCCAAAATCTGCGGGTTCCACCCTATTAGTCCGCTGTAGGATGGATGCGGATCGAAAAATTAGAATTCGCAGAAAAGCGGGCCTTGCGGAGCGGAACAAAGTTTTGTTGCGGACTGTGCGGGCAGATCCCGCAGACTTGCGAGTATCCGTATAAGCGACGAAATCGAAAAATTTCTAAACTGTTTTGCGGATTTTTTCATATTTTGTGAGTTGCGGGTTTTATTTTTGTGGACTATGGTTTGTCCGTCTGCAGATCGCCAGTCCGCAGGTTGCCTATCTGCAGGACCAACAAACTTATGCGGGGCGGTCACGTGCATATAATTTTATGCGGGTGTGGATTGCTCAAATTTAGACAATGCCGCTGTGGGGCAGGCTATGAGAGGCGGATCTGTCCGCTTGACAGATCTAGTGACTATGGTACAAAAGAGGAAGTGTGTACTTGAATAAGTATTGAGTTATGTGAAGTCGATATCATACAGGTACACTTTTACATATCTAATTTAATAACTTACATTTTAACCAATGTAAAGTAGATGTATAATTCATTTCTCCTTTTTTTTTTCTTTGTCAGCAATTCATTTCTCTTCTTTTTAGCTATATGATATATTCTCCACTGTTCATGTTTCATTAGGATGATATTTTTCCTGTAGAATTGAATTTTATATCCTTTTCTCAACACTACTGTTTTATCTATTGTATATTGCCATACTGCTGTTTCTGTGAGTATATATAGGTGCAGATAGAATTGTTCATAAAAAATGAGTTGACAATCTTTTCGACCCAAAAAAAAAAAATGGTATCACTTTTAGCTTATGAATTTCATTTTAGATACCGGTAATAAACTTTTTTTGGTTAAAATACTGGTAATAAATTTTACTATGTCATCTTACTTGATTAACAAAGAGAGTTCTAACACCATGTTAAGTTTCATTGTTTTTGATTTAAAATTAATTGACAATAAATAGATTAGTATATGTATGTTATATATTATTTTAAATCCAAACTTTCGATATGGAATCATAACAAAAAAAACCCTGTTTAAAAGTATTTAATCTAATTTTTTATATATACTATGGCTGAAGTAATTGATGTGTTCCTACCTCCAATTGCACCAAGCACGCTAACCATCACCATTCAAAAAGCTATTTTGTCTTGCCGTACCACCTCTTATATATCATTTTAGGTTTTTCTAACATCTGATGTGGGATTATAAATTTATAATCAATAGAAAAGACATATTTTAAGCGTAATTAATCAAATACGATTTCGTTGGTACTATGACCAGTGATATATTTAGTGGAGTGAGAACTCTTATTATAACGGATACGCTATTTCTTGAGGATCGTTATGCCTTTTGGTGCGGGTTGGTACTAACCCGACAAGAAATTTTGGGTTTGCCCGTCCCTCCAAAGCACCAAATGTGTTAACCATCAATATTTTATCTGAGGTTATTGTACTATCACAAACACCCAAAACAACTAGTTCACATTTACCTACATTCATTAATTAACTTGACATCTATTATGTTTATAATGAGCGTAATCCCCTATATATTATTTGGGAAGTACATTTATAAAATAAACCTTATAAAATGTAAATATTTACATCACATTGTCATTACTTTAAAGAACAAATTTTAATCTTCCACTATGGGTAGTTTAGTAATTTAGTATGACTAAAATAAGAGAATTGTTAAAAAAATTTAATTAATATATTATTTGAAATATAAGAAAACGAAAACCCAAAAAAAAAAATCTAATTTTTAATTTTAAAAGTATTTAGAAAATTATCATTTATTTGTTTAGATTTTATCTGTTAATATTCCTAAAAATTTGGATTTGTTAATCTGATTTGTTAATAATCTAATATTAATGTTAGCACAAACATATGATTTGTTAATATTACAAAAAAATTTGAATTTAATATTCCAAAAAAAAATATTCCAAAAAAATCGGATTTGGAAATAATTTGTTAATATTCCAAAAAAAATCAAATTTATTATTAATCGGATATTGTGGTTAACAAAAAAAATCGACAACCAAAAAAACTAATTTTTAATTTTAAAAGTATTTAGAAAATTATCATTTATTTGTTTAGAATTTATTTGTTAATATTCCTAAAAATTTGGATTTGTTAATATGATTTGTTAATAATCCAATATTAATGTTAGCAAAAATATATAATTTCTTAATATTCCAAAAAATTCGAATTTAATATTCCAAAAAAAAAATTATTCCGAAAAAGTCGGATTTGGAGATATTCCAAAAATAATTTGTTAATATTCCAAAAACTCAAATTTATTATTAATCAGATATTGTGGTTAACAAAAAAATCGAAAACCAAACAAAAAAAACAAAAACCCAAAACAAAATCTAATTTTTAATTTTAAAAGTATTTAGAAAATTATCATTTATTTGTTAATATTCCTAAAAATTTAATTTGTTAATCTGATTTGTTAATTATCCAATATTAATGTTAGCAAAAATATATGATTTCTTAATATTCTAAAAAAATCGAATTTAATATTCTATATAAAAAAAATATTCCAAAAAAATCGGATTTGGAGATATTACAAAAATAATTTGGTAATATTCCAAAAAATCAAATTTATTATTAATAGGATATTTATTTTTCAATCGCTGTCATTTATTTTTCTTTTATTTTTATGACATAATTTCAGATAAATTTAGATGATGTAAAGTATGATGAAAATTATATTTCTGCTCTTAAAAAGTCAGTCTTACTTCTTATCATTAGATATATATATATATATATATTTTTTTTTTTTAATGTCCATATTTTAATATGACTAATTTTCTCTTATTAAATTTGAAGTTTTTATATTTAATAAATATACAATATTTAGATATTTGACTAATATTTATAACTGTTAAAATAAAATAAAACATTATTAACGTAAATAATATATGAAACCATAATTAATTTTAATGTAGCAAAATATACTAATTCAAAAAATTGAGTTAGTTTATATTATGTTCAAAATTGGTTAATCCCATTTTGCAAAATTTTATTTTAACCATAGAATTAAGGAAATTATTTTAGGATATCTTATTTTTGTCAAATTCATCTTGAAAGTATAAGTTCATAAAATAATAAAAATAAATAATTAAGATTGAAGTAAATAATATTTGCAAAGTACAATTATAGAAATAATATTTATAGATACTATTTGAAAATCATAATATTTATAGAAATAACATTTATAGATATTATCCGTACAACCGAACACATTTAAAGGTTATAAATAATATTTGAAAAATACATATTATAGAAATAACATTTAATTTTGAACATAAATAATAACCTACCTCAAAATTATATATTAAAATCATTTCAATATAATAACCTAAAAGTTATAATAAAATTTAATCCGTGGTGTAGCGCGGGATAATTTCTAGTACACAATAAAATTAGAAAATAAAACTAGACTATCATCTTTAGGTATATTTAATTCCCTAATAAATCTATATATGTCAACTTTTACATCATAAAAGAAAATTCACGGATTCGACTCAACCTTTTACTATATTGTGACACTAGGACAACTCAAATTATACAACTATAATTATAAAAAGACTACATGTATGAATTACCACTGAAATATGACGATAATTATAGTAAAAATGTTGATCCTCACCAAATTAAGTGTTTAACATGTGGTTGTTAAACCAATGAAATTGATTTTAAAATTGTTCAAATTGTATCTAAGTAAATACGAAAAAAATTATTGTGTTCTCCATATTATTTGCTAAAAATGATTTTCTATTATAAAATACATGATAAAAATTAAAAATGTTTTTCACATACATGATATAATATACAAGATAAAAAATCAACATATTTTCACATATTTTTATAAATTATTTGTAATATTAATTCATTCTAACATCTCTTTACTAATTAAATTTACTGATTCAGTGCTATGGATAATTTAGAAAATTAAACATCTATATTGGTGAAAAAACACTATATCATTTAGTTTTAAGAAACAAAAGAAGTGTGAGTGCAATCATCGAATATTCAACTCTTCCTCCTCTTCGGAATCAGTCTTTCATGCAGTAATTGATCCTTCGCTTCGTGATCGTCTTATCTCCTACCCGGCCAACGACGGTTTCGCCACCTCGCTTTTTGGATTTTACTTTAGTTGTATTTCTTTTCTTTTGATGTCTTTTGAACTTCTTCTTTTTCAATTCCACTCCACTTATTATGAGATTACTGATGATCATTTGTAACATGTTCGAAGTTATATAAAATTTTCACATTTTACAAAATTAAAAAAAAAAAAAAAATTTGCATTTATCTAGGGTAGAAATTAAATATTGTAAGTTGTAAAGGGTAAAGAACCATAAGACACATCTCTATCACCAAACATTGCAAAGCCTTATAAATAGCTTTCAGAGCAGAGTGATTATTAGAAAATAATAGACACTGCTCTTCCTTTGACCTATTACGGGCTTTGTAGTAAATGGAAAATGACCGTCCGGTGAATTTGTGAATTGAGTGACAATATCTCCCTTGTTAGGTAAGTTCAATTTATTGCTTCTTTAAAGTTCAAACCGTAACATTGGAGTTCATTCATAAAATCATTCTATTAGAAACACTCTCACGTAATTTCTTACATTTCTAATGGAGAATTTGCTAGTAATATCATTTAGCAATTTTAAAGTGTTCTTCCCCACCTTTTAACATTAGAAAAATGTGTTCCACCTTTATAAAGTAAAAATCGTCACATAGCTCTTTTAAAAAAAATTAAAAAAGAATATATATTAGCTCCAAATCTCAATTAAAAAAATTTTAGTTACACCAGTAAAAATATAATATATAGTGATATGCATTTACAAAGAAAACCTATATTACAAAAAAAAACTAACAATATTCCAAACAAAAAAAAAAAAAACTATATTACACCATTCTTAGACTTCTTCTTTCCCTTTCTGCACAATTTTTCAACATATTCAGGGGATGATTAGAGATAATTTTAAGGGTTGTAGCTTTTTTTTTTTTTTGGTCAACAAGGGCTGTAGCTTTATTTTAAAGCCAAAATTTTACCAATCACACTTTTGCTGCCATAAATTCACTCACAGTTCTTTAAACTCCGTATAGTACATCTTTTTTCTCAATGTTTTTGCTATTTCTGAACCTACAATACATGACTTGTTTTTTTAAGTCCCAGTCCTAAATTACCACAACCAAAATTGTTTTAGAGCAACAGGCCAACAGACTATATTAAA
The DNA here is from genome assembly GCA_026770425.1 of Boechera divaricarpa. Taxonomy (NCBI): domain Eukaryota; kingdom Viridiplantae; phylum Streptophyta; class Magnoliopsida; order Brassicales; family Brassicaceae; genus Boechera; species Boechera divaricarpa. The sequence continues at coordinate 19,010,653 of CM049192.1, read as the reverse complement.
AACCCTAACCAATCACCCCCTCAGTCAAAATAAAACTTTTGTAAAATATCATATCATTCAAAGAACAAGGTTTGGGCCAATTTATGGATTTTTAAGCCCATTTACACTAATTCCCACGTGGTTTGTTATCAGAGAGAAAACAAAAATTTCAAATCCCACATAAACCGTCATCAAAAGAAACTCTATAACCGTCAATAACCGCCATGATTTTAAAAATTAAATACAAAAGTCTCATTCTCCATCAAACCATTTCACACGAGAGACGAAAACTGTTTAGTAACTGAAACAACCACATCCCGGAAACACGACAAAATACGGGATTTTTAAAACTTTTCCTCTTAATCCATTTGCACATCCAAACTTATATATAACTCCATACATTCGGAAACAACCTTATAAAACATCCTTAAAGCATCACTTGCAAGCACAATGTCAATTTCAAACATAAGACATATCCAAAACGAAATATAAACAATATCGACATAGACCCCTTATACCATCTAGATCATCACCTTTCTTTCAGCGATGGTTTCACGTGCTCTAATCCTTAAGACTTCTCTTTATCTGCACCAAAATAGGCTCGTAAGCATTGATAATGCTTAGTGAGGCGGTCCTCCCGTCTCACAACCATACTCACATAAATTCAAGAAATTAACGTAGTCGAATGTAACTTACGGAAATAAACCAAACATACCGTGTAAGAGCTCAATCACACACATATCACACATATGGCCAAACTATAAGTCACACCCATAAAGTTTAGTTCCTAAGCACACATCAATTACGAAAATTCAAGAAAACATGTGGTTGGCCACGGTCACGCACTCACCTCGTTTTGACGATCAGAAACGATGATTCCAAGCTTTAAATTCAACTCTTCGGCACACTCAACACAACACCAAAATGTCCACTGAAAGCCTGTAATTAGATCATAACACGCCCTCAATAACATCTTCAATAGGCTCACCACATGAGCCTTAAACTCAATTGCTCAAACCCAGTTTTTCGGAATTTCCTTCTCAAAAACAGGGCCTTACTAATCCGGTCATAACTAATAATCTAACCATCAAAACCTCAATCCCTCCGGTACATTTCAAGATAAGAACCTCACGAATCTACCTACCAAATTTCAGTTCAAAATAACAAGTTTTGAATTCTCAAACACCCTCTTAATCCGGACCCGTCGCGGATTGCTCTGTTTTGAGCGGTTTTGAGAGAAAATCCATATCTCTCAAACTACTCAACTAAACTCGACGAAATTTGGCAGAGAATTAGGCAAGAGATTGAAGAAATTACAAAACAAATTTTAGTTCATTCTAATAAGTTTCGAGTGTCCAAACACTCCCCCGAATCAAGCCTGACGCGGATTACTCTAAACAGAGTGGTTTCAGGAGAACAATCGTATTTCCTAAACCACCCGGTAAAATCCGGCGAAAGTTGGTAGATAGATAGACAATGAATTGATGAACTTACCCAAAAATTTTCAACTTAATCCGTGTCCGTTTGATGCCTCGATCGGACCTCTGAACTCAACCCAGAAACCCTGTTTTTAAGAGCTTCCTTCACCTTCTTCTTCTTCCTTTTTCTTCTTCTTCCTCTTGAATCCTCAAACTCTCTCTCTCACTCTCTCTTTCTCCCTCCCTCTGTCTCTCTCTTGCCCAACTCAAGATATTTTCGTCCCAAAATGAGAAAAGGAAGAGAACGAGAAGGTTATAGAACCGCAACGCATCTCGGTTTAGTTTCCTCTAAACCGATTAATTCTTTCAGAACACTATTCCTTCTGTAAAACATTATTCCAAACCAATTAACCCTAATTGATTCCGAAACAATTAGTCTTTTGATTAATCAACCCAATCACAACCCGTAGGTTATTAATCGAACTCAACATTGTCCCATACTTGGTTCCTCAACAATCTCAAGATCCAATACCGCAAGATCCTCACGTGGTCATAAAACGACTAAGCCCCATCAGAATCCTATACCCGGACTCAAATAAGCGAAGTCCATCGAGATCTAATCCACAAGATCTCACTTAGTTTACCGATCTACTAGAACTAAATCCACATAGTCCTAATCGGTAAAAGTTAACTCCACGTAACTCTAACCAACCGAGGATTAAATCCACATAATCCTCCGATAAGGATTAAATCCACATAATCCCTATCACCCTTAGATTAAATCCACATAATCCTAGTTATCGCAGGATTAAATTCACATAAACCTAGTTATCGCAGGATTAAATTCACATAATCCCACTCGGCTTAGGACTAAATCCGCATAATCCTAATCCGTCTAACCACGCTTTAGGATAATGACACCAGATCCTAATCCACAGAACCAAGTAACGGAACAACGCATCGCTCGAATTCACAACAACACGTGTAGTCCCCATCACGTGTCAACTTGTCTCGAATACATGAAATCCGCATCATGTATTCTTCCTCAGTCTAGATACTCGATCTAGAAATTACACCAAATTAATTCAATAATATACATCTCATTATTGAATTCCGTCATATTATAACATCACAAAAACTCGCGGTACCATTACAACTCGTATAACAACTTATACATCAAGAAACAACAACTTGTACTGCAAGGAACACCATAACTTATATTACAAGAAAACAACTCGGGATACGGATGTTACAGTAACCCAAAAAAAAAAACAGAGAAAACACAAAAATGGAGAAAACAGAGGAAAGCGTCGGATAAATGTCGGAATCAGAGTTTACACGGCGGCGACACAGCCGCAAAAACCATCACCATCACCACCGTCTCGTTCACCAAAACCTGTCTCAATCTCTTCACTTACTACACTTCCGGCCGCTGCCGGAGGAGGAAGAGGTTGAAAACGTCGCATGGTGGCGCAAGGAGTTCAAAAAAACGGTTTCGAAAACATCAATGCTCGTCAACTTCCCACCGACAGGAACACTCTTGATGTTCGAAATTGTTCTTCCATCAATCTACCGTGACGGAGACTGTAACGGAATCAACACGCTCATGATTCATCTCCTCTTGCTTCTTCTTCCATTTCACTGACAGTTTCAAAGTCTCCGATGGGAAAATCTACTACGGTTTTGTGACGCGACTTGGACTCGCGGTGTTCATGAAACCGCCGCCTCCAGAGTTTGGAGGTGGAGATGTGATTGCGGAGGCTGAGATTCCGGTGACTGATAATAGGTATAAGTTGAAGGTCAATGACTTTGTTCATGCAGTGATGAGCGTTTTCGGATCGAAGAGTTACGGGATGTTTGTTTCCGGGGAAAGAGTTTCCCATTAATGGTCGGAATTCTTTGTAGTGCTTTGTTTTTTTGTTTTTTCGACTACTCGATATGGTGTTGGTTGCATGGCTGGTTGATTAATTTTCACCTTTCTGTTGTGTGGTGTGCTTTAGTAGCTATTTTGTATTTTCGCTGTATTTTAGTCTATTCTAATTTACTCCAATGTTGTACTATTTATCTATTGTAATGTTAAATAAATTCTTGTGTTAAATCGATCTAGACTTGTTTGATCGGAGTATATTAATTAACAAAAAGAGAAAAAAAATAAAATAAGATAACCAATTCTTGGAAAATAGTAGTCGTAAAATTAGGATACATGGTAAACTCTTCCTCAACAATGTCACACCAATGGTTAATTAAATAAACCAATTTTCCTAGCCAAAATCCGATTCAGCACAGTAAATTCTGCTTAATCTACACTCAATCGATATACCATCCAATACGATTACTCAATGGCGGATCTATAATTTTTTTTAACCGGGTTCGCCTGGGCGTTCAGAGTCCCGTTCGGAGTCGTTTCGAGTTTTTCGAGTTTTTGGATTTAGGTTTCTAGATCCTATTCGGATATTTTATATATTCAAGTGGGTTTGGTTCGGTTCGTATTTTTTCGGGTTTAATAAATTATAAGTATAATTTTTTGGGTTCGGTTCGAGTTTTTCGAGTTTTTGGGTTAACACATCTAAACCCATTCAGATATTTTCTCAATAACGGGTTCAGATCGGGATCAGATTTTTTGGTTCGGGTTCGAGTTCAGATTTTGGGTTCGGGATCTTTTGTCCACCCCTAGTTAATATTATAACTAAGAGATGGAAGTGGTGAAAAATAAATTCAGAAAAAAACTATTTCCTCTGCGTCAGAGATGCGTGAGAGAGATAAAGTGAAAGCGAATAGTTTTAATTCTGTCAAAAATGATGGTGAAACATTTTTTTTTCATTTGTTCCTAAGTTAAATAAATCTATATTATCAAATAAAGTTTATATGGGCTTAAGCCCATTTAGAATTAAAAAATGGGTGCAAAAAAAGGGTTCAGTTGTACTCTTATTGGTCAAAGTTAATTGATATATAGCTGAATTATAAAGCACAAAAAAAAAATTTCAAAAAAAAGAAAAGGTTTCATATGAACCACTATTGGCTAATGTACGTCTGCCGATGCGATGACTGAGAGGGGTAGAAATTGCTATTTTTACTTATATTATTCTGTCCATATTTTCATGTCATACGCAAACCTAAAACCAAATTACAGAAACAAACAAACAAGACTCGAGGAAGAAGTCCCGGCTAACTCCGTGCCAGCAGCCGCGGTAAAACGGGGGGAGGGGGAGTGGGGGTTCAAGTATTAACCGTAAGAGTTATATCTAGAGATATAGTGAAGGGTCTTCAAGGCCCAAACGTTATTGGTTTTTTTTTTGGTCATGAATATGAAATTAATTTCCATGAGAGACCGAGGGTCTATCCTGCCATCCACACTAACAAGATTAATACTCCCCCTGTTTCAAAATATAGAGAGTTTTATAGATTTATTTTTGTTTCAAAATATAAGTTTTTCTCAATTTTCTATATAATTTTATTAATTACTCTTTAAATATATAGTCAAATACATATTATATTACTAAATGTATATTGACAGAGAGAGATAATATTGACTAAAAGTTGAAATGACTATTAATATTTTTCTAATAAATCATGGTTTATATATAAAAAAGAATTGTAAATAATTTTTTTTTTTAAGTTACGTGTTTTTTTTTAAAATCTTCTACATTTTGAATCTGGGAGTACAAAAGAAAAGGCGACTCATAGGTTGATTGGCCGACGACCTTTAGTTCACCGCAATGTCTTTGGTTATACTGATGAAATTGATGTTTAGATCTTAAACTATGCAATTATTTACCATTAAGTTTGTGATGTAGTGTAATAACGTTTTCGAGAGCTTTGTCTTTTTGTTGGTGTTGGTCCACAGTCTTAATCTCTATGTTGTTATTTTTGTCAATTTTATTAGATTAGATTATGATTTTTAAGATTGGAGCTTATCAACTCATGAATTGTATAAGTTTGCACTTAGTGCATAATGAAGTCAAGACGACGAGAAGATCCCTTGTTCCTATTCCGTCATTCTACAAATAAGGAGCGTTATCAACGACTAAATTAAAAAAGAGAAAAAAGAGAAAAGAGAACATTGGAAGAAAGAAGAAAAAGAAAAAAAAGAAGAAGGAGAGAGATCAAGTATACGAGGGATCTAACAAACCAAAATACTAGTATATGGTTATGTTTTGATACCATGTTAGAAAGCTCATTAGTATAAAACTTTTTCTTAAGGTTTATTGATTAGCCGATAAACTTATTCATTTAAAGTCATAACTTGATCCACAAATTCTCTCTAAACAAGACCATAAATAATCTACCTATTTAACCCAAATGTCATTTTTCCTAAATAATAATATGAAAATATGTTCAAATCGATTACGCAACACCTTGTTTTATTTAAAGCTCAAAATGTTTTTGTCACCAAGAGTCTCTTTATGAACCTAGCCAGTTTCTACAATACGATTCATTCAAATTCTAGTTTGAGAATGTTAAAAACCCTTTAAATTATACAATTGATATACAAAATAGATTTTGAAAAAAAATAGAAAAAAAAACTGAAAAATGTTTCTTTTGTTCAAGTATGAAAACTCATACTAAAGAGAAACGAGAAGAGAGACTAAAGAGAGCTTCTGAACAGATTCCAGAGTCCAAAACTCCAATCGATTTGATATCTTCTTTGATTCTATTCATCATTGGTAATTCTCTCCTGTATTCCTCATTTGTACTTTTACACATCCCTACAAAAAAAAAAACTCAGAATTTGCAAAGATGAATTTCAACATTTGATCCTAAAAAAATCCAAAAAAATCAAGTCCATTGGACCTAATAATGATTACCTCGATCAACAGATTCAAGAACTGTGAATAAGATTCTCTCTTCCATTTAAGCATGTTCAACCATAAACTCTTGTAAATGTGTATAACTCTTTGCAAATTTCCTAATCTTCATATTCAGTGTTCCCACCGTCGGATCTACCACTCTTTTAATGATTGGAAGAAAGAAGAAAAAAAAAGAAAAAGAAAAAATAAGAAAAAGAGAGAGATCAAGTATGTGAGGGATCTAACAAACCAAAATACTAATATACGGTTATGCTTTGATACCATGTTACAAAACTCATTAGTATAAAACTTTTTCTTAAGGTTTATTGATTAGCCGATAAATTTATTCATGTAAAGTCATAACTTGATCCACAAATTATCTACAAACATGAGCATATATAATCTACCTATTTAACGCAAATGTCATTTTTCCTAAATAATAATAAGAAAATTTGTTCAAATCGATTCCATAAGATCTTGTTTTATTTAAAGCTCAAAATGTCTTTGTCACCAAGAGTCTCTTTGTTTCTACAATACAATTCATTCAAGTTCTAGTTCGAGAATGTTAAAAACTCTTTAAATTATACTATTGATACACAAAATAGATTTGGAAAAAGAATAGAAAAAAAAATGAAAAATGTTTCTTTAGTTCAAGTATGAAAACTCATACTAAAGAGAAATGAGAAACGAGACTAAAGAGAGCTTTTGAAAAGATTTCAAAATCCAAAACTCCAATCGATTTTTTTTAGACTTCTAACATCGACTTATTAAAGCCACGTATCCCTGATATGTTACAGATTTTATGACAAGAAAAAAGGAAAAAAGAGAAAAAACTGAAAATCCACTTAATATTTTATCGCTTCAAAAATATTAAAAAACTAAATGTTTGGAATTGTTGGGAAAAAAAAACACTAGATGCTTGGAATTAAATGTTAGTATATATTAGAAGTATCAAACTAAAACTAATGTAACTAAATAATAGTATTATTAATCACCATAAAAATGTATATCAATATGTAAAATGAATGTCTTCGAAGACTAATTGTTTAACTTATTTTAAAATTTTATTTGATATTCTGAAAATTAAATATATCGGAAAAAAAATTCTTTTTAAAAAACCTATTATGGTAGTCACGATGAAAGATTTTACCTATGACATGGTAGAGTTCTCTGGTAAAAAATATCAAAAGGGTGTGTATCTAAACAAAATTTAGAATGATTTGAATTATGATAAAATTTTAAATTATTTGCGAGTGAAAAGTAGAGAAGTTGTTATGATATCTATTAAAATCTTTTGAAATATGACACTTTTTGTTGAATATAAATGCATTACGAAAAATAGATTTGTGAATTTCTTAACCATTACAAGAGACCAGATCTAATCCGCTATAAATAAAGAAAAAATTATTTCAAAAGTTGTAGAAGATCGGATTTGTTTCACTATACGATCAATTTGATCTGCTAATCTTTTAGTAAATGAGAGGAAGATTAGGTCTAACACCTTGAAATTATTCAAAATATTTTCAATAACAATATTATTTAATTATACTTTATAAAATCATTACGTTAATAACTTTTGATATTAAAAAAATATTTACAAATGTTATATACTTATATCTGCTACCACTAAATTTTTCTAAAAAAACATATGAAATGATCTTTAATTAACCATGGGGTGAAAGGCTTTTACATTTGCTATGGTAAGCCGAATTAAATTCTACGAGACTTTTAAAATACAAAATTGTAAATGGAAAAACAGTAAATAAAAAAGTGCTGACCATCTTGAAAAAATAATAAAAAGAAAGCCAAAAAAAGACGAAAAAGAAGAAAAAAAAAAGAAAAGAACCCTTGTTTAATTAAAAAATCCCCAGAAAAACAAAAAAACCATATAAAAAAAAAAAATCGTGGCTGAGAACCCCTCAAGCCCTCACATGTGATTAGAGGTGTAAAAATAAGTCCAAATTAATGGATCAACCCAATTCAACTCAAACCATAAATTCAATGGAGTTGAAAATTTGAGTTATAATGAGTTAATGAGTTAAATGAGTTATGGGTTTAATGAGTTGGGTTGAAATGAGTTTCGTTAAAATGAGTTGATAAGTTTACCAAAACCAAACTAAATTAAGAAATTTTGTATTCAATCTAAACCAGACGCTACTAGAAAAAATGTATATACCCACGAAATTACCACGAAAAATTTCGTGGGTATACAAAAAAACCCACGTTTCATCATGATTTCCCACGACAATGTGAATTCCCACGAAAATAAAGATAATGTGGCAATTCGTGAGAAAATCGTGGGTAAACTTGTCAAGATTTGCCACTATTATATTAGTGGGTACCATTTACCACGAATTGCCACGAAAATCGTGGTGGCAAGTGACCAAATACCACATTTACCCACTAATATTATCGTGATAAATCATACCCACGACAAATATCGTGGCAATACCTAGCTTTTACGATAGTTTGCCATGAATTACCACGAAATTTATAGTAGAAATTCGTGACAATATTTATATATAATTTTGTAATAAAACATTACACAATATTAGATTATTTTAAAAAAATTATAAAATACAATTTGAAAAAACTATAATTAGTACAATACATTACTATAACACATATAGAATTATACTAAAATACACACATTTATTCGATATAACAACCTACATTATTTATTATAAGTAATTGAAAATAGATATATCCATATTATAAATTATTTAATAAAAACTTAAAACCATTTACATATATAATTTACATAAAATTAAAACTATTTACTTATAATTTTTTTAATCTAGTATTTTTCTTAACCGTGGATCTAAATCCCAAAATTTTTTAGTTACATATACATATTTGATGTGTAGAGAGTTAACTAAATGTTCATGTAGTGTAGTGGTTATCATCTGGTTATTTTATATGATGAGGTCTAGGGTTCGTATCCTAGTAGGTGAAGATTTTTGTGTGAATTAATTCAGATCGCTGCTGACCACCGCCGTCCGCTGCCGCCGTCAGGCACCGCTGCCAGCTGTCCGTCGCCCGTGGCCGCCGCCGGACTCGGCCGCCGCCCGCCCGCTGCCACTGTCATCATCGACTATGAGACTGATATTGTTTTTCAATTTATTTGGATTACCCACAAAATCTCACGAATATTTTCGTGGGTACCGTACTGCCACGAATATAAACGTGGTAATTCGTGATAAACTTTTCCACGCTGTTCTTCATGGCTTTTCGTAGGTAATTTTGCCACTTTTTGTCACGAATAAATTTACCCACGACGCTATACCCATAAAATAAAAATCGTGGCAAATCGTGACATTTACCACGAAAACCCATGAATTTCATGAACAAATACGCACAAATTTTTTCGTGGGTATATCATTTTATTCTACTAGTGAGACTTCTATCTTCTTCGATTGAGAAACCCCTAATCCCCAATTTCTCACGCTCAATCTTCGATCACGCTCAGGTCCTTCTCTCTTCAATCACGCTCTGGTCCTTCTTTCTCTCTCTCTCTCTTTTCTTGCTGTGTAAATCAGAAAATGTCTTAGTTAAAGCTCCGATCTCACTTTTTGATGCTTCCTCGTTGCCGAGTTCTTACTCTTATTTGTTTGTCAATTTGCTTCGTTACGATCTAGCGTTTTCATGAATTTGATTGTATACACTGCGTTTTCACGAGCTCGTTGTTCTCACTGGTTTACTCTTCTTCTACGATCAGGAAGGTGAGTAGTATGATCTGATTATATACTGCATGTTCTTTTGCTAATTCACTTAATCATTTGTTAGCATAAACAAAACCCAAATGTATAGGTGAACCCCATCAAACAGTTTGCTTTTCTTATGGATGATGAAGAACAACATCCTCCTATTAGTGGTGGGCAATCATCAACAATATGACTCTGTTTTTTTTGTCTTTTTGATTTATCTAGTTATGGATTTTGTTGCTAAGAACACAATTATGGATTTTGTTGCTAAGAACACTATGGATTTTGTTGCCAAACCCTCTATTGGAGAAAGACATATTAACGTAAACCAGAGTGGATTTCATGGTGGTTTAAATATGAATGTGGACTTGCAGGATGTGGAAAAGCCCGTGTTATGTATTGAAGCAGAGTGGTTTATTTTTTGATGATGATGATGATGATGACCTGATGATCATGATGATTATTTAAATGAATTATTAATTATGATATTTATTAATTATTAATTATGATTATTATTTAAATTATAACAAAATTATTTAATGGGTCAACTCAATTAAACCATTAATCCATTAATTTAGATGGTTTATGGATTTACCTAAACCATTTGCTAAATGAGTTTGGTTAACTCATTACCCATTAAACACTATATCCATGTGAGTATAAGTTGGTTTGGTATAGTTTACCCATTTTGACACTCCTACGTGTGATGATGTGGCGCTCTGGGCGAATCAAAAGGCTGTACAGTTCGAAAGATAAAGCCGATCATGACTTTGTATGGTAAGGTAAAAATCTAATTTATGCAGATCATGACTTTGTATGTTTACAGATAATTTCAAACAAAGTTTAAAGGAACGTTTTGATATCCACATGATGAATGATTCTCAGAATCATGCTTTCAAAATCTCGGTTGAAGCTTGACAATGCTTTAACTCATTGGATTTCTGATAGGTTCCATGTCCATAGAAGGAAGCAAATACTCATTTTCAACTAGAGACTAGGTGTGATGAGCTGGATAAGAAGACAAAAGAAGATTAGGCAAATGCTCAACCATTAGATTTAAGTGAGAATGAACGGTTAGATGTGAGTAGGGTTTATGTGCCTTTGCCTATTTAAGAGAAGAAGAGAGGATTGAAAGAGTTAGGAGTGTGACAAAAAAAAAGAAAGAGTTAGGCTTTTGGTGAGTAGAAATTGGCTAGCTCTCTGAGTTAGATGGCAATGAACAAACTCATGGATTTATCTTTATTTTATGTTTTTATGTTTATTGTTCTTGTTAAAGATTTGGGGTTGGAATCTTATATAATCTCTGTAAAACTCTTTCATTAAGATTACTGGTAGTTGCAGAAGGGATTACAAGTCTACCTTGAAGAGGAGGATCTGATCCGTTGAAACCACGACAAGGGTCTTAACAACTTCAGAAGTAGCGGCAGCAACAAACTTGTTCTCGGCTTCTGCAGAGGAGCGAACCACTGTCTTTAGCTTCTTAGATGACCACGATATTAGGTTTATACCATGGTATATCAGGTTTGCTCTAGTAGAGGTGTAATCATCCTTATATTAGCCCAAATCATCATCCAGAAAAGACACGAACCAAATCCCAAGAAAGCAAGCAGCGATCGCGAACACCGAGAAAATAATGCAATATTCGAATTTGGAGCAGGAAAACAACTAACCAGATATGGATCCGCCAAAAATAGCTAGCAATATTAAAATAATATTAAAAAAATATTAAAATTTATTTTCTAAAAAATTGAAAAATCAAATTAAATTTAAAATCTTATAGAAAAGATCATATAAATTTTTTCAAATTGATTTAAAAAAATATTATTCACTATGTTTCTTCTAAAAAGATACACCAATTTTTCAATATATAGTTTATTTGGTGATACATTAATTTTTTTTACAAATTATATATATATATCAATAAATTTATACATAAAAACATATTCAAATATTTTGACTTTTAAATCTATATATCTGGAATTGAATCCAAAAATTCTAGATATTTTATTCTTTGAATCAGATTTTGGATCCCAGATTCTTTGTTTCCCTATAAATTGGTGTGTAAATTAGTCATCATATAATTGATTACTCCACGTTTGGTCAAACAAATCACGGATAATCGTAAGAAAACGATTACTTAATTGTGTAAATTAGCTATCGGAAAATTTTCTTAGTCTACTTGAGTCTCAGCCTTACTAATCTTGGCAAAATTTTATCAATAAATACAAATATGTAATTACATGGAGTCGAACTCCTGTAGAAAAGGTCGCAGATGTGTACTTTAACCATTTGCCTAAAGACAAAATTTCATATGTGAATATTTTGTGTAAAACAAAGTAAAATACTCACATATGGTACACACTTTTCCAAGATTAGTAAGAATGAACTGAACCACACGATAGGGCAATTCAAGCCATGGACCAAAAATATGTCGATTAGGTTACACATATATAAAACGATTAGAAAACAAATAAAGCCTCTTTAAAAACCCCATAAAACCAAAAAAATCATAAACCGTATCATATTTAACACACATGACAGAATTTAAAATTTTACAATTTTTTTTAGTTTTCTTACTCTTAACAATGTAAGGGGTCACCAATCGAAACCTTAATCCCCTATATATTATTTGGGGAGTACATTTATAAATAAATATTACAAAATGTTAATATTTACATCACATTGTCATTACTTCAAAGAACAAATTTTAATCTCTCCTTAAAGGTTTTAGGCATTAATTATTATGTGATCATTTAATTAATTAATTAATTATAATTTTCGTTTTAATTATTTAATTTGTTTTAAAGTTTTTTGAAAAGTAGTTAAAAATAGATTTTAAGAAGATTTTTTGATTTAATTAAACATACTAATTAAATTCAATTAAATGTTAACTTAATTTTCCAAAAATAAGATATTCTATGTAGATTGCAATTTTTTTTTTGGAAACTTTTAGCACTTCTTTCCTTAGTTTGAGGACGTTAATGAGTTTCAAAGGATAATAGCTGATCTTTTAAGTAAAAATTTATGTACATTGTCGATTTTTTTTTATATTTTCTTATAGATTATAATTTTTGTTTTAATTAATTAATTAATGTTTTTTTGAAAATAGTTAAAAATAGATTTTTTTGAAGATTTTGTTGACTTAATTAAACATACTATTTAACTTAAATTAAATGTTAATTTAATTTTCCAAAAATAAGAGATTTTATGTAGATTGTAATTTTTTTTTGAAAACTTTTAAGTAAAAATTTATGTAGATTGTTGATTTTTTTATTTTTTTTATAGATTATAATTTTCGTTTTAATTATTTTTTTTTTGAAAAGTAGTTAAAAGTAGATTTTGTGAAGATTTTGTTGACTTAATTAAACATACTATTTAAACTAAATTAAATGGTGATTTAATTTTCTAAAAGTAAGAGATTTGATGTAGATTGCGTTGTTTTAAGGAATGTTAATGTTAATATTAGTTTTTCTTTATAATATCGAATCTACTAATAGAATTTTAGTAGATTTAAAAATGTTAATTCATATATGACTTAGTTTAACAAGATGTAAAATTTATTTTAATTTTTTTGAAAAGTAGTTAAAAATAGATTTTATGAAAATTGTGTTGATTTAATTAAACACACTACTTAAATTAAATTAAATGTTGATTTAATTTTCCAAAAATAAGAGATTTTATGTAGATTACAATTTTTTGTGGAAAATTTTAAGGAAGAATTTATATAGATTGTCAAATTGTTTTACTTCTTTATAAATTATAATTTTCGTTTTAATTAATAATTAATTTTAAATATTTTGAAAAGTAGTTAAAAATAAATTTTATGAAGATTTTGTTGTTTAATTAAATACACTAATTAAATTAAATTAAATGTTGATTTTATTTTCATATATGAAAACAACTAATTCTAATATGTATAAAATAAGTACAACAAACAACTCCCCCATCAATGGTGGGGAAGAAATTTCCTATTAATTTATATTCATATCCTTACACTAAAGTCTTTTTAAGTTTCCCCTTTCACTTTCCTTCTTCTTGGTTTCTTCCTCCAACTGCAACTTTCTCTCTTTTGCCTCTCCACCAAAATTGTGTCCACATTGACTTATTCATCATGTATATATATAGACATGAAAGAAACTCATATCTCCCACATCTCCTCCAAAACATTTATTTCTTTGTGATTCATTCATTTGCCTAGTTTAGTTTTCCAATAAAACATTAACACAGGTTATGACTGAAAACCAGTTATATAGCTTTATACCATGGAGAAGAGTTCCTTGTCAAAATGCGAACAGTCTTCTTCTTTTTCTTTCCCTTTGTTTGGTCTGATCAACTTCTACCTCATCGGTTTTTTTCAGATGGGTTTCTTTTGCTCAGACATTTTTCTCCAGGTTTTGGCCTCTTCTTCAACACCAGCAATGTGTTTCCGAGAAGAAGAGCAAAGATCTTGAGTTCCAAACTTCCATCAAACGCAAAGATTATCATGATGATGACGGTCTTTCAGAGAAGATGTAGTGATGGTGATGAAAAGCTTAGGACTTCTCACCGATCCAGGAAGCGAGGGACTTCAAAAACAATACAGTTCTGAGGAACTTCCTAATCTGGTTGAAGAGAAAGAGCCAAGCTTGGAGGAAGTGAAGCAAGCTTTTGATGTCTTTGATGAAAAAAGAGATGGGTTTATCGATCCAATAGATCTGCAAAGAGTTTTAACAGTCCTTGGCTTAAAGCAAGGATCTAACCTTGATAATTGCAGGAGAATGATCAGATCATTGGATGGAAGTAAAGACAGAAGAATCGATTTCTATGGATTTGTGAAATTCATGGAGAACAACTTCTGCTGAAGTCGTATTTCCTGCAGTGACAATCTATCAAATTATGCACTTCTTTTCTTCTTGCTTTGAGATTGTGTCTGTTAATATTGTTGTCTCAGCACCCTGTATAAATTTCTAAACTTTCGTATCAAAAGCTCCGTTAAAAACCATTGAGATTGGAAATAATTGTCACAGACATGAATAATCTGCCAAAACGTGTTATTATAGAGGCTAAGCCTACCAAAAACCTAACTGTTAGACACTATTTACACCTAGAAATTGATGGTTAGAGATCTGAAGAAATGAATTGCAACTTATTTTAACTACTTACGATAACAGAGGCTCGTGACGCCGCAATAGAGGCGCAAGAGCTCTTATTGGGCTAATATTATGTAATTAGTATTGGGCTTTGCCTATATGATTAGGGTTTCTGATTGTACGTATAAAATGAGTTAACTCTTCAATGAATAACACAGACACTTCCGCTAAACACTTTGACATGGTATCAGAGCGTAGGGTTTCTCGATTCTAAAAAAAAAAAACCTCTCTTTGAATTTTTTTCACTATTCATCATCTTCTCCGCGAGATCCGATCTCTCGTCGGGAAGCTTCTGGTTCTTCTTCGTCATGTCTAATGACGGTGGCGTTTTGTTAATCCCTCTGGAGCACAAGTTGGGAAGGAAGTTACGATTTTGTGTGATTATTACTTACCTCCTGGTGCTGATCCTGGTCAAGTTATCTCTACGGTGTTCCTCGACGGTCCTAATTACGAACGATGGGCTAAGCTGCTGAGGAATGCGCTTCGAGCCAAAAACAAGCTTGGCTTTATTGATGGTACGGTTACGAAACCGAGTTCTAGCGCTGATGAGATCAAGTTATGGGGTATCATTAACTCCATGCTTGTTGCGTGGATTCTCAATACAATTGATCCCAAACTACGTTCGTCTATTTCGTGTGCTGATACGGCGTTTGAGCCATGGCAAGGGCTGAAAGATCAGTTTTCGGTTGGTAATGAACCTCGAGTTTATGAGTTGAAGGCGAGTCTTGCGACATCAAAGCAAGAATTGCAAACTATGCAGGAGTATTTTGGTCGTATGAAGCTGCTTTGGGATGATGTGATTGACTATGAGCCAATTCTGGCTTGCTGTTGCGGTCTAAGTAATTGTCCTACCGCGAACGAAAATATCAGTTTCTCATGGGTTTGGATGGAGCATGTTTTGGTACGACTCGGTCCAATGTTCTTTGTATGCAGCCAGCACCGAATCTGAAGAGCACGTTCAACATGATTATACAGGAAGAACGACATCAACTTGTTGCACGCGCATCAGAACATCGGAGCGATGGTGTTGGGTTCTCTACCACCGGTGGTTCTACTCTCGTTCCCTCACAGCCTCGTTCTCGTCCTACTTGCTCATACTGTGGACGATTTGGACATGGGGCGAAGACGTGCTATCAACTTCATGGCTTCCCTGATTCTGGTCGTGGGTCGTCATCTGATTCTAGCCGCGGACGATCACGAGGCCGTGGTGCTTCATCTTCTCTGCAATTTGGTGGTGGTCGTGGCGCTGGATTTGGTCGCGCCAATGCCACACACGTCAACTTTGGCTCGCCCCAATCCCAGCCTCATATGCTCACTTCCGATGATAGACAAGGTTTGGGTCTCACTGATGATCAATGGTCGGCGCTTCAGAGACTTCTTTCAGGGACTCACTCGGCTCCACGTGATCGTCTCTCGGGTATTGTTATTGATTCAGGTGCATCGGTGCATCTCACCGGCAATCTTGAACTCTTGTTTGATCACTCTCCCATTGCTCCTTGTTCGATTGGTTTGCCTAATGGCGATGTGGCTAATGCCACTAAGGCTGGAACATTGAAACTTGGAGATAATGTCATTATATCCCACGTTCTCTATATTCCCAATCTTCGTCCTACTTTGATCTCTGTGGCACGTTTATTGAAAGAGAAGCCGTGCCTGGCTATATTTACTGATAAATTTTGCTATTTGCAGGACCGTGCTACGATGACGTTGATTGGAGCTGGTAGTGAGTGTGATGGCCTGTATTTCTTCAAAGGGATCTTTGGTTTTCAAGTTAATGTTGCTGCATCAGCTAATCAAGCTCTTTGGCATCGTCGTTTGGGGCATCCGTCGCATTCTTTACTTTCTCGATTGTCTGGTGTTCTTGGTTTTAGTAGTCATAGATCAAACTCGAACGACTTGTGTGAAATTTGTGTTCGAACCAAACTACCCAGTTTTTCATTTCCCGATAATAATAATAAAGCAGATGCTATTTTTGGTTTAATACATTGTGATGTTTGGGGCCCTTATCAAACTCCTTCATCATGTGGCTCCTCGTATTTTCTTACTATCGTGGATGATTTTTCCAGAGCAGTTTGGATATTTTTGATGCGCTCCAAGAGTGAAGTTGCGACTCATATCCGACATTTTCTGAGCATGACCAAGAACCAATTCGATACACGGGTTAAACGGGTACGTAATGATAATGGTACAGAATTTATGGCATTGCGGTCTTACTTTGCTGAACGAGGTATTCTTCACCAGACATCTTGCGTTGGTACTCCTCAACAAAATGGTCGTGTGGAACGAAAACACCGACATGTTCTGAATGTTGCGCGTTCTTTGCGATTCCAGGCGCTTCTACCTATTGAGTTTTGGGGTGACTGTGTTCTGGCAGCTGCGTATTTGATCAATAGGACCCCATCTAGTGTTCATCATGGACTCACACCGTATGAACTCCTTTTTGGTACCAAGCCCTCCAATGACCAAGTTCGCACTTTCGGTTGCTTGTGCTATGCTCACAAAGATACTCGTCTTCGTGGTAAATTTGATGAGCGTGCTACTAAATGTGTTTTTGTTGGCTATCCATATGGTCAAAAAGGATGGAAGGTCTATGATTTAGACCATGATGAATACTTTGTTTCGCGAAATGTCGTGTTTGATGAAGACAAATTTCCGTTTGAATTTTCTTATGACTCTACTCCATCTCCGACGGTGTCTTCAGAATCTCCTCCTATTGTTGTTGTAGTCGATGAGCAGCCTCTTATGGTCAGGGGAGCTCACCTAATGATGGAAGAGGGAGTGTCGCCTCCGAGCAAGTGTCTGGCGAAAACAATTCCCCCGTTTTAGTCAATGCCGAACCTGCTTGTGTTTCTTCGACCTCGTCACGTGAACTTGCTTCTCCGGAGTTGGGTCTTGCTCCGGTCTCATCTATTTCAGATGCAGCAACCCTTGGTCATGACAAACGACCTAAGTATCCGTCCGTATTACTTAAGGAATATGTCACCAATGCGTCCGCATCACACTCCACTACTCACTACCCCTCTCCTTCAACTCAACTTGTTTTATCGCACGGTCCTCCTCGGCATTCTCCAGGTATGCCTTATCCGATTACTGCCTATTTTTCACCTCATCGCCTGTCTCCCCCATATTTTGCGTTTTTAGCAGCTATTACTATTGTCCATGAACCAACCTCTTTCACTGAGGCTATGAAGCTAGATGTTTGGGTCAAGGCCATGGGAGCTGAAATTTCTGCGTTGGAGGATAATCATACTTGGGAGTTGGGATATTGTTGATCTTCCTGCCTCTAAGCGTGCTATAGGCTGTCGATGGGTATATAAGATCAAATTTCATTCCGATGGAAGCATTGAGAGGTATAAAGCTTGTTTAGTTGCTCATGGTCATCGTCAGATAGAGGGATTAGATTTTACAGAGACATTTGCTCCAGTCTCTAAGCTTACTACCGTGCGTGTTCTCTTGCGTATTGCCTCTGCCCGAAACTGGGAACTCCATCAAATGGATGTTCATAATGCATTTTTACATGGCACTCTCGACGAAGAGGTTTACATGAAGCTTCCTCCTGGGTTTGCTCCTCCCAGTACTACAAAGGTGTGCAAACTTCGCAAGTCTCTCTATGGTCTCAAGCAGGCCCCTCGTTGCTGGTTCGCTACGCTTAGAGCGGCTTTACTTCGCTTTGGTCTCTGCCAATCTGCCTCTGACTCGTCTCTGTTCTATCAATCTCACGGTGCTATCGAACTCTATGTTCTCATATATGTTGATGATCTAATTATTGGTGGTAATGATTCAGTGTCGATTGCTCATTTTAAAGAATATATGAGTGCTTGTTTTCATATGAAGGATCTCGGTCCAGCTAGGTATTTCTTGGGCTTGGAAATTGCGCGTAATGCTGATGGTCTCTTTCTCTCTCAACGGAAGTATTGTTTGGATATTATAACTGAGTGTGGTTTGTTAGGTTCGAGGCCTGATATATCATGGATTTTACCCGTTTTTAGCCATGATATAAGTCGTTTTATCGAGTCTTTCTAGTGCTTTTTCTATCATTTTAGAGTCTTTTCAGGTTTTAGCACGTTTGGGACGAAATTGGAGATTTTGGAGACATTTGGAGCCTTTTTGGAGCAAACCGAAGAAAGTACCCGTTTTGAAGCTTTAGCATCGATCGACACCATCATGGTATCGATCGATACCGACGTAATCAACGCGCAGAAGAGATTTTCAAGGAAGCCCATAAGAAGCCCAATCATCCCCTTTATTTACAAAAGAAGCCCAGCTCGTGTTTTTAGACCTATTTAAGTAAGTTTTTAGTCATTAGGTCGAGGGACGGCAGACTTTACTTTTGACTATTATTATTGAGCCACCATTGAGATTTGAGAGCTTTTGTGAGGGAGACGGATCCAAGACTTTGTTCATCATAGAGAAGATCCCGAACCCTTGTTTTTATTCTTTTGTTATATTTAATTTCATGATTTATTCAGTTATGGTATTTATTTCATCTATCATGTCTGAGTAGTCTCTTTTTAGGTTTAGAGATTTCTCATATGGATTTCTCTGATTCATGATGATTGTTTTGTTAGGGTTCAAAATCTGAATAGTTCTTCACCATAGGTTGTACTCAAAGCTATTTCTAACCTGATCACTTAGAACATAGAACCTAGATTTATCGATTAGGCACGACAGTGCAATTGAGTAATCTGATAAAACCTAGGGTGAGCAATTTGATTATGTGCAAAGAGATTTGGTTTAATCGAATTGTGAACATATCAAACTTGAATTGATTGCTGGTTTACTGTGTAGGATTTGCAAAGAGATTTGGAATTCTAGATTTTAGACTTAGTTAGTTCTCGCAACGACAGTTGGTTAACTATACTTTCGTGTTTGAGTTCAAGAACGGCGCTTTATTGAATTGAACCTTAATTGATTAATTGTTATCTGTCATTGATTTCCTGAGAATTTCCCTGAGCCTAGCTCCCATCCATATTAATTCAACCTAAGTTTAATTTGATCATTTGTTTTCTCGTTATTCACTGTTTGCTTAGCACAATCTGCATCTTTCATCTACTGAGTGAGTTTTCTTGAGTTCTTGTGTTCGACCCCTAACTTTACTGCAGCAACTGCTTTAGTATCATCATAGGGTATTAATTTGAGCATATCAAATTTGGCGCCGTTGCCGGGGACTCTAAAAATTCACCATTAGAATTTTAGTTGTCGATTTTGTCTAAGTTCGTCGTCAGTATCGATCGATACTCGATTGGTATCGATCGACACTGAACGTCTGTTTTTGAATTTTGGTTACTTATTTTCTCGCCTTTTGATTTTCAGGTGTATGCATCAGCGTGCTACCAGGAGAAAGAAGGACACACCACTGATCAATCTCTCCCTCACAGAGCTAGCAGAGCTTGAACGCACAAATCGGACAACAAAGAGAACTACAGTTGAAATGGATCTTCCACATGGTTTGGTGCATGGTGAGGAAGAAGGACGTCAACCTCAGCAACCTCACGCCGAGGCTGAACGGGCGCTTGGCGAGTACAACCGACCGGATCAATTCTATGCAAATCGTGCAGCAATCCGTATTCCAACTTTCCAGAGGAATGACTTTGAGCTGAAGCCTGCTTACTTCACTCTTGTTGGACAGCACCCCTTCACCGGTCTCTCTCATGAGCACCCTATGGATCACATCGAGAAATTCGAGGATTTGGTCACCAGTATGAAGTACAATGGAGTACCACAAGAATACCTCTTTTGTAAGCTCTTTCCATACTCTCTTGGTGGAGAGGCAGCTTACTGGCTGAAGCAGCTACCTCCTGGATCTCTCGCTACTTGGAACGAAACCAAGAATGCATTCCTGAACAATTTCTATGACGATGCGAGATCGGAAGAGCTCAGGAACAAGATCTCTCAATTTTCTCAGGGTCCAACAAAAGCACTCAAGGCTGCTTGGGTGCGATTCAGATCCTACCAGAGAGACTGTCCGCATCATGGCTTCAGTCAAGTTCAGCTGCTCGGGATCTTTTACAGAGGGATTGATTGGCGGTATCAGATGGCACTGGATTCTGCAAGCAACGGGAACTTCAACACTAGGATTCCAACCGATGCTGTGAAGCTGATTGAGAACTTGGCGTCTAGCAATAGCACCAAGAATGCTGATTTTGAGCGGAAAAGATTCGCTAGTGTTGCTGATGGTTCGCAGATTGCTGAGGTTCAGGCGAAGCTGGACACGATGCATAACCTCTTAGTGGGAAAGACGAAGAAGGCTGTACATTTTGCTGAGGAAGTAGAGAACATTGAAGATGAGGCAGAGGATGTTAACTACATTGGTGGTTCTGGTTTTCAGGGTCAGCGATATGGTTACAACAACAACAGAAGCTTCAACAACAATTAGCAAGGTGGTTACAAGTCTGGAGGTAACCAATCTGGTTTTGGTGCCACTCAATTCGCCCAAAAACCACTTCAAGGCGGTGATTTTACTCGCCAATACGGTAATTCAGCTTACCAACCGCATTCTCCGAGGGCTGCAGAGAGTAAGACAGAGATTCTCTTGGAACAGATTCTGCAGGGACAAGAAAAGATGACTGGAGAATTTAATGGAAAGCTGGACAACCTGTATACTGACGTGAATGGTAAGATTGAAGCATTGAATCTTGATATATCATGGATTTTACCCGTTTTTAGCCATGATATAAGTCATTTTATCGTGTCTTTCTAGTGCTTTTTCTATCATTTTAGAGTCTTTTCAGGTTTTAGCACGTTTGGGACGAAATTGGAGATTTTGGAGACATTTGGAGCCTTTTTGGAGCAAAACGAAGAAAGTACCCGTTTTGAAGCTTTAGCATCGATCGACACCATCATGGTATCGATCGATACCGACGTAATCAACGCGCAGAAGAGATTTTCAAGGAAGCCCATAGGAAGCCCAATCATCCCCTTTATTTATAAAAGAAGCCCAGCTCGTGTTTTTAGACCTATTTAAGTAAGTTTTTAGTCATTAGGTTAAGGGGGCGGCAGACTTTACTTTTCACTATTATTATTGAGCCACCATTGAGATTTGAGAGTTTTGGGAGAGGGAGACGGATCCAAGACTTTGTTCATCATAGAGAAGATCCCGAACCCTTGTTTTTATTTTTTTGTTATATTTAATTTCATGATTTATTCAGTTATGGTATTTGTTTCATCTATCATGTCTGAGTAGTCACCTTTTAGGTTCAGGGTTTTCTCATATGGATTTCTCTGATTTATGATGATTGTTTTGTTAGGGTTCAAAATCTGAATAGTTCTTCACCATAGGTTGTTCTCAAAGCTATTTCTAACCTGATCACTTAGAACATAGAACCTAGATTAATCGATTAGGCACGACAGTGCAATTGAGTAATCTGATAAAACCTAGGGTGAGCAATTGGGTTATCTGCAAAGAGATTTGGTTTAATCGAATTGTGAACATATCAAACTTGAATTGATTGGTGGTTTACTGTGTAGGATTTGCAAAGAGATTTGGAATTCTAGATTTTAGACTTAGTTAGTTTTCGCAACGACAGTTGGTTAACTATACTTTCGTGTTTGAGTTCAAGAACGGCGCTTTATTGAATTGAACCTTAATTGATTAATTGTTATCTATCATTGATTTCCTGAGAATTTCCCTGAGCCTAGCTCCCATCCATATTAATTCAACCTAAGTTTAATTTGATCATTTGTTTTCTCGTCATTCACTGTTTGCTTAGCACAATCTGCATCTTTCATCTACTGAGTGAGTTTTCTTGAGTTCTTGTGTTCGATCCCTAACTTTACTGCAGCAACTGCTTTAGTATCATCATAGGGTATTAATTTGAGCATATCAAGGCCGTCCGTTGTTCCGATTGAACAAAATCACAAACTTGCTCTTGTTCATGACGAACTTCTTCCGGATCCTAGTCGATATCGTCGGGTCATTGGTCGACTTATTTACCTTACCATTACACGTCCAGAGTTATCATATGCTGTACACATTCTGTCCCAGTTCATGCAGACTCCTCGTCAATCGCATTGGAACGCGGCTATGCGGGCTGTTCGGTTTCTTAAAGGGTCACCTGGCCAAGGTTTGTTCTATCCTGCGAATTCTGATGTCTTACTCATGGCATACTCTGATTCTGATTATGCGTCGTGTCCTCTTACACGTCGTTCGCTTACTGGTTTCGTCCTTACTGTTGGCGGTGCACCGGTTTCATGGAAGTCGATCAAGCACAAGGTTGTCTCTTGTTCGTCAGCTGAAGCAGAATATCGGGCTCTTGCCGATACTGTTCGTGAGGTCAAATGGCTTCGTCAACTGCTTACTTCGTTTGGTATTTCTCAAGAGAAGCCGACGCTACTCCATTGTGACAATCAAGCTGCACTTCATATTACCGCCAACCCCATTTTCCATAAGCGTACGAAGCATGTTGAAGTAGATTGTCATGTTACTCGAGAAGCCATTCAAGAAGGTATCATCTCAACGGTCAAGATTCACACCACCGAACAACCAGCTGATGTATTCACCAAAGCTCTCGGTGCAGTACAACTTCTTCATCTTCTTCGCAAGCTTGGCATTCGGGATCTTCATGCTCCACCTTGAGGGGGAGTATTGGGCTAATATTATGTAATTATTATTGGGCTTTGCCTATATGATTAGGGTTTCTGATTGTACGTATAAAATGAGTTAACTCTTCAATGAATAACACAGACACTTCCGCTAAACACTTTGACAGCTCTCCATCACGCTAATTCAACCAGCGGTTTATATCTTCACCCGTAATCAAAACAAGAACATTGATCATCTCGGAAATGATGAAACCGATTGGAATCTCTGATAACTATGTATCGTTTTGAGAGCTTCGAGATACGCTTAATTGCAGAGTGACAATCATCACATATCCTCACGTTTTTAGTCACGTACAATGTTGAGTTCTTTGGCGTTTTCATCAGACCATATGCCACAACTAGATAACAGAGGTTATCTTCTCTCTGTTCTTCATCTACGTCATGGAAAACTCCAGCAACATCAAGCGAATACCCTAATGCCCTAATCTTTGACAAAACTTCCTTCACCTTTGCATAAATCAGCACAATCTCGGGGTGTTGATTTTCCTCTGCAAGAAAGACATGGGTTTGATTACGTATCCCTATCCAGCTTACTTCAGGCTCCTTCTTAACACGGTAACACCCTTTTTATTCATCAAAGAACGCACTTATGCCATGCCTTCCCACTCCCTTGACTTTGCATGAATATTGGATAACAATATGTAAACTCCCGAATCGGTTGGATGCTGCTCAATGGCATATTCTGCTACCTGCTTTCCTAAACTGTAATTCCGACGAACATAACAAGCATTTAGAAAAAATCTCCACGCAACAACGTCCTATTCAATTGGAGCTGTTCTCATGAAATTCTCAGCCTCCTTAAACAATCCGCCTTGCTCAAAAGTCCAACAATGCATGTATAATGCTGTAGATCAGGCTGAACATCAAATTGCTTCATTAGCTGATTAAAGCCTTCAAAATGCCGATAAAAGTAATGCGGTTGGTAAACTCTCCTCCAATCATCATTTTATCGAAGGCTTCAAGCGCTTCCCTCCCCAATCCATGATGTGAGAATCCATATATCATAGAGTTCCAAGTAATTATGTCCCTAAAATCCATGCCACATAATTCTTTCCTTGCATCCTCAATACTACCACTTTTGGCGTACATGTTAACCAATGCATTGCCAACCATTACGTAGTTTCTATAACAAGATTTCAAATAAAGCCCATGAAGAAGATCGCCCTGTTTTAGAAGCGATAGTTCTGCAATTGAATTTAGCAAAATAGCAAACATGTACTCATTAGGGGGAACATCTTTAGTTCACATCTTTGCAAACAGATTCAGAGCCTCCTCGAAAGACTTATCCTGGAAGTAAGAATCCATGATCGTTGTATTCAAGACAATATTTTGGGCGTGTGTATCGTCGTAAACTATCTGAGCATATAGGACTTTACCACATTTGCCATACATATTAATGAGTGCACCACTTGCCTCAACATCACAGTTGAAACCAAACCTTACCATTCAGCTATGTATCTGCCGAGCCAAATTCAAATCTCTGAGATTTGAGCAAAGTCGTAAAGAAGACATAAACGAGATGTAGTCCCACACCAAATTTTCTTTAGCCATCCTTCTCAAAATATCAACCCCTTCTTTAAAAGCACCACACTCTAAATAACCACTAAGAGCCGAACTAAACACATGAAGATCACAATAAGGAATATCATCCAAAATTCAGATACTCTCTCCAGTGCCTGAACACAAAGAATACATGTAGACAAGAGTATTTCGTACAAACTCATAAGACATCAAACCAGATTTAAGAAAACATCCATGAAACTGCTTACCTTCTTCAATCCACCCTGAGTTTGAACAAGATTTAATAACCACAGTAGCTACAAACTCATTAGGTCTCGATTCACCAGAAAAACCCATTTTTTAAACAGCTTCAAAACTTCAAAATCAAACCCAGAATTTTGATAACCGTTCATCATCGCACACCAAGAAACTACATTTCTCTCAGGCATTAAATTGAACAACTTGCGTGCATGAACAGTTTCTCCGCATTTCAAGTAGAGATCGACCATAGAATTTATCTGAAACACGTCCTCATGTTAAAGACAAAATACACTTCCAATCAATTCACAATGCTAATGTAAGCATCGAGAACAAAACTTACAAGCAAAGAGATAAAGATCTCTACGCAAGCAAGCTCAAACTCAAGAGAGTTTTACAGAGAATTTCTAGAAAGAGAGAAAAAGCTTAGGATTCCATCAACAACAACAATTCTGAATCTCAAAATAAAACGATAAAGGTTTTTACATCGAAGAGAGAGTGTGATAACAAGCTCTTCTAACGGACACTCCCACGAGCTCCACATCATCCTTCACGCGCTGCACCCCTTAACCAGTATCAAATCCTTCCCCTTTAGAGAACCTTGACCTCAAGTTTCAAAGGTAGGAAACTTCTTCTGCAAATCATAGAGATATATTCCCATGTTGTCTCTTCCTCAGACTGATTGTTCCACTTAACCAAGACCTGAGTCACTGCAAACTTCTAGCTACTACATCCACTTTTGCTTCGTCTGGAATATAAGGTAAGTGAACGGGAGGAGGAATACCATATACATCTTAAAAAGGAGTAGTTTGAGTGCTTGAATGAAAATTGGTGTTGTACCAGTATTCTGCCAATGGAATCCATCTACTCCACAACTAGGGCCTATCTGAACACATACATCTCAAATATGTCTCAAGACATCTATTTACAACCTCTGTTTGCCCATCACTTTGTGGGTGATATGTAGTAGACATGTTGAGAGCAACCCCATTCAGTTTGAACAACTTTTGCCAAAAGTCACTCTGATATACACTGTCTCTGTCATTTACTATTAAGTTAGGGAAACCGTGCAACTTGTAAATGTTATCCAAAAAGGCTTAAGCCACTGTTGCAGCATAATAAGGATGAGATAGAGTCACAAAGTGAGATGCTTTACTTAATCTGTCCACTACCACCATCACTATTGATTTACCAAAAGAATCAGGTAACCCTTATATGAAGTCCATAGAAATATCTGACCATATGTGATCTGGAATAGGTAATGGCTGTAACAATCCCGGATAAGCACTATTGTCAGTCTTGCACTGTTGACAGATATCACAAGATCTTATTTACCAATGAACATCATTAGATAGTCCCTTCTAGTAAAACAACCCTTTAATCCTTTGCATAGTGACGTCTCTACCAGAATGTCCACCACAAAACCCATGTAACCATTCTAGAATCATTCTTAATCTCATCTGATGCAGGGATTACAATCTTCCCTTTCCTTCTCAAAATGCCATGCAACCATGAATAATGCTTCTTAGCATTCTTATCTGTTTCCAAATCTTGAATAATTCCCATTATCTCTGCATCATTCTGATAAACTGCCTGAATCTTCTCCAATAAGGCACACTCAACCACCATCATTGCCATATGTAAAATCTCAAACCTCTCTACACGAGAGAAAGCATCCGCAACAATGTTGTCTTTTCCCTGACGATATTGAATCTCATAATCGAATTCCTGCAACCTAGGTAACCACTATTGTTGTATTGGTGTATTAAGTCTCTGCTCCAACAAGTATTTCAAGCTTCTTGGATATGTCCTGATGATAAAATGATCGGTCAAAAGGTAATGACGCCACTTTTGCACATCAAAGACCACTGCCAACAGTTCTTTTTCATAAATAGAAAATCCAACTGCTTGCCTTTCAAATGTCTGCTAATGTAAGCCAGAGGTTGCCTTTCCTGCATAAAACTGCTCCAATACCAACTCCACATGCGTCTGTTTCCACCACAAAAGGTTTGTCAAACTGAGGAAGTGCAAGAACAGGAGCTGTACACAAAGCCTTTTTCAGATTGACAAATGCTTCCTCTGCCTCCTCATTCCACTCAAACCTGTCTTTTTTTGTCAAAACAGTCAGAGGTCTAGCAATGCTCTCAAAGTTCTTAACAAATCTCCTGTAATAACCAGCAAGCCCTTAGAAACCTCTAAGAGCTTTCAGATTTTTTGGTTTAGGCCACTCCTCCGCACCCTTAAGCTTCTGAGGGTTAGTAGAAATGCCCTTATCTTGAATAAAATGTCCCAAATACTCAACTCTGTCCACATCAAACTCACATTTACTCCTTTTAGCAAACAATTGATTCTTCTCCATAACTTCAAACACCAATTGTAAATGTTCCAGATGTTCCTACAAATTAGTACTATAAATGAGGATGTCATGAAAGAAAATTAACACAAACCTTCTTAAGAATTCTCTGAAACACGTGTTCATGAGTTTCTGAAAAGTGGCAGGAGCATTTGTTAAACCAAAAGGCATAACAACATATCACTTGATGAAAGTCTTATGAATGTCTTTAGGGTGCATTCTCACTTGATGATAACCAGCTCTCAGGTCAATTGATATGTTTGCATTTTGCATCGTTTTAGCTTGCATAAATCATACGTTTTGACGTGTTATTCACCCCGTTCTTGTTATTTATTCCGAGTTTTGCATACTTAGAGTGTTTTGTATTAGGTCCGCATACATCCTGTATATTTGGCTTGTTACAGGTACTTTCGGGTGATTTTGGAGAAGTTAGACCAGAAGCTGTCTGGGACGTGCTGCTCGAGTCCATACAGAGCAGTTGTGATCGAGTCCGTGCTGAGCAGAAGCTGTCTGGGACATGCTGATCGAGTCCATGCAGGATACCCATGCAGACGTGATCGAGTCTGAGCAGGAGATGGAGCAGAAGCTCAGCTCGAGTACCCATGCTTGAGCTGTATGATCAAGCAGAGACAAAAGGTGGCGTCTTGAAGTTTCAGAACCCAGCTCGAGCCCCTGCAATCGAGTGGACTACTCAAGCTCATTCAGAAAAATGCAGTCTTGATTTCGTCTGTTTGAGCACAGCACTCGACCAAGACTTAGCCGAGCTAGACCTTATCCTGCACATTTTTACTATTTTGCGCATGACGTTTTAGGGCTTTTAAGACTTAGTATAAATACCTAATGTTGGGTGAAGACTAAGGGGATTACGTTTTTATCTCTAATATTTCGAGTTTTTCCTTGTGTTCTTCTCTGTTCTTAGTTTCCAGAACTTGTAATTTGATTTCTACTTGTTATTTTGAGTTTGTTCCTTACGTTCTATCATTATCTCTATCTATTTCTATCATCTATGCAAGTTTTTATGATTTCTGGGTTTGTGTTCTTGATGTTCTTCATGAGTTTTGAGTAGTCATTAGGGTTCTTGAGGATGGGATAGATTAGGTGTAGAATCTTGGTCTTTCAGGTGGTTTAAGTGTAGATCGTTTGATTTCCCTTCTAAATCAGTGTTTTTAATGCTAGTTTCTTTCTGATCAATTGGAATTAGAACTTAGGTGTTTTTCCACCCAGAAGGTGTTTGATAAAATGCTTGAATGAACTGATGTTAGAGATTTGCATACCTAGCCTAAGGGATTAGTTGTCTAGGGTGTTTATCGACAATATTGAACTGAATCGTATTGCCTGCTAGGGTAGATTTCGCCAAGGGATTGGGTCTGGAAATGGTCTAGTTTGAGGTTACTTACCACGGGAGTGGACTTAACTGGTTTTGATGTTTGATGTCTAGGGAATAGCTTGATTGAGTTTTGTTAAACCACTTGAATAGGCTAAGAGGACACACTGAGTCGATTACCCCCATCCTTAGGAACTTCTCTTGCATTATTGAATTTGCTGCTAGTCCTATACGCTGCTCTTTACCCCCATATGCTATTTCTGTTATTGCTTGGTTTCTGCTAGTTCTTGTTAGTCCTATACGGTACCTGTTTTAGTGTCCATTCTCAGTTTTTGTCTAGGTTGCTAGACCCCAATACGCTATTTGCTTGGCTTGACTTGAATTGCTTGATCGCATCCTTTTTGGTTAACATCTTCACCCTTATGGATTGACACCTTACTACTACAACGAAAACTTGGTCTAGTAAGAAATTGAGTTATATCAATTTGGCGCCGTTGCCGTTTGGGTGTTGTTTGTTACAATTAGGATTTCAAAATATTCTAGATCAAGTTCTTTTCCTTTTCTTTGGTTACTAACTTGACTGTCTTTGCATTTTCAGGTACACATCCCCCTGCATGCACACCAGATCAAGAGGAAGTCAGAACCTCTTTCGCCCCATCGATAATATTGACAGGCTACCACAACAGTTGCGAGCGCAGCGAGAAAACATCCAAGACGAACATCAGAATCCACTCGGTATGGAAGACCAACCACAGGTTCAAGACCCTCCTGTGAGGAGGCCCCGTTTGATAGGAGCCGGAGATACCCCTAACACTCATACCAACAGACAAGGCATTGTCCCTCCTACGGTCCAGAACAACAATTTCGAGATCAAGAGCAGCTTGATCGCCATGGTGCAGAATAACAAGTTTCATGGACTACCTATGGAGGACCCTCTTGATCATCTGGATGAGTTCGATAGGCTCTGCAGCCTTACCAAGATCAATGGGGTCAGTGAAGATGGTTTCAAGCTAAGGCTCTTTCCCTTCTCTCTAGGTGACAGAGCCCATCACTGGGAAAAGCCTCTACCCCATGGATCCATCACTTCATGGGATGACTGCAAGAAAGCCTTCTTGGCCAAGTTCTTCTCCAATGTCAGGACAGCTCGCTTGAGGAATGAAATTTCTGGGTTCACTCAGAAAGATGGTGAAAGTTTCTGTGAATGCTGGGATTGCTTCAAGGACTACACTACTCAATGCCCTCACCACGGTTTCAGCAACGAGTCACTCCTTAGCACTCTCTACAGAAGAGTTCTCCCGAAGGTCCGCACGCTTCTCGATACAGCCAGCAGTGGTAACTTCCTCAACCAAGACGTTGATGCTGGCTGGGCACTTGTGGAGAACCTAGCACAATCTGATGGTAACTACACTGCTGAGTATGATAGGAGTATCCGGCCAAGTGTTGCTTGATATATCATGGATTTTACCCGTTTTTAGCCATGATATAAGTCGTTTTATCGAGTCTTTCTAGTGCTTTTTCTATCATTTTAGAGTCTTTTCAGGTTTTAGCACGTTTGGGACGAAATTGGAGATTTTGGGGACACTTGGAGCTTTTTTGGAGCAAACCAAAGAAAGTACCCGTTTTGAAGCTTTAGCATCGATCGACACCACCATGGTATCGATCGATACCGACGTAATCAACGCGCAGAAGAAATTTTCAAGGAAGCCCATAAGAAGCCCAATCATCCCTTTTATTTACAAAAGAAGCCCAGCTCGTGTTTTTAGACCTATTTTAAGTAGTTTTTAGTCATTAGGTCAAGGGGGGGCTCGAGACTTTACTTTGGACTATTTTTGAGCCACCATTGAGATTTGAGAGCTTTTGTGAGGGAGACGGATCCAAGACTCTGTTCATCATAGAGAAGATCCCGAACCCTTGTTTTTATTCTTTTGTTTAATCTCATGATTTATTCAGTTATGGTATTTGTTTCATCTATCATGTCTGAGTAGTCTCTTTTTAGGTTCAGGGTTTTCTCATATGGATTTCTCTGATTTATTATGATTGATTAGTTAGGGTTCAAAATCTGAATAGTTCTTCACCATAGGTTGTTCTCAAAGCTATTTCTAACCTGATCACTTAGAATATAGAACCTAGATTAATCGATTAGGCACGACAGTGCAATTGAGTAATCTGATAAAACCTAGGGTGAGCAATTGGATTATCTGCAAAGAGATTTGGTTTAATCGAATTGTGAGCATATCAAACTTGAATTGATTGCTGGTTTACTATGTAGGATTTGCAAAGAGATTTGGAATTTTAGACTTTAGACTTAGTTAGTTTTCGCAACGACAGTTGGTTAACTATACTTTCGTGTTTGAGTTCGAGAACGGCGCTTAATTGAATTGAACCTTAATTGATTAATTGTTATCTATCATTGATTTCCTGAGAATTTCCCTGAGCCTAGTTTCCTCCCATATAAATCAACCTAAGTTTAATCCAATCATTTGTTTTCTATTCAATCATTTGTTTGCTTAGCACAATCTGCATCTTTCATCTATTGCGTGAGTTTTCTTGAGTTCTTGTGTTCGACCCCTAACTTTACTGCAGCAACTGCTTTAGTATCATTATAGGGTATTAATTTGAGCATATCAAATTTGGCGCCGTTGCCGGGGACTCTAAAAATTTACCATTAGAATTTTAGTTGTTGATTTTGTCTAAGTTCGTCGTCAGTATCGATCGATACTCCATTGGTATCGATCGACACTGAACGTCTGTTTTTGAATTTTGGTTACTTATTTTCTCTTCTTTTGATTTTCAGGTGTATGCATCAGCGTGCTACCAGGAGAAAGAAGAGGACATGATGAGCAAAACTTTGAAGCTGCAAATGTCTGGTTGTGGAGCTTATTTCGGAGTGAGTTCTCCACCTTGTCCTGGCTGATATCTTAGCCAAAGTCAAGCTCGTGACATTAAACAAGCGCTTAGTGGGAGGCAACCCACTGGTAAGTCTATAAATATGAGTTTTTGTTTTTGTGTTTTGTTGTGTCTTGCGAATCAGGTCGGAAGAAGGATGGTCGTTTTTGTTCCGTATCGATCGACACCACCTTGGTATCGATCGACACCACTGCTCTATGGTAACACCTCTTGTTCTTGACCTATTTCGTTTTGTCCTTTGATTTCTTTCACCTTCTCTGGGCTTGATAAACACTGGGGACAGTGTTGTTTAAGTCTGGGGGAGGTAGTTACTGACATTGTGTGTTCATTTTGAAAAAAAAATAAATAAATAAAAAAAAAATAATTTTGTTTAATTGAGTCAAAACAACTTAGAGTTTTCTGGATTGTGCTTGATTTTGTTGTTCTGGTTTTGCTTTTGAGTGACCACTGTTACAGGATTAGTTTCAGTTCGACTAATGAAAAATCCAAGGGATAACCAGCCAGCTAGAAATCACTGATGTCTCCAGCAAGGTTCTTCACAAGCTTTAGCCAAATTTTGCACTTCATCTACGCGGTTAGTGTTCTTAGAGCTTGATTCATCATTCATATCTGGCTAAGGAACCCATCATGCTTGAAAATTGTGGTATATCTCTCCCGTGAAAATTGTTGGATACATATTTGCGTTAAAACAGGTAAAATCTATATAAAAGATGAAATGATTTCCGCCGAGTAGAGGGGTAGGAAAATTTCCTATGACCCCATTATTCTACTTGGATAAGGAATGATCACACAAAGGCCTGAAGTGAGGGGTAGGAAAATTTCCTATGACCCCATTATTCACCTAAGACTTTTGATACATTGAGAGGGTAAGAACCGGGGATTCGGTAGCAAACACTATCAATACTCGCGTTTCGGACCTTGATTTGTATATGCTGTTCAAATAAACCTGCGCTGTTGAAATCTAATGAGAACTGATTATGAAATAAGTCTGGGGGAGATGAAGAATACCGGAAAGCAATAAATGTTGTTGAATAAATGGTTCCTTAGCTATGATATTGTATGGGCAAGAATCTAGAAAGTTCTTGAACACTGATTGCAGCGATGAAACTGGCGATGAGAGCTTGGATGAATATTGGTGTGAGATAATGAGTGAAATCTTGGGAAGTTGGGGTTCTTACGGAGAAGTACATGGTGGTTAGATCTGGAGCTGATCAGGCAGCAGTGGGCGCTTGGGAAAAAGGATCATTACAGCGATTTCGGTACCAGATCAGGATCTCTAAGGTTTTTCAAACCTCTTTCTCTAACTTAGTTTTCTGTTTTCCTTGAGGGCAAGCAAAAGGCTAAGTCTGGGGGCGTGATATACCATGGATTTTACCCGTTTTTAGCCATGATATAAGTCGTTTTATCGAGTCTTTCTAGTGCTTTTTCTATCATTTTAGAGTCTTTTCAGGTTTTAGCACGTTTGGGACGAAATTGGAGATTTTGGGGACATTTGGAGCCTTTTTGGAGCAAACCAAAGAAAGTATCCGTTTTGAAGCTTTAGCATCGATCGACACCACCATGGTATCGATCGATACCGACGTAATCAACGCGCAGAAGAGATTTTCAAGGAAGCCCATAAGAAGCCCAATCATCCCCTTTATTTACAAAAGAAGCCCAGCTCGTGTTTTTAGACCTATTTTAAGTAGTTTTTAGTCAAGGGGGGGCTCGAGACTTTCATTTGGACTATTTTTGAGCCACCATTGAGATTTGAGAGCTTTTGTGAGGGAGACGGATCCAAGACTCTGTTCATCATAGAGAAGATCCCGAACCCTTGTTTTTATTCTTTTGTTTAATCTCATGATTTATTCAGTTATGGTATTTGTTTCATCTATCATGTCTGAGTAGTCTCTTTTTAGGTTCAGGGTTTTCTCATATGGATTTCTCTGATTTATTATGATTGATTAGTTAGGGTTCAAAATCTGAATAGTTCTTCACCATAGGTTGTTCTCAAAGCTATTTCTAACCTGATCACTTAGAACATAGAACCTAGATTAATCGATTAGGCACGACAGTGCAATTGAGTAATCTGATAAAACCTAGGGTGAGCAATTGGATTATCTGCAAAGAGATTTGGTTTAATCGAATTGTGAACATATCAAACTTGAATTGATTGCTGGTTTACTGTGTAGGATTTGCAAAGAGATTTGGAATTTTAGACTTTAGACTTAGTTAGTTTTCGCAACGACAGTTGGTTAACTATACTTTCGTGTTTGAGTTCGAGAACGGCGCTTAATTGAATTGAACCTTAATTGATTAATTGTTATCTATCATTGATTTCCTGAGAATTTCCCTGAGCCTAGTTTCCTCCCATATAAATCAACCTAAGTTTAATCCAATCATTTGTTTTCTATTCAATCATTTGTTTGCTTAGCACAATCTGCATCTTTCATCTATTGCGTGAGTTTTCTTGAGTTCTTGTGTTCGACCCCTAACTTTACTGCAGCAACTGCTTTAGTATCATTATAGGGTATTAATTTGAGCATATCATTGCTACAGATGATCAGACTAGGGCCATCAAGGCCTTGACTGCTAAGTTGCATCAACTGCTACAGCAGAAGAAACAAGTTCATTTTGCTTCTGAGGATACAGTTTTTCAGGTTCAAGATGGGGAGGATGATAGTCTAGAGGAGGTCAGCTATGTGCAGAATCAGGGTCAGTACACCAAAGGTTTTATCAATTACAAGAACAACCCGAATCTGTCCTACAGGAGTACCAATGTTGCTAACCCTCAAGATCAAGTCTACCCACCTCAGCAACAACCTCAGTCCAAGCCTTTCATTCCCTACAATCTGCAGCAGCACTTTGCCCCTAAACCGCCTTTTCAGAGTCATCACCAACACCAGGGAACCCCATGTCCACCACCCGGTTTTCCGTCTCACCACGCTCACTCTTCTATCGCTCCAGATCAACAGACAAATGCCTTGCTGCAGCAACTCCTACAGGGTCAAGCAGCTGGTGCACTTGACACAGCCAAGAAGTTTGGTGAACTTAAAACCCAGATGGACTACACCTACAATGATCTTAACAGCAAGTTTGAGTCTCTGCAGTCCAAGATTCGTTCCATCGAGGGCAAGACAGCTTCATCCTCTACCACTTCCCAACTCCCAGGTAAAGTGGTCCAGAACCCTAAGGACTACGCTCACATTAATGCCATCACTTTGCGGAGTGGGAAGGAGTTACCTGAGAGGGAAGGATCTCCTGCAATCACTGCAGACAGTGAGGATCAAGACGGGGAGGATTTGGTTCCCAAAAATGACCAAGACAAGAGTCCCACGCCTGCTGGAGCACCCCAACTCGACCTGAATGGTCAAGACAGTCTACCTCCTGCACCTAAATCTGTGATTTCAGAGGAAAAGAAGGCACCATATGTCCCTCCTCCTTACAAGCCCAAATTGCCTTTCCCAAAGAGGTTTAAGAAGGACTTAATGGAGAAACATAAACAAATCTTTGATAAGCATATCAAGGAAGCTGAGATCAGGTTGCCTCTCATTGATGCCTTCTCCATGGTACCTGCCTATCAGAAGTTTTTGAAGGATGCAGTAGTTGAGAAAGACAAGAAGGTTCAGGGTATGGTTGTCCTATCAGAGGAGTGCAGCGCCATCATTCAGAAAAGAGTCGTCAAAGAGAAGTTAGGCGACCCGGGTTCTTTCACTTTACCGTGCTCTCTAGGTCCACTAGTTTTCAAGAAATCTCTCTGTGATCTTAGAGCATCTATCAGTCTTATGCCACTCTCGGTTGCAAGAAAGCTAGGATTCAGCAACTATAAGTCCTGCAACATCTCTCTGGTGCTTGCAGACAGATCAATTAGGACTCCTCATGGTATGCTAGCAGATCTCCCTCTGATGGTTGGTACAGTGGAGATACCTACAGATTTTATAGTTCTTGAAATGGATGAAGAACCAAGAGATCCTCTGATTCTGGGCAGACCATTCCTAGCTACAGCCGGTGCAGTCATTGATGTCCGAAAAGAGAAGATCGATCTCAATCTTGGGAATGATCTCAAGATGACATTTGATGTCAAGGAGACCATGAGAAAGCCGGAAATAGAAGGACAAGTCTTCTATGTTGAGGTAATGGACAAGCTTGCTGATGAGCTTAATCAAGATGATCACCTTCAGACGGCCTTAACCAAGAGTGGTAAGGATGGGTATTCGCATGAAGAGACGTTGGGGTATGAGATGATTTTAGACTCACACAAGATTCTGGAAGAGTCAGACGGGTTTGAGGAGCTGATAGGGGCCAACACAGAAATTCATGCTATCGAGGACACCAAGCCCGACTAGCGGACTCGAGCTACCCTATCCAGTATGCCAGACTCGAGTATCCAGCTCGACCAGCAGACCCAAGACAGACAGCTCTCTGCAGCAGACGACTGGTCAGAACTGCGAGCACCTAAGGTAGACCTCAAACCTCTTCCTTCTGGGCTAAGGTACGCTTTCCTTGGACCAAACTCTACCTACCCAATCATAGTAAATGACATGCTGAATGATGATGAGTTGAATTTGCTGTTGATTGAGTTGAGGAAGTATAGGAAGGCAATAGGATACTCTCTTAATGATATAAAGGGAATTTCACCTAGCTTGTGCACTCATAGAATCCATCTGGAAAATGAATCATATGCTAGTATTGAACCCCAGAGGAGATTGAATCCTAATTTAAAAGAAGTTGTTAAAAAGGAAATTTTTAAGTTGCTAGGGGCTGGAATCATATACCCCATATCTGATAGTACTTGCATTTCACCTGTGCATTGTGTACCTAAGAAGGGAGGCATTACTGTGGTTAGGAATGATAAGGATGAATTGATACCCACTAGAACTATCACTGGCCATAGAATGTGTATCGATTACAGGAAGTTAAATGCTGCATCTAGGAAAGATCATTTTCCATTGCCATTCATTGATCAGATGCTAGAGAGACTTGCTAATCATCCATATTACTGTTTCTTAGATGGATATAGTGGTTTCTTTCAAATTCCTATTCATCCTAATGATCAAGAGAAAACTACATTCAGTTGTCCATATGGAACATTTGCATATAATAGAATGCCTTTTGGTCTTTGTAATGCACCTGCTACTTTTCAGAGATGCATGACTTCTATATTCTCAGATTTAATAGAGGAGACTGTTGAGGTATTCATGGATGACTTTTCCGTGTATGGCTCTTCTTTCTCCTCCTGTCTTTTGAACCTTTGCAGGGTACTCACTAGGTGTGAAGAGACGAATCTGGTTCTGAACTGGGAAAAGTGCCACTTTATGGTCAAGGAAGGGATCGTCTTGGGGCACAAAATTTCTGAGAAAGGTATAGAGGTAGACAAGGCCAAGGTGGACGTGATGATGCAGCTGCAACCACCCAAGAATGTCAGGGATATCAGAAGCTTCTTGGGGCATGCTGGGTTTTACAGAACGTTCATCAAGGACTTCTCAAGGATAGCCAGACCACTGATAAGGCTGTTATGCAAGGAGCAAGAGTTTCTGTTTGATATAGACTGTTTGAAGGCTTTCCAGCTCATCAAGGAAGCCTTGGTCACTGCTCCGATAGTCCAAGCACCAAACTGGGACCATCCATTTGAGATCATGTGTGATGCATCTGACTATGCTGTAGGGGCTGTACTGGGCCAAAGGATTGAGAAAA
The DNA here is from genome assembly GCA_026770425.1 of Boechera divaricarpa. Taxonomy (NCBI): domain Eukaryota; kingdom Viridiplantae; phylum Streptophyta; class Magnoliopsida; order Brassicales; family Brassicaceae; genus Boechera; species Boechera divaricarpa. The sequence continues at coordinate 18,973,020 of CM049192.1, read as the reverse complement.
AGCTACACGTGATCTACTATGCAAGCAAGACGCTTGATGATGCTCAATGAAGATACGCTACGACAGAGAAGGAGTTGTTGGCTGTGGTTTTCGCTTTTGAGAAATTTAGAAGCTATCTGGTTGGGTCTAAGGTGATAGTCTATACTGATAATGCAGCACTAAGACATATCTATGCTAAGAAGGATACTAAGCCAAGACTGCTCAGATGGATACTCCTTTTTCAAGAGTTTGACATGGAAATTGTTGATAAGAAGGGAATAGAGAATGGTGTGGCTGATCACTTGTCAAGGATGAGGATAGATGACCCAGCACCTGTTGATGACACCATGCCTGACGAGAGACTCCTAGATGCTGTTTCTGTGATAGGAGTGAAGGACATACCTTGGTATTCTGATCTAGCTAATTTCCTTGCATGTGGTGAGTTACCTGATGATCTTGACACCTATAGAAAAAAGAAGTTTCTGAGAGATGTTAAGCACTACTACTGGGACGAACCTTTCCTATACAAGAGAGGTACAGATGGTCTGTTCAGGAGGTGCATAGCACAAAACGAGGTTCAGGGTGTGCTTGAGCACTGTCATGGGTCTGCTTATGGAAGACACTTTGCTACGTTCAAGACTTTTCAGAAGGTACTGCAAGCGGGTCTATGGTGGCCTACAATGTTCAGAGATGCTCAAGCCTTCATCACCAAGTGTGATCCTTGCCAGAGAATGGAAAACATCAGCAGAAGGAATGAGATGCCACATAACCCAATTTTGGAAGTGGAGGTGTTTGACGTTTGGGGGATTGATTTTATGGGTCCTTTCAACCCACCATCTTCAGGGAACAGCTACATCTTGGTAGCTGTTGATTATGTCTCGAAGTGGGTTGAAGCCATAGCTTGCCCTAGCAATGATGCAAAGGTAGTTCTGAAGATGTTTAAGAGCATCATTTTTCCCAGATTTGGTGTGCCAAGCTCTTTGAGAATCTTCTGAAGAAGCATGGGGTAAGGCACAAGGTGGCTACACCATATCACCCCCAGACCAGTGGTCAAGTAGAGGTGTCCAACAAGCAGATCAAAGCCATCCTGGCTAGAGTAGTGGGCGTTTCAAGAAGAGATTGGTCTGCTAAGCTGGATGAAACCCTTTGGGCGTACAGGACAGCATTCAAGACTCCTATAGGACGAACGCCATTCCAACTTCTTTACGGCAAGGCTTGTCACCTACCTGTTGAGGTCGAGTATAAGGCGTTATGGGCAACGAAGCTTCTGAACTTGGATATCAAGTCTGCCTAGGAAAAGAGAGTATTGGACCTGCATGAGCTAGAGGAGATCAGGCTGGATGCTTATGAGAGTTCTAAGATCTACAAAGAAAGGACCAAAGCCTTCCATGACAAGAGGATCTTGCACAAAGAATTCAAGGCTGGTGATCAAGTCCTCCTTTTCAATTCTCGACTCAAGCTGTTTCCTGGAAAGCTCAAGTCTAGATGGTCCGGACCGTTTTCTGTCAAGGAAGTTTCACCCTACGGAGCGATCACCTTATTTGGAAAGGGAGGAAACGAATTCACAGTGAATGGACAGAGGCTCAAGCCCTATCTAGCTGATACCATCATTCCAGAAGGAACTTCGATTCCTCTGGATGAGCCTTCCACTGCCTGAACAAAACAGGAAGTCAAGCTTAGAGACTTTAAACAAGCTCACTTGGGAGGAAGTCCCATGTCTATCTCTGTACATATTTCTTTGCCTTAGTTTTTAAAATGTCAAATAAGTGTGCTAAGCTATTTTGATTTTGTCTTGATTGTGTGATTTCAGGAAAGCATGAGAGGTGGATCATAAGCCTTAGGAGGGAATTTTCAAAATTCTGACATGTGGACCCGAGTCAGAGGTGTCATGGCCGAGTCAGAACTCACATGCTCGAGTGCAGAGGCATCACGGACGTGTCAGAGAAGTGACGACTCGAGCCCACACTCTTTCAACACGCCCCACACTCGACCCACACACGCTCCTCCTTGTCCTTTGTCCCCTCCCACTTGTTTATACAAGCCAAACTCGATTCAGAAGGTGCCAAAGAAGCGTCCACTCGGTCAATAAGGTGTTAGAGAAGTGACGACTCGAGCCCACACTAATTCAACGCGCTTTCAACACTCCTTCAAAACGTCTTCAAGCTCGAACCCACACGCTAGAATCCAAGGATGTCAGCTCGAGTCTCACCAGAGGGAGCCCACACGCTTTCAACACGCTCCCCCACTCGGCTATAAATACCGAACTCGACTCCATACTTTACTCACACCTCAAACACTCTCACTTCTCTCTTTTTTATTCCCAGAATTCTCTCTAAATTTTTCTTGCTGCTCTTGAGGCTAATCCTCATGATTTTGAGTTCTCTTTCCTTGTCCTTGATCGAGTCTCAGGTATGGACCGTCACCAAGCCCGTCGTAGGTCAGCTGAAGAACTCGCCCGCAACTTCCAGATGTGGAGAGAGAGCATTCTCCCAACCAAAGAACAAGAATAAACCGTAGAACAAGAGCAAGTTGCAGTACCCATGGAGTACGAAGTCACACCGGACTCGACCCAATATGCTCGAGCCCGAGGATCAAGCCAGAAGGGTCGGAAGTCTCGCTTGAGCACCCACGCTTGAGCTGGAGGGTCGGGACAAGCTACTACGGTATCAGACAAGAAGCTCACTCATGTCAAAAGTGAAGGAAAAGCACCAATCAAGCCGAGTATGTATCAAGGTGGTGAAGAAACAGAGGAAAACGAGCCTAAGTTGATAAGGCAATCCCGAAAGAAGAACACCAAACCCTCTGCAACCAAGTACCTAGAGGTCCTCCTTGAACGTAGTTTTGAAGGAACGAGGTACCCGCACAAAAAAACAATGCAGCACTCGGGATTGCTAGAGATATGGAGTATCTTTTTGAGGCGGGAGGTATAAGACAATTCATGAACAAACCGCTGGAAGCTTACAAGGAAGAGACGTGCCACTTCTTCTCGTCCCTCAGGGTTCATTTCTATGATGAGGAGCCTGATGTTGAACCCGATGACGGTCCTGGCTTCATCACTTTCGCGTGCAGAGGACGATGCTATGCCCTTACCATCGCACAAATCTGCAACCTATATGGTTTTTCTGGAGGTGACGAACTGATTCAAGATTTTGATCATGAGGAGCTCCAACAATTATGGTCGACCATAGGAGACAGCACCAAACCTTTCTCCTCTTCTAGAAGCAAGAGCTCAAGCATCCGAAGCCCTGTGTTGAGGTACCTACACAAGACAATAGCAAGCTCTATGTTTGCAAGGAAGGTGACCGGGACGGTGAATGAAGGTGAACTAAGGATGCTGGACTTATGCCTACTGCCACTTCTGGGGAGCACAAGAGATGGGCGGAAGATGCGGGGCGATAGAGCAGATGCTAACCTCGCCCTTGTTCTGATGGAACAATTCCTAAACTACAAGGACTGGGCGATAAAGATGGGCAAGATGAAGATGGATGGCGCAGGTGACCTCTGTATTGGGGGTATCATCACCCCGATACTTGTTGCTTGTGATGTAGAGCTACGATCAGTACCCTATCACCCAAATGGATAGATATCGACTTCTTGAGGAGGTGCAGGTTCCTGGACCATACAACGCCTCCAGACGAGTACATCTATCAGTTCATGCATCCGACAGTTGGGGAAGCCAAGCTGCGCCTGCCTTGCACCGATCTCACCAAGGTACACCAGGGTCGGAACATTGATTTTCATCCTCCTCTCGATAGACTCTACAATCACGACGAGGAGATCAGGGAACAAGGAATGGGGTCAGACGATCAAGATGCTATTCTGGAGGAGGTTGATCCAACAGAAAGGTACTCGTTTAAGGAGTACAGGCTCAAACCCACACATAGTCCAGCCCTGAAAGAGGCACACAAGCGGATTAATCTCTTTCAAAGGTGGAACAAGTTTCAAGGGAAGACCATCGTCGCACTCAAGGATACCGTGAAGGACCTGAAAGACCAAGTGAAGGACGTGAAGAACCAGCTCAAAGACTTCACGCTAAAGTTCAAATCCCCCACACCCAAGAAAACCATCGTACCTGGGAGAATTCTGACGGGGAGCGGGTCGTTTCGCGAGGAACCAAGACATCATGCACCCGAGATGGAACCACCACGAGCCTCCTCCTTCGAGCCAAGGCAGTTTCAACACGCGAGGAAGAGACGCCAAGCAGGAGGAGCATCTGGCTCACGCACCCAGCTCGAGCAAGGACGTCGAGACAGACACTTCGGAGCATCTGGCTCACGCACCCAGCTCGACCACTACCAGGTCGAGTCGTCATACTCACCATAATCACCAAGGTACCCGTACTGACCCTTTCTGTATATATTAGATGCATCGTTTTTTATTGTTTTCTGTTACCTTTTAGCCTTTCTTTCCAAATTTTTATTACACAAGGGACTGTGTAATTTAAGTTTGGGGGAAGGGTTAAGGTTTGTATTGATGTGTTTTCTCTGTTCTTATTTTGATTTTGTGCATTCTTGAGTCTGTATGCATATATGGCAAAGAAAAACCAATAAAAAAAAAAAAATTTGAAAATTTTCGAAAATGATTTCACAAAAACAGAGTGTTTTATTAGTTGCATTTACATTTTAGGATCGAGTCTAGGTTGTTTCATACAGGGCTGTTGCATATGCATAGGGGATGGTGATGATTTAAAATCTTGTAAACTTGCTGATTCAACTGCATGACTTCAATACCGTCGTTTCTAGTTGTTCAATGCCTTGATGATGAGCTTGAAGTAAGACCGAACTATGTTCTGAATGCACAATTAGATCGAGTCTTAGCTAAAGCATGCTGCGATTTTCTGTCATTCCCCATCTATTTAAACCTGAATTTGACTTATAATTATCATGTCTAGGCATAGAATTTGAACTCATGGATACTGTATACATACTTGGATTCCCTTTCATCTGTTTATACCACTCTTTGCCAATCCAAGTAGCTGATTCTCATTGTTAGATCAGTTTTACCATGCCCTTACCCTAGCCTCCTTTCAAGCCACGCTATTACTTTAGTGAGTGTGTGAGGCCTATTTCCGAATGAGCTTGGTAGAAAGTGTTAGGTTTGAGCCGACAAGGATAGAATCTCATGTAAGTTCTGGTTTGCAATTTTCAAATCAGATAGGATTATGTGGGATCTTGATCGTTGGGTATTGAGGTTAGTTTTGTGGATAGAAAAGAATGAGAAAAACTTGGAAAAAGAAAAGAAAAGGGTAAGAGTTCTTAGCAGAGAAATGATCTGAATGTTTGAGTATCTAGTAAAGGATTGGGGAATATGCATAGCAAAAGAAAAAGAAAAGGCAGAAAGCTCAAAAGTCTGAAAAAACACAAAAACGCCTAAGCTAAGTTAAGAAAAGAACCCCAATCCGCTAGATGTATATGTGTATAACCCCTCCTAGAACGAAAAACAAAAAGAAAAGATGAAACTGATCCAGGATATCAAAAGAAAAAGCCTAAGGGTGAAGGGTAGAATTAGGATTACTGTCTGGGTTTTAGACTAAGGGATAAGACCGCTTGTGTAGGACTGGGTAGATGGGAGTCTATTCTTGTATGCATAGGTTGGTTCTTACCTTTAGCATTCTACTAAAGCTCATTCCGTTTTATTGAGAGACCTTTGTTCTGAAACGTCAATACCGTACTGAAGGGACCATTTTTGTCTCTTGACCTTACCCTTAGCCAAATGAGTTCATTGAATATGTTTAGCTTGATTCATGGTTTCTGTTCTAATGAATGTTAAGGGGAATGATAGAAATGAATGCATGACTAGGTTGAGGTTTGATTGAACTTGTGCTGCGAAGAGTATGGCTAACGTTTTTAAGTAGAGCTCATAAACTTTGCATTCTAGAATTAGTAACTTGGACATTGAGGTCATCCGTTATTATCTGCAAGTTTTGGTTCTGAGTCCCCACTTTCAACCCTCTTCTCCATTCTCATTCCTTTGTTTGCTTGAGGGCAAGCAAAGACTAAGTTTGGGGGAGTTGATATATTTGCATTTTGCATCGTTTTAGCTTGCATAAATCATACGTTTTGACGTGTTATTCACCCCGTTCTTGTTATTTATTCTGAGTTTTGCATACTTAGAGTGTTTTGCATTAGGTCCGCATACATCCTGCATATTTGGCTTGTTACAGGTAATTTCTGGTGATTTTGGAGAAGTTAGACCAGAAGCTGTCTGGGACGTGCTGCTCGAGTCCATACAGAGCAGTTGTGATCGAGTCCGTGCTGAGCAGAAGCTGTCTGGGATATGCTGATCGAGTCCATGCAGGATATCCATGCAGACGTGATCGAGTCTGAGCAGGAGATGGAGCAGAAGCTCAGCTCGAGTACCCATGCTTGAGCTGTATGATCAAGCAGAGACAAAAGGTGGCGTCTTGAAGTTTCAGAACCCAGCTCGAGCCCCTGCAATCGAGTGGACTACTCAAGCTCATCTCAGAAAAATGCAGTCTTGATTTCGTCTGTTTGAGCACAGCACTCGACCAAGACTTAGCCGAGCTGGACCTTATCCTGCACATTTTTGCTATTTTGCGCATGACGTTTTAGGGTTTTTAAGACTTAGTATAAATACCTAATGTTGGGTGAAGACTAGGGGGACTACGTTTTATTCTCTAATATTTCGAGTTTTTCCTTGTGTTCTTCTCTGTTCTTAGTTTCCAGAACTTGTAATTTGATTTCTACTTGTTATTTTGAGTTTGTTCCTTCTGTTCTATCATTATCTCTATCTATTTCTATCATCTATGCAAGTTTTTATGATTTCTGGGTTTGTGTTCTTGATGTTCTTCATGAGTTTTGAGTAGTCATTAGGGTTCTTGAGGATGGGATAGATTAGGTGTAGAATCTTTGTCTTTCAGGTGGTTTAAGTGTAGATCGTTTGATTTCCCTTCTAAATCAGTGTTCTTAATGCTAGTTTCTTTCTGATCAATTGGAATTAGAACTTAGGTGTTTTTCCACCCAGAAGGTGTTTGATAAAATGCTTGAATGAACTGATGTTAGAGATTTGCATACCTAGCCTAAGGGATTAGTTGTCTAGGGTGCTTATCGACAATATTGAACTGAATCGTATTGCCTGCTAGGGTAGATTTCGCCAAGGGATTGGGTCTGGAACTGGTCTAGTTTGAGGTTACTTACCACGGGAGTGGACTTAACTGGTTTTGATGTTTGATGTCTAGGGAATAGCTTGATTGAGTTTTGTTAAACCACTTGAATAGGCTAAGAGGACACACTGAGTCGATTACCCCCATCCTTAGGAACTTCTCTTGCATTGTTGAATTTGCTGCTAGTCTTATACGCTGCTCTTTACCCCCATATGCTATTTCTGTTATTGCTTGGTTTCTGCTAGTTCTTGTTAGTCCTATACGGTACCTGTTTTAGTGTCCATTCTCAGTTTTTGTCTAGGTTGGTAGACCCCAATACGCTATTTGCTTGGCTTGACTTGAATTGCTTGATCGCATCCTTTTTGTTTAACATCTTCACCCTTATGGATTGACACCTTACTACTACAACGAAAACTTGGTCTAGTAAGAAATTGACCTATATCATCAATCTTGGAATAAGCTTGAGATCCTCCCAATTCATTCATCAAGTCTTCAACTAAAGGAATATGAAATCTATCTTTGATTGTAGCAGCATTCAAACTTCTGTAATCCACACATAACCTCCAACTATCCTCATTATTTTTTTCCTAAAACCACAGGAGACGCATAAGCACTAGAACTCGGCTGAGTAGTTCCTGCATTCAACAACTCTTTTACCATTTTATCAATCTCATATTTTTGGTACAGAGCATACCTGTATGGTCTATGATTCACTGGATCTGTTCCTTCCATTAATGTGATTTTGTGATTATGATTCAGTCTGAACGGAGGCAAGATTTTTGGTTCCTCAAAAACCTCTGCAAATTGCACAAGTACATCCTCAATCCCCTCATTGGACTCTGTCTTACATTCACTATTTGTGTTTGTTCTCATCAAACTACAACTTATTATCTTTGCATCATCATGAACCGCCTGAATCTGAATCATTGCTAATTGAACAAAGTTTTCATCCAACTTTCTCAATTTGCTAATCTTCACATCCTTAACAGACTCATTCTGCAATCCATTCAAAACCAGTTTCCTTGTTCCCACTGGAAATTGCATTTCCAATTTCCTAAAATATCATGTGATGGGGCCTAAAGTCTCTAACCACTGAATGCCAAGCACCATATCACACCCTCCAAGTGGAATGACTATCACATCCGATTGAAACACCACATTCTGTAAATTCTATTTAAACCCCTTAACCTTAGCTGAAACGCTCAATTTACTGCCATCTGCTACAACAACATTAGTTCTTCCTATGTCAAATGTTTCACATCCCAATTTCTTAACCATCTTTGGATAAATAAAATTATGTGTTGACCCTGAGTCAATCAGAATAAACATAATATCTTTATTGTGCATCCCTTTAACTCTCATGGTAGTGTAATCTGAAATCCCAGCCACTACATTAATTGATATGTGAGCTATACTTTTCTCCTCCTATGATTCTGGTTCTTGAGTCACATAATTCTGAAAATTTTCTTCTAACTCAGAACAATCCATCAGATATAACAGCTTATTCTTGTGTGTTAACCAGTGTTCCTTTGAATATTTTTCATCACACTGAAAACATAATCCTTTAGCCATTCTATCAGCCATTTCTTCATTAGTCAATCTCCTAACTGTGAATTAATCTGAGGTTTCCACTTCTCTTTAAGAACCACATTCTCAGACTTGAATTCAGAACTTGGTTTACTTCCCAATATGCCTTTTGCCTAATTATCTTGTCCAACATTTCTCTGATTGTATCCTGTAGCTTTTATAGGATGAGCTTGCTCATACAGCCGCCCTAAAATCAAACAATCTGAGATAGTCTTAGGCTGAAACATGCGTATATGCATCTAAGTCTCATACCTTAAGCCATCAAGGTAATTACTCAACAAGTAAGGTTCAGGTAATTGCACTCTAGTCTTAATCAACTCCAATTTTGCATGATAATCAACAATGCCTTCAATTTCCTGCAAATGTTTCAGTTCCGCAGCCGGATCATCCAGAACTTCACCAAATCTATCCACCAATTCAGATATATAACTATACCAGCTTCTACTTAGATTCTTTCCATTATTTGATTGCATCAAAGATCTATGCCAAGTAGCAGCCACACCATCAAAATGCATAGAAGCTAACTTCACCTTCATATGTTCCTCCGTATGCTCAATTTCAAAGAATTGTTCCATCTTAAACAACCATTCTTTGATGTTGTTCCCATCAAATCTCAAAAAATCGCTCTTTCCAAAACGAGTGATTCCAGAATTGAAAGGTTGATTAGTATATCAGGAACCATGATTCACCGACGATTGAGAATTATCGTCAACGACTGTTGGATTTGACTAGTTCGTCATCATCATCGTCTTAAACTGAGTCATTGCATCCTTCAACGCGTCTTTCATCTTAGATTTGATCGTTTCATTGATACTTTGAGTTAAACCTTGGATCTCTTAGTTTAACATTGTTCGCAACACCATTTCTTCTTCGTTAACACCACCAGAACTCCCAGAGTTCTCCCTTCTCGCCGTTTTACTTCTGGTTTCCGCCATTGATTCCGAGGTTCGTTGAGCTCTGATACCTTTGTTAAAGACAAAATACACTTAAAATTTCTAATCAATTCACCATGGTAATGTAAGCATCAAAAACAAAACTTACAAGCAAAGAGAGAAAGATCTCTACGAAAGCAAGCTCAAACTCAGAGAGTTTTACAGAGAATTTCTAGAAAGAGAGAAAAAACTTAAGATTCTATCAACAACAACAATTCTGAATCTCAAAATAAAACGATAAAGGTTTTTATATCAAAGAGAGTGATAACAAACTCTTCTAACGGCCACTCCCACGCGTTCCACATCATCCTTCACACGTTTCACCCCTTAATCTGTATCACCTCACCCCGAGATGATTGATTCATAACAATCAATTGAGCGTGAATCGATTCGCCAATTCTTAGATAACTTGAACTAGCACAGACTTTCAAGAGCTCGTTAAGACAATCAGTGGGAAGAAGAAGTTTGTTTGGTTTGGGTAATAAAGAAGCAAGTGTACTCCACTTTAACAGTCGTTGTTCGATCACAGACAAAGCGGAGATGGCGTCAAAATTGCTCCTTTTTTTTCACAAAGTAACCAGAGATTATGACGAAGGTGCTCACTCGTGATCCGTCACTCGTGTCTTTGACTTTGATCTATATTAAACATGGGTGCATTTCTAATATACTATAAAAGTTCAAAAGTATTTATAAAATACTCTACCCATTGCTCGAATACTCTCATGAGGAGCACAGACCAAATGCTACTTTGCCCTTCACTTTAAAACTTCAACCTCTTTTACCCTCACCTATTCTACATACCCTTTATCCATTCAAAACCTAACAAAACTTAAAACACCCTCACTTGAAAATATTAATATTTCAATCCCAACAATATAATTAAATAAAAAACAAAATGGATCTCACTCCCAACCAGCAACCTCGTACGGACCTCTCTCTTTTCTTTACGCATTTGTTTCTTCTTCACCTACACATTTACTCTCATTCGTCCTGCATTCATTCGGTTTGGAAGAGGAAAAAAATTGGAGATTTGGGTTTTGGAGCTTCCGTTTACCATTGGAGGTCTGAAGAAGCTCTGTTTCTTCCATTGGCCGCTGCTTTTGAGGGTTCCAAACCATCTATGTTTCTTCCGTCCGCCATTGGAGCTTGGAGCTTGGAGCTCGAGTGAAGCGCATTTCCAGTTGATTGAAGCTCGTTTGAGGTAATGTACATCATCAAATTGGAGAAATTGTAGTGGGTGAGTGACGGGTCTGCAGAATCGTAACTCGATTTTTTGTATTAATGAGAAAATATGTACTACTGATACAACTAGTATTACTAAGATTGTTGGTATATTAACGATACAACTGCTAATTATTTAAGGAAGAAAGATGAAGTAGTATTGATTTCAAGAGAAGATGTTCATCACACTCTTTTGATGAAAAATCGAGTGAGGAGGTCACTTATAAGTTTCTTGTTGAACAAATACGCAGAAAGATGAGGTTGGATGAAGATAGTACTGAGCTAAAATTTAGTTACATTCCACTGAAAGTGGAGCCTAAGAAACCAGTATATATCTTTGATGATGATGATATTTTGTGTTATTTGGAGTTGTATGAAAAACAAAGTGTGTTGCATGAGGAGATTGTCAATAATCATGGGCAAAATATGGGGTGTGATATACTTCCAAGAGAAGCTATAGCAAGTCAAGTTGGTGCTAGTATTGAAGACATGATTTCTAGTGTTAGAGAAAATTGTCGAGTTGATTGTGGCATCATGAGTCAATCTGCAAGTGAACCGTCCAAACATTATGCTATGGTTTTCCGTGATAAAGAACAAGGAGAGTTAGATAATATTGCATGTGAAGGAGGAGGGTTGGATAATATTGCATGTGTACGAGGAGACTTGGATAACTTGTTTATGAACGAAGATATTGAGGTCACACATGTTATGGAAGGAGGCCATGCTGCGAATCGTGAATGGAAAGATGGTATGAATGTGAAGTAGGCCAAGAATTTTCAAGCAAGGGAGAGGTGCAAGAATTAGTAGAAAAAGGCTGAGATATGAACTGTTTTGAGTTTTCGATTGAGAAGTCTGATAGAACGAGGTACGTGGTAAAATGATATGAAAAGGGTTGCAAGTGGGCTTTACGAGCTACAAAGCTTAAGAATTCAGATAACTTCTAGATTAAAACGTTCAACAAGATTCATACGTGTTCTCGTGCATCTTCAAGTACAAGTTCAACTATAAAGAAAAGAAGAGGCACACCATGGTTAGTTGCATCTATCTTGCATGATGATTTTCCATGGATTCTTCAAACCCCATGTCCAAAGAATCTCATTGGTTTGGTTCAAGGAAGATATGGTTGTAAAGTATCATACTCTACTACATGGAGAGGAAAAATAAAGCGTGTGCCGATGTACGCGGCAGTCCAGAGCATAGTTATAAGATGTTGTATTCTTATATGTACATATTTGGTATAGGTCAATTTCTTACTAGACCAAAGTTTTGTTGTAGTATAGTAAGGTGTCAATCCATAAGGGTGAAGATATTAACCAAAAAAGATGTGATCAAGCAATTCAAGTCAAGCCAAGCAAATAATGTATAGGACTCTAGCAACCTAGACAGAAACTGAAAATGGAAGCTAAAATAGATACTATCTAGGACTAACATAAACTAACAGAAGCAGAGCAATATCAAAAACGGCGTATAGGACTAATAGAGAATTCAATCAATGCAAGAGAAGTTTCTAAGAATGGGGTAATCGACTCAGTGTGTCCTCTTAGCCTACCTAGGTGGTCTAACAAAACTCATTCAAGCTATTCCCTAGACATCAAACATCACAACTAGTTAAGTCCACTCTCGTGATAAGTAACCTCAAGCTAGACCAGTTCCAGACCCAATCCCTTGGCGAAATCTACCCTAGCAGGCATTAAGATTCAGTTCAATATTGTCAATAAACACCCTAGACAACTAATCCCTTAGGCTAGGTATGCAAATCTCTAACATCAGTTCAGTAAAGCATTTTATCGAACACCTTCTAGGTGGAAAAACACCTAAGTTCTAATCTTAATTGATCAAAGAGAAATTAGCATTAAAAACACTGATTTAGAAGGGAAATTAAACAATCTACTCTTAAACCACCTAGGAGACTAAGATTCCACACCTAATCTATCCCATCCTCAAGAACCCTAATGACTACTCAGAACTCATAAAGAACACAAACCCAGAAATCATAAAAACTTGCATAGATAGAGAGAAGAGATAGAGAAATGATAGAAACAGAGGAAATTAACTAAAAATAAAAAGTAGAAATCAAATTACAAAGTCTGGAAATCAAGAACAATGAAGAACAGATAGAAAACTCAAAAATTAGGTCTTAAAAAAAACGAACTTAGTCTTAATCCAACATTAGGTATTTATACTAAGTCTTAAAAACCCTAAAACACCATGGGCAAAATGGTAAAAACGTGCAGGATAATGTCCAGCTCGATCATGTCTTGGTCGAGTGGTGTGCTCGAGCTGGATGAAATCAAGCTTGCATTTTTATTGGTTGAGCTCGAGTAGTCCACTTGAGCATAAGGGCTCGAGCTGGGTGGGAAAATTTCAAGACTCCTCTTTTATCTTGAGCTCGATCATGGAGCTCGAGCATGGGTGCTCGAGCTTGGCCAAAAATCATCAAAACGCGACCTTTGATCTCAGCTCGATCATACAGCTCGAGCATGGGTGCTCGAGCTGAGCTTCTGCTCCATTTCCTGCCTTAGCTCGATCATGTGTGCTAGAGCATCCAGGTCGAGTCTGATGTCCTAGACAGCTTAGCTCGATCACGTCTGCTAGAGCATCCAGGTCGAGTCTGATGTCCTAGACAGCTTAGCTCGATCACGTCTGCTAGAGCATCCAGGTCGAGTCTGATGTCCTAGACAGCTTCGAGTCTAACTTCTCCAAAATCACTTGAAAGGACCTGTAACAAGCCAAATATGCAGGATGTATGCAAACCTAATGCAAAACACTCTAAGTATGCAAAACTAGGAATAAATGACAAGAACAGGTTAAATAACAGGTCTAAGTGTATGAATTATGCAAGCTAAAACTATGCAAAACGCAAACATATCAACTCCCCCAAACTTAGTCTTTGCTTGCCCTCAAGCAAACAAAAGAATAAGAATGGAGAAAAGGTTTGAAAGTGGGGACTCAGAGCCAAAACTTGCAGATTGTAACAGATGATCTTAATGTCCAAGTTACTAATTCTAGAATGCAAAGTTTATGAGCTTTACTTAAAAACGTTAGCCATACTCTTCGCAGCACAAGTTCAATCAAATCTCAACCTAGACATGCATTCAAATATATCATTCCCCTTAACATTCATTTAAACAGAAACCATGAATCAAGCTATGCACATTCAATGAACTCATTTGGCTAAGAGTAAGGTCGAAAGACAAAGATGGTCCCTTCAGTATGGTTTTGTCATTTCAGAACAAGGATCTCTCAATGAAAAAGAATGAGCTTTAGTAGAATGCTAAAGGTAAGAACCAACCTATGCATACAAGAATAGACTCCCATCTACCCAGTCTTACACAAGTGTTCTTAACCTTCAAGTCTAAACCCAGAAAGTCATCTTAATTCTACCCTTGACCCTTAGGCTTTCCCTTTTGATTTCTTGGATCAGTTTCATCTCTTTTTATTTATTTATTTATTTATTTTTTCTAGGAAGGGTTATACAAATACACATCTAGCGGATTGGGGTTTTTCTTAACCAGCTTAGACATTTTTATGTTTTTCAGACTTTTAAGCTTGATGCCCTTTCTTTTCTTTTACTATGCACGCCCCCTAATCCTTTACTAAATACTTAAACATTCAGATCATTCCCCTCCTAAGAACTCTTATTCTTTTCTTTCAATCTTTTCCAAGTTTTTTCATTCTTTTCTATCCACAGAATCAACCCTTTTTCCCATGATACAGATTCCACCTAGTCCTATCTGATTCGAAAATTGCAAACCAGAACTACATGAGAATCTGTCATTGTCGGCTCAAACCTAACACGTTCTACCAAGCTATTCCAGAAAAAGGCCTCACACACACAGCAAATCGATGTAAAGGCTTGAAAGAAGGCTAACTGTTCTAACAATGAGAATCAGCAACTTGGATTAACAAAGAGTGGTATAAACAGATGAAAGAGAATCCAAGTATGTATATGGTATCCATGAGTTCAGATTCAATGCATAGACATGATAATTATAAGTCAAATTCAGGTTCAAATAGATGGGGAATGACAGAAAATCACAGCATGCTTCAGTTAAGACTTAATCTAGTTGTGCATTCAAAGCATGGTTCAGTCTTACTTCAAGCTCAATAACAAGGCATTAAACAACTAGAAACGAGGGCATTGAAATCATACAGTTGAATCAGCAAGTTTACAAGGTTTAAATCATCATAATCCCCTGTGCATATGCAACAACCCTATATGAAACAATCTAGACTCAATCCTAATATGCAGATGCAATACTACATGAACACTCTTTTTTTTTTTTTTTTTTTAATCATTTTCGAAAAATTTTCTATTTTTTTTTGGTTTTTCTATGCCATAGATGCATGCAGACTCAATAATGCACAAAATCAAAATAAGAACAGAGAAAACACATCAAACAAATCTTAACCCTTCCCCCCAAACTTAAATTACACAGTCCCTTGTGTAATAAAAATTTGGAAAGAAAGGTTAAGAAACAACAGAAAACATGAAAATGATGCAACTAATATATACAAGAATGGACGGAAAGGTACCTCAAGGCTTGGAGAAGAAGGAGGAGATCGAGTCCTCCATGCTATCACGCGTATAGGTTAACTCGACCTGGGTGTGCTCGAGCTGATGGCTCGAGTCAGATGAGTGCAGGTGTCTGGCTCGATCACATGGCTCGAGTTGGGTGCTCGAGTCAAGCCATTCCTGTGCGTTTTTGCCTTCTTTTCAAGATTCACCTCTCATACTTTCCTGAAATCACACAATCAAGACAAAATCAAATAGCTTAGCATACTTATTTGACGTTTTAAAAACTAAAACAAAGAAATATGTACAGAGATAGACATGGGACTTCCTCCCAAGTGAGCTTGTTTATAGTCACTAAGCTTGACTTCCTGTTTTGCTCAGGCAGTGGAAGGCTCATCCAGAGGAATCGAAGTTCCTTCTGGAATGATGGTATCAGCTAGATAGGGCTTGAGCCTCTGTCCATTCACAGTGAATTCGTGGCCTCTTTTTCCGAATAAAGTGACTGCTCCGTAGGGTGAAGCTTCTTTGACGGAGAATGGTCCGGACCATCTGGACTTGAGCTTTCCTAGAAACAGCTTGAGTCTAGAATTGAAGAGAAGGACTTGATCACCAGTATTGAACTCTTTGTGCAAGATCTTCTTGTCATGGAAGGCCTTGGTCCTCTCTTTGTAGACCTTAGAACTCTCATAAGCATCCAGCCTGATCTCCTCCAGCTCATACAGGTCCAATACTCTCTTTTCCTGGGCAGTTTTGATATCCAAGTTCAGAAGCTTTGTTGCCCATAACGCCTTGTACTCAACCTCAACAGGTAAATGACAAGCCTTGCCACAGAGGAGCTGGAAAGGTGTTCTCCCTATAGGGGACTTGAATGCAGTCCTGTACGCCCAGAGAGTCTCATCAAGCTTAGCAGACCAATCTCTCCTTGAAACGCCTACTACTCTAGCCAAGATGGCTTTGATCTGCTTGTTAGACACCTCCACTTGACCACTAGTCTGGGGGTGATATGGTGTAGCCACCTTGTGCTTGACCCCATGTTTCTTCAGAAGATTCTCAAAGAGCTTGTTGATGAAGTGAGATCCCCCATCACTGATAACAACTCTTGGCACACCAAATCTGGGGAAAATGATGCTCTTGAACATCTTCAGAACTACCTTTACATCATTGCTAGGACAAGTTATGGCTTCAACCCACTTCAAGACATAATCAACAGCCACTAAGATGTAGCTGTTCCTAGAAGAGGGTGGGTTAAAAGGACCCATGAAATCAATCCCCCAAACATCAAACACCTCCACCTCCAAAATCGGGTTCTGTGGCATCTCATTCCTCCTGCTGATGTTGCCCATTCTCTGGCAAGGATCACACCTAGTGATGAAGGCTTGAGCATCTCTGAACATTGTAGGCCACCATAAACCTACTTATAGCACCTTCTGAACAGTCTTGAATGTAGCAAAGTGTCCTCCATAGGCAGAACCGTGGCAGTGCTCTAGCACACCCTCAACCTCGTCTTGTGCTATACATCTCCTGAACAGACCATCTGAACCTCTCTTGTACAGGAAAAGCTCATCCCAGAAGTAGTGGTTGACATCTCTCAGAAACTTCTTTCTTCTGTAAGCATCAAGATCATCAGGCAATTCACCACATGCAAGGAAATTAGCCAGATCTGAATACCAAGATATGTTCTTCACTCCTATCACAGAAACAACATCTAGGAGTCTCTCGTCAGGCATGGTGTCATCAACAGGTGCTGCATCATCTATCCTCATCCTTGACAAGTGATCAGCCATTCCATTCTCTATACCCTTCTTATCAACAATCTCCATGTCAAACTCTTGAAGAAGGAGTATCCATCTGAGCAGTCTTGGCTTAGTATCCTTCTTAGCATAGATATGCCTTAGTGCTCCATGATCAGTATAGACTATCACTTTAGACCCAACCAGATAGCTTCTGAATTTCTCAAAAGCAAAGACTACAGCCAGCAACTCCTTCTCTCTTGTAGCATATCTCCCTTAAGCATCATCAAGCGTCCTGCTTGCATAGTAGATCACATGCAACTTCTTCTCAATCCTTTGGCCCAATACAGCTCCTACAGCATAGTCCGATGCATCACACATGATCTCAAATGGATAGTCCCAGTTTGGTGCTTGGACTATTGGAGCAGTGACTAGGGCTTCTTTAATGAGCTGAAAAGCCTTCAAACATTCTGTATCAAACAAGATCTCTTGCTCCTTGCACAACAGCCTTGTTAGTGGTCTGGCTATCCTTGAGAAGTCTGGTATAAGTCAATTTCTTACTAGACCAAAGTTTCGTTGTAGTATAGTAAGTTGTCAATCCATAAGGGTGAAGATATTAACCAAAAAGGATGCGATCAAGCAATTCAAGTCAAGCCAAGCAAATAGCGTATTGAAATCTAGCAACCTAGACAGAAACTGAGAATGGAAACTAAAATAGATACTGTATAGGACTAGCAAGAACTAACAGAAGCAGATCAATAACAGAAATAGCATATAGGACTAACAGAGGCTAGCAGAACAGCGTATAGGACTAGCAGAAAAGTCAAATAATGCAAGAGAAATTCCTAAGGATGGGGTAATCGACTCAGTGTGTCCCCTTAGCCTACTCAAGTGGTTTAACAAAACTCAATCAAGCTATTCCCTAGACATCAAACATCACAACCAGTTAAGTCCACTCCCGTGATAAGTAACCTCAAACTAGACCAGTTTCAAACCCAATACCTTGGCGAAATCTACCCTAGCAGACAATAAGATTCAGTTCAATATTGTCGAAAAACACCCTAGACAACTAATCCCTTAGGCTAGGCATGCAGATTTCTAACATCAGTTTAGTCAATCATTTTATCAAACACCTTCTGGGTGGAAAAACACCTAAGTTCTAATCTTAATTGATCAGAGAGAAACTAGCATTAAGAACACTGATTTAGAAGGAAAATCAAACAATATACTCTTAAACCACCTGAAAGACTAAGATTTCACACTTAATCTATCCCATCCTCAAGAACCCTAATGACTACTCAAAACTCATGAAGAACATCAAGAACACAAACCCAGAAATCATAAAAACCTGCATATAAGATAGAAATAGATGGAGAAATGATAGAACAGAAGGAATCAACTCAAAATAACAAGTAGAAATCAAATTACAAGTTCTGGAAACTAAGAACAATGAAGAACACAAGGAAAACTCGAAATGTTAGAGCTAAAAACGTTCTGTCCTTAGTATTAATCCCCATTAGGTATTTATACTAAGTCTTAAAAACCCTAAAACGTCATGGACAAAATAGTAAAAACGTGCGGGATAAGGTCTAGCTCGACTACGTTTTGGTCGAATGCTGTGCTCAAGCAGGTAAAATCAAGACTGCATTTTTCTGTGTTTGGTCGACTGCTGTGCTCAAGCAGGTGAAATCAGGACTGCATTTTTCTGTGTTGAGTTTGAGCAGTCTACTCGATTGCAGGGGCTCGAGCTGGGCTCAGAAATTCCAAGACTCCTCTTTTATGTTGGTCTTGATCATGCAGCTCGAGCATGGGTACTCGAGCTCGGCCAGAAATCTTCAAGACGCCACCTTTTGTCTCTGCTTGATCATACAGCTCGAGCATGGGTGCTAGAGCTGAGTTTCTGCTCCATTTCCTGCATGGACTCGATCACGTCTGCTCTAGCATAGGTGCTTGAGTCTGTTGTAGCATCCAGGTCGAGTGGTATGCTCAAGACAGCTTCGGTAAAACACGTCTGTTGGGGCATCCAGGTCGAGTGGTATGCTCAAGACAACTTCAGTAAAACACGTCTGCTGGGGCATCCAGGTCGAGTGGCGTGTCCTAGCAGCTTCGGGCCTAACTTCTCCAAAATCACCTAAAAGTACCTGTAACAAGCCAAATATGCAGGATGTATGCAAACCTAATGCAAAACACTCTAAGTATGCAAAACTAGGAATAAATGACAAGAACAGGGTGAATAACACGTCTAAACGTATGAATTATGCAGGATAAAACGATGCAAAAAGCAAACATATCAACTCCCCCAAACTTAGTCTTTGTTCGCCCTCAAGCAAACAAAGGAATAAGAATGGAGAAGTGGGTTGAAGGTGGGGACTCAGAACCAAAACTTTCAGATTGTAACAGATGATCTCAATGTCCAAGTTACCAATTCTAGAATGCAAAGTTGTGAACTCTACTTAAAAACGTTAGCCATACTCTTCTCAGCACAAGTTCAATCAAACCTCAACCTAGACATGCATTCAAATCTATCATTCCCCTTAACATTTATTTAGACAGAAACCATGAATCAAGCTAAACATATTCAATGAACTCATTCGGCTAAGGGTAAGATCAAGAGACAAAAATAGTCCCTTCAGTGTGGTTTTGACGTTTCAGAACAAGGGTCTCTCAATGAAACGGAATGAGCTTTAGTAGATTGCTAAAGGTAAGAACCAACCTATGCATACAAGAATAGACTCCCATCTACCCAGTCCTACACAAGCGTTCTTATCCCTTAGTCTAAAACCCAGAAAGTCATCCTGATTCTACCCTTCACCCTTAGGCTTTTTCTTTTGATATCTTGGAACGGTTTCATCTTTTTTTTCTTTTTGTTTTTGGTTCTAGGAGGGATTATACACATATACATCTAGCGGATTAGGGTTCTTTTCTTAACTTAGCTTAGGCGTTTTTATATTTTTCAGACTTTTGAGCTTTCTGCCTTTTTTTTTTTTCTTTTATTATGCACATCCCCTAATCCTTTAGTAGATACTCAAACATTCAGATCATTCCCCTCCTAAGAACTCTTACCCTTTTCTTTTCTTTTTCTAAGTTTTTCTCATTCTTTTCTATTCACATAACCCACCCCAATATCCAATGATCAAGATCCCACCTAGTCCTATCTGATTCAAAAATTGTAACCAAGAACTACATGAGATTCTATCCTTGTCGGCTCAAACCTAACACTTTCTACCAAGCCCATTCAGAAATAGACCTCACACACTCACTAAAGTAATAGCATGGCTTGAAAGAAGGCTAGGGTAAGGGCATAGTAAAACTGATCTAACAATGAGAATCAGCTACTTGGATTAGCAAAGAGTGGTATAAACAGATGAAAGAGAATCCAAGTATGTATATGGTATCAACGAGTTCAAATTCTATGCCTAGACATGATACTTATAAGTCAAATTCAGGTTCAAATAGATGGGGAATGACAGAAAATCACAGCATGCTTCAGCTAAGACTCGATCTATGATATGCTCAAATCAATACCCTATAATGATACTAAAGCAGTTGCTGTAGTAAAAAGTTAGGGGTCGAACACAAGAACTCAAGAAAACTCACGCAATAGATGAAAGATGCAGATTGTGCTAAGCAAACAAATGATTGAATAGAAAACAAATGATTGAATTAAACTTAGGTTGATTTATATGGGAGGAAACTAGGCTCAGGGAAATTCTCAGAAAATCAATGATAGATAACAATTAATCAATTAAGGTTCAATTCAATTAAGCGCCGTTCTTGAACTCAAACACGATAGTATAGTTAACCAACTCTCGTTATGAAAACTAACTAAGTCTAAAATCTAGAATTCCAAATCTCTTTGCAAATCCTACACAGTAAACCAGCAATCAATTCAAGTTTGAAATGTTCACAATTCGATTAAACCAAATCTCTTTGCAGATAATCCAATTGCTCACCCTAGGTTTTATCAGATTACTCAATTGCACTGTCGTGCCTAATCGATTAATCTATGTTCTATGTTCTAAGTGATCAGGTTAGAAATAGCTTTGAGAACAACCTATGGTGAAGAACTATTCAGATTTTGAACCCTAACAAAACAATCATCATGAATCAGAGAAATCCATATGAGAAATCCCTAAACCTAAAAAGAGACTACTCAGACATGATAGATGAAACAAATACCATAACTGAATAAATCATGAAATTAAATATAACAAAAGAATAAAAACAAGGGTTCGGGATCTTCTCTATGATGAACAAAGTCTTGGATCCGTCTCCCTCACAAAAGCTCTTAAATCTCAATGGTGGCTCAAGAATAAAAGTGAAAAGTAAAGTCTGAAGTCTCCCCTTGACCTAATGACTAAAAACTACTTAAATAGGTCTAAAAACACGAGCTGGGCTTCTTTTGTAAATAAAGGGGATGATTGGGCTTCTTATGGGCTTCCTTGAAAATCTCTTCTGCGCGTTGATTACGTCGGTATCGATCGATACCATGATGGTGTCGATCGATACTCGGAATGGTGTCGATCGATACTCGGAATGGTGTCGATCGATACTCAGGCTTCAAAACGGGTACTTTCTTTGGTTTGCTCCAAAAAGGCTCCAAATGTCTCCAAAATCTCCAATTTCGTCCCAAACGTGCTAAAACCTGAAAAGACTCTAAAATGATAGAAAAAGCACTAGAAAGACTCGATAAAACGACTTATATCATGGCTAAAAACAGGTAAAATCCATGATATATCACTCCCCCAGACTTAGCCTTTTGCTTACCCTCAAGCAAAACAGAAAACTAAGTGAGAGAAAGAGGTTTGAAAAACCTTAGAGATCCTGATCTGGTACCGAAATCGCCGTAATGATCCCTCTTCCCAAGCGCCCACTGCTGCCTGATCAGCTCCAGATCTAACCTCCATGTACTTCTCCGTAGGAACCCCAACTTCCCAAGATTTCACTTACTATCTCACACCAATATTCATCCAAGCTCTCATCGCCAGTTTCATCGCTGCAATCAGTGTTCAAGAACTTTCTAGATTCTTGCCCATACAATATCATAGCCAAAGAACCATTTATTCAACAACATTTATTGCTTTCCGGTATTCTTTATCTCTCCCAGACTTATTTCACAATCAGTTCTCATTAGATTTCAACAGCGCAGGTTTATCTGAACAGCATATACAAATCAAGGTCCGAAGCGCGAGTATTGATAGTGTTTGCTACCGAATCCCCGGTTCTTATCCTCTCAATGTATCAAAAGTCTTAGGTGAATAATGGGGTCATAGGAAATTTTCCTACCCCTCACTTCAGGCCTTTGTGTGATCATTCCTTATCCAAGTAGAATAATGGGGTCATAGGAAATTTTCCTACCCCTCTACTCGGCGGAAATCATTTCATCTTTTATATAGATTTTACCTATTTTAACGCAAATATGTATCCAACAATTTTCACGGGAGAGATATACCACAATTTTCAAGCATGATGGGTTCCTTAGCCAGATATGAATGATGAATCAAGCTCTAAGAACACTAACCGCGTAGATGAAGTGCAAAATTTGGCTAAAGCTCGTGAAGAACATTGCTGGAGACATGGGTGATTTCTAGCTGGCTGGTTATCCCTTGGATTTTTCATTAGTCGAACTGAAACTAATCCTGTAACAGTGGTCACTCAAAAGCAAAATCAGAACAACAAATTCAAGCAAAAGACAGATCTTCAAGTGGTTTTGACTCAATAAAAACATATAAATAAGAAAACAAAAAGCAAATGTCAGTGACTACCTCCCCCAGACTTAAGCAACACTGTCCCCAGTGTTTATCAAGCCCAGAGAAGGTGAAAGAAATCAAAGGACAAAACGAAATAGGTCAAGAACAGGAGGTGTTACCATAGAGCGGTGGTGTCGATCGATACCAAGATGGTGTCGATCGATACAGAACAAAAACGACCATCATTCTTCCGACCTGATTCGCAAGACACAACAAAACACAAAAACAAAAACTCATATTTATAGACTTACCAGTGGGTTGCCTCCCACTAAGCGCTTGTTTAATGTCACGAGCTTGACTTTGGCTAAGAGATCAGTCAGGACAAGGTGGAGGACTCACTCCGAAATAATTTCCACAATCAGACATCTGCAGCTTAAAAGTTTTGCTCATCATATCCTCTTCTTTCTCTTTCATCTCCGGAGGAATGAGAACTCTAACCTTAGAGAAAGGTTTCGAGGTTCCCTTGCACTTCACCTTATATTCGATCGAATCTCCATCACACTTCTGAGGAATCAAAGTGAAATTAGCAGCACCGTTGATCTTCTTGCTCGTCGCCTTCCTCTTTGTTGTCTTGGTCTTTTGCACAACTTTCTTGGGGTGTTGGGGGGGTTCATTTGAAACATCTGCGACTTTTGGTTCATCATAAGACTCATCGAGCAGATCGATCATCAGAGTCTCGCCCGAGGCAATGGTGATGCACGAGACATGTCTGGGTGCTCCTCCAGAAGGAATGGCATCGTAGAAGACTTCTCCGTCAATGCAAGAGAAAGAGATTCTCTTATTAGGCGTGTCCATGATCGCGCCAACAGTAGCCATAAATGGTCTTCCCAAAATCAAGGGCACCCTGGATCCTTGGCTCATCTCCACAACCTGAAAATTAGTAGGAATCAGACAATCTCCTATTTTAACAGGTAAATCAAAAATTGTAGTGTAAGGGAGTGAGCTAGAAGAATCCGCGTATGTGAGAAGCGTGTTAGGAGATTTCATATCAGCTTTCAATCTCTCTGCAATCGCCCTTGACATGACGTTAACACTAGACCCTGAGTCAACGAGAGACTCCTTGAAGTTTACTCTAGAGATGGAGCATGGAACTGAGAATTTCCCTGGGTCTTCCCTCTTTGTCAACTGTCTCAGCGGTGGTGGTGTATCAGCAACGGGAGGTCCTGCAACCATTTTTTTTGATAAAAACTTGCTTCTAGCAGCCTCCCACTCCTCTCTTGTCAGCTTGGGAAGAACAGGGTAAGGTAGCTTTGGTTTGTATACCCGTTCCTCAACCATCTCTGTCCTTTTCTCGGATATTGATTCAGCCTGCGAAGGGTATCGACCGATACCAGATGAGTGTCGATCGATACTGGAGTTTTGTATCGTCTCTGCAGGTTAGTGTCGATCGATACGGGTAGGGGTATCGATCGACACGCGTGGAATGTCAGAATTCTTATCTTCATCTTCAGCAACCTTCGAATCTACAGCAAGTCTCGAGAAGTATCGATCGATACCAGGCCTGTATCGGTCGATACTAGTATTACTGGATACGAACACAGTCATCGCAGGCTCAAAATCCTCTTCTCTAGCGCTCGAGGTGATTGCATTGACATGTCTATGCTGTGGTTGAACTATCTTTCCTTTGACAGCTGCTGATGTCTGAGCTATTTGACTTTCCAGCATCTTCTGATGGATTTCGAGAGCGTTGATTTTCCCATTCAGATCAGTGTACACATTATCCAGCTTTCTATTAAAATCCACAGTCATTTTTTCTTGTCCCTGAAGAATTTGTTCCAAGAGGATCTCTGTCTTACTCTCTGTAGACCTCGGAGAATGCGGTTGGTAAGATGAATTACCGTATTGGCGAGTAAAGTCATTGCTCTGAAGTGTTTTTTGGGCGAATTGTGTGGCACCAAAACCAGATTGGTTACCTCCAGACTTGTAACCACCTTGCTGATTGTTGTTGAAGCTTCGGTTGTTGTTGTAACCAAATCGCTGACCCTGAAAACCAGAATCACCAATATAGTTAACATCTTCTGTTTCATCTTTAATCTCCTCTGCTTCCTCAGCAAAATGTACAGCCTTCTTTGTCTTCCCCACTAGCAGGTTGTGCATTGTGTCTAGCTTCGCCTGAACCTCAGCAATCTGCGAACTGTCAGCAACACTAGCGAGCCTTTTCCGCTCAAAATCAGCATTCTTGGTGCTATTGCTAGACGCCAAGTTTTCAATCAGCTTCACAGCATCAGTGGGAATTCTAGTGTTGAAGTTCCCATTGCTTGCAGAATCCAGTGCCATCTGATACCGCCAATCAATCCCTCTGTAAAAGATCCCGAGCAGCTGAACTTGACTGAAACCGTGATGCGGACAGTCTCTCTGGTAGGATCTGAATCGCACCCAAGCAGCCTTGAGTGCTTCTGTTGGACTTTGAGAAAATTGAGATATCTTGTTCCTGAGTTCCTCTGATCTCGCATCGTCATAAAAGTTGTTCAGGAAAGCGTTCTTGGTCTCGTTCCAAGTAGCGAGAGATCCGGGAGGTAGCTGCTTCAGCCAGTAAGCTGCCTCTCCACCAAGAGAGTATGGAAAGAGCTTACAAAAGAGGTATTCATGTGGTACTCCATTGTACTTCATACTGGTGACCAAATCCTCGAATTTCTCAATGTGATCCATAGGGTGTTCATGAGAAAGGCCTGTGAAGGGGTGCTGTCCAACAAGAGTGAAGTAAGCAGGTTTCAGCTCAAAGTCATTCCTCTGGAAAGTCGGAATACGGATCGCTGCACGATTTGCGTAGAATTGATCCGGTCGGTTGTACTCGCCAAGCGTCCGTTCAGCAACAGCTTGGGGTTGTTGTGGGGGAGGTAGTTGTTCACCTTCCTCATCATGCACCAAACCTTGTGGAAGATCCATCTCAACTGTAGTCCTCTTCTTTGTTCGAATTGTGCGTTCAAGCTCTGCTAATTCTGTGTTGGAGAGATTGATCAGTGGTGTGTTCTTCGTTCTTCTGGTGGTACGCTGATGCATACACCTGAAAATCAAAAGACGAGAAATTAAGTAACCAAAATTCAAAAACAGACGTTCAGTGTCGATCGATACCAATGGAGTATCGATCGATACTAACGACGAACTTAGACAAAATCGACAACTAAAACTCTAATGGTGAATTTTTAGAGTCCCGGCAACGGCGCCAAATTTGATATGCTCAAATTAATACCCTATAATGATACTAAAGCAGTTGCTGCAGTAAAGTTAGGGGTCGAACACAAGAACTCAAGAAAACTCACGCAATAGATGAAAGATGCAGATTGTGCTAAGCAAACAAATGATTGAATAGAAAACAAATGATTGAATTAAACTTAGGTTGATTTATATGGGAGAAAACTAGGCTCAGGGAAATTCTCAGGAAATCAATGATAGATAACAATTAATCAATTAAGGTTCAATTCAATTAAGCGCCGTTCTTGAACTCAAACACGATAGTATAGTTAACCAACTCTCGTTATGAAAACTAACTAAGTCTAAAATCTAGAATTTCAAATCTCTTTGCAAATCCTACACAGTAAACCAGCAATCAATTCAAGTTTGATATGTTCACAATTCGATTAAACCAAATCTCTTTGCAGATAATCCAATTGCTCACCCTAGGTTTTATCAGATTACTCAATTGCACTGTCGTGCCTAATCGATTAATCTAGGTTCTATGTTCTAAGTGATCAGGTTAGAAATAGCTTTGAGAACAACGTATGGTGAAGAACTATTCAGATTTTGAACCCTAACAAAACAATCATCATGAATCAGAGAAATCCATATGAGAAATCCCTAAACCTAAAAAGAGACTACTCAGACATGATAGATGAAACAAATACCATAACTGAATAAATCATGAAATTAAATATAACAAAAGAATAAAAACAAGGGTTCGGGATCTTCTCTATGATGAACAAAGTCTTGGATCCGTCTCCCTCACAAAAGCTCTTAAATCTCAATGGTGGCTCAAGAATAAAAGTGAAAAGTAAAGTCTGAAGTCTCTCCTTGACCTAATGACTAAAAACTACTTAAATAGGTCTAAAAACACGAGCTGGGCTTCTTTTGTAAATAAAGGGGATGATTGGGCTTCTTATGGGCTTCCTTGAAAATCTCTTCTGCGCGTTGATTACGTCGGTATCGATCGATACCATGATGGTGTCGATCGATACTCGGAATGGTGTCGATCGATACTCGGAATGGTGTCGATCGATACTCAGGCTTCAAAACGGGTACTTTCTTCGGTTTGCTCCAAAAAGGCTCCAAATGTCTCCAAAATCTCCAATTTCGTCCCAAACGTGCTAAAACCTGAAAAGACTCTAAAATGATAGAAAAAGCACTAGAAAGACTCGATAAAACGACTTATATCATGGCTAAAAACGGGTAAAATCCATGATATATCAATCTAGTTGTGCATTTAGAACATGGTTCAGTCTTACTTCAGGCTCAATATCAAGGCATTAAACAACTAGAAACGAGGGCATTGAAGTCATACAGTTGAATCAGCAAGTTTACAAGGTTTTAAATCATCATCATCTCCTATGCATATGCAACAGCCCTATATGAAACAATCTAGACTCAATCCTAAAATGTGAATGCAACAACTACATGAACACAACTGTTTTTTTTTTATAATCATTTTCGAAAAATTTTCAAGATTTTTTTGGTTTTTCTATGCCATAGATGCATGCAGACTCAAGGATGCACAAAATCAAAATAAGAACAGAGAAAACACATCAATACAGACTTTAACCTTTCCCCCCAAACTTAAATTACACAGTCCCTTGTGTAATAAAAATTTAGAAAGAAAGATTAAGAGGTAACAGAAAACATAAAACGATGCGACTAATATATACAAGAAAGGGTCGATACTGGTACCTTGGTGATTACGGAGAGTACGTCAACTCGACCTGGTAGTGGTCGAAGTGTCTGTCTCGACGTCCTTGCTCGAGCTGGGTGCCCGAGCCAGATGCTCCTCCTGCTTGGCGTCTCTTTTTTGCGTGTTGAAACTGTCTTGGCTGCCTTGGCTCGAAAGAAGAGGCTCGTGGTGGTTCCTTCTCAGCTGCATGAGGTCTTGGTTCTTCTCGAAACGAACCGCTCCCCATCAGAATTCTCCCTGGTACGATGGTTTTTTTGGGTGTAGGGGCCTTGAACAAGTCCTTGAGCTGGTCCTTAACGTCCTTCACTTGGTCCTTCAGGTCCTTCACGGTACCCTTAAGTGCAGCGACGGACTTCCCCTGAAACTTGTTCCACCTCTGAAGGAGATTAATCCGCTTGTGTGCTTCCTTTAGAGTTGGACTATGTGTGGGCTTGAACTTGTACTCCTCAAACGAGTACCTTTCTGTTGGATCACCCTCCTCCAGAACAGCATCATGATCGTCTAACCCCATTCCTTGTTCTATGATCTCCTCGTCTGGATTGTAGAGTCTATCGAGAGGAGGATTGAATTCAATGTTCCAGCCCAGTCGTACCTTGGTCAGATCCGTGCAAGGCAGGCGCAGCTTGGCTTCCCCATCGGTCGGATGCATGAACTTATAGATGTACTCATCTGAAGGTGTTGTATGGTCCAGGAACCTACACCTTCTCAAGAAGTCGATATCTATCCATTTTGGTGGATAGGGTACTGATCGTAGCTCTATATCACAAGCAACAAGAATCGGAGTGATGATACCCCCCAATGCAGAGATCACCTGCGCCATCCATCTTCATCTTGTCTATCTTTATCGCCCAGTCCTTGTAGTTGAGGAATTGCTCCATCAGAACAAGGGCGAGGTTTGCATCTGCTCTATCACCCCGCATATTCCGACCATCTCTTGTGCACCCCAGAAGTGGTAGTAGGCACAAGTCCAGCATCTTTAATTCACCTTCATTCACTGTCCCAGTCACCTTCCTTGCAAACATAGTCCTTGCTATTGTCTTGTGTAGGTACCTCAGGACAGGGCTTCGCACTACAAGAAAATACCGCTTTTGCGATGGAACAATTTATCGCAAGTCCATCGCAAATCACGGGTCGCAAATCGAAAATCATCGTAGATTCGTCGCAATTTTTGCGACGGAGTGAAACAGTAGCTAATCCGTCGCAAACATATCTCGCAAATCCGTCGCAGTATAGCGACGAATTAGCGTGTAAATGTTGTTGTCGCAAAAAACCATCGCAAGGCCATCGCAATATTGCGAGGGATTTGCGATGAACATTAAAAAACTTCTCGCAAATCCATCGCAATATTGCGATGGACTTGCGATGGTTTCTAAGCAGTTTATCGCAAGTCCCTCGCAATATTGCGATGGACTTGCGATGGATTTTAATATTAATATCAATAAATTAATATAATTTCGATTTTAAATAAAATATAAATTAAAATTAAAATATAATTTAAAAAATCTAATTAAATTAAATTTAATATTAAAATCCAAATAAAAATAAAATTCATAATATATTAAAAAATGAAAATACAATATTTGTTTTTAATACAGGAAAAAAACTAAGATCCTGATGGTCCGGCCCCGGTCCCCGTTCCGGTTCCGCTACCAGAACCGGAGTCATCTCCAAACTCGTCCCGAAGAAGCCGTGCGAAATCCGCATCCTTCGTGCCCAAGTATTGAAAAAGCTTATCATACTTGGACATCTGCTGACTCTGTGCTTCGATAATGCTCGCCTGAGACTGGATGATAGTCTGAAGAGCTTCTGAATCCTGGCGGGATGAAGCTGAAGACGATGCAGAAGTGCACGAGTCAATCTTCGATTGCAGGGAACCGACACCATAAAGTCTCCCTTTTTTACGGGGAGCGACCTGAAAAAAAAAATTATTGTAATTTATAATAAACATAATTACAAATATTTACAACAATTTTAAAGACATACCTCAGAAAAAATTTTGTTCTTCATGGCCGGAGAGACGGAAGCAGTGCTCTCGGGATCATCACCGTCAGAAGCCTGAGTCAGCTCCTGCATCTTGGATGTGACGTCGTGGTAGAGCCTCTCGGATTTCCCGTCGACAAACGATCCATCCGGTCGCCGTTTCGTCTCTTCAAGAACGGCTAGCAAATCCGGTGTCGCATCGTCTCCACGGGTCTCAGCCTAAAATATATATAAATAATTTGGAAACATATTTAATGTAAAATTTTAAATATTTAAAATTTATTAACAAAAACTTACTATCTTTCGAGCTCGTGCTTGAAACGATAGCTGTCCGGAACGATGCTTATGACACCCATCCCAGTCAGGATCCGAAAGGCGGGCAGCTCGAGCATTTCCGCTCCGGATCTCACTCCTCGGATCCGACCAATACGCCACGAGGCCTTTCCAGACCTCAAGCTCCATCCACCGAGGCATCGCATTGTCGCCCTCTTTTTTCCACTTGCTCTTCCACCGTCCCACCTGGTCACACATTCGAGCCTTCAACTTTTTCTCAAACTCTATGCGCACCCTCGATGTAATCACATGATCCCAGTGGTATGATTGCTAAAAAAAAAAAATTATGTTGATAAAAATATAACAAATAAGACTTTGATATAAATAAAATTTTGCAACTTACAGCGAATGCCTCGAACCACCGGTGGACGACATATCTCGGAGTCTGCGTCCAATTAGCATGAGGTTCTTTGAAGTCTCTTTCCAGGATCGAACGCACCTTAGCTGCTACACAGCCGTCTTGTTCGAACCTGAATTATTTGTAAAAAGATAATTAAATTAAATATAGTATTAAACATTACAAAATTAAATATGAGAAAAAAATAAAAGAAATTACCAAAAAGTCCCTCGAGGACGGTCAGGATCAAGATGTGGTAGACGGTCATGACCTGGCTGATTAAGAAGCGCCTGTATGACCAGATCATGGTCAGCGTCAGAAATGGTGGGCGGTGTAGGTTGAGGTGGCGGCGGTTGTGCTGGCAGGGGCTCTGGTGACTGATGATGAGTGTCGGGAATATGAGACCCGCCCATCTGAGAAGTGAAACTGGCCCCAGGAGTTGGCGGCGTCGATCCACCACCACGCGAAAGATATCGCGTGTAGTCGTTCGACGATCGAGACATCTGCAAAAAAAATTACTAATTTATAACATAATTCACAAATTGTAAAACCTAAATCATAATTCCTAATAACAAAATCTAAATAACCAAACATAATTCACAAATTCTAAAACCTAAATCATAATTCCTAATAACAAAATCTAAATTACCTAACATAATTCTCAAATTCTAAAACCTAAATCATAATTCCTAATAACAAAATCTAAATTAACTAACATAATTCACAAATTATAAAACCTAAATCATAATTCCTAATAACAAAATCTAAATAACCAAACATAATTCACAAATTCTAAAACCTAAATCATAATTCCTAAGGGCATCATTAATGGAGATACCCAAATGGGTTTCTTAATCAATATTTAATTATAAAACTTAAGATAAGAAACTCCCTTAAGAAACTCATAATTTTTATACTCCAATGCTAGAACCCCATTAAGGGTTCTTAAAAAGAAAATATTTATAATTTGTTTTATTTTAGATAGAGTTAATTTATAATTAAACATAACATTTTAAACATAAATATAATTAAATCTGTCACAGCTATAAAACAAATCTGTTACCACTATAAAACAAATCTGTCACGACTATAAAACAAATCTGTCACAACTATAAAACAAATCTGTCACAACTATAAAACAAATCTGTCACAACTAAAATAAATCTGTCACAGCTATAAAACAAATCTGTTACCACTATAAAACAAATCTGTCACGACTATAAAACAAATCTGTCACAACTATAAAACAAATCTGTCACAACAATAAAACAAATCTGTCACAACTAAAATAAATCTGTCACAGCTATAAAACAATTCTGTTACCACTATAAAACAAATCTGTCACGACTATAAAACAAATCTGTCACAACTATAAAACAAATCTGTCACAACTATAATTCAAATCTGTCACAACTATAAAACATAATTCATAATTCCTAATTCTAACATAAATTACCTAACATAATTCTCAAATTCTAAAACCTAAATCATAATTCCTAATAACAAAATCTAAATTAACTAACATAATTCAAAAATTCTAAAACCTAAATCATAATTCCTAATAACAAAATCTAAATAACCAAACATAATTCACAAATTCTAAAACCTAAATCATAATTCCTAAAAACAAAATCTAAATTACCTAACATAATTCTCAAATTCTAAAACCTAAATCATAATTCCTAATAACAAAATCTAAATTACTAAATCAAAAAAAAAAAAAATTTCTTACGTTGCTTTTACCCAGGACTTGTAAGCCGGAGGAGAAGGCTTGAGACGCCGGTGGAGGAGGCTTCAGACGCCAGAGGAGGAGGACGCCGGATGAGGAGGACGTCGGAGGAGGAGGATGCCGGAGGAGGAGGACGCCGGAATACGAGGAGAGCCGCGGTGGAGAACGCCGTTGGCGGAGGACGAGAGAGAAAGGCTGAGGATGAGGACGGGAGGCGGAGGAGGAGGAGGACGAGGAGAGGAGACGCCGGCGGTGTTGGTCGGAGGAGGTTTTCGATTTTGTCCGTTTATGTCACGAAATGAGGAGGAAGAAGAAGGTAAATAAAATTAGAGATCCATCGCAAATCCATCACAAGTCCATCGCAAAATTAGGTTTTCCTTTTCGCACCTTGCGACGGACTTGCGATGGATACATCGCAAGTCCATCGCAAAATTCTTCCGAATTAATTAAAAATTCCGTAAGCGCGTAAAAAAAAATTAGATTTTGCGATGGACTTGCGATGGATCCATCGCAAGTCCATCGCAAAATTCTTCCGAAAAATTTGGTGTTCGCGTAGCAAGTTGTGACGCGGGAAAAAAAAGAGAATAGACTTTGCGATGGAGCTGCGATGGTCCGTCGCAGATCCATCGCAAAGACAAAGGAAAACACTTAAAAAAAACATTTATCTTATGAACATATCCAAACATATAAAATTCTAATTCACTAAATCAAAATAATAAAAAAACATCGTACTTTATGTGTAATACATGAAACATATACTAAAATACAAACATTTATTCAGAATCATTTTCAGATACATATGAGTTTTCACTATCGCCCTCAGTTTCTTCTCCGTCATCTGTCTCCTCGAACTCTTCACTTTCCGGATCTTGACCTGTCTCATCCATGTTGATCTCTTCTACTTCTCTGTTTTGCCGATCAATATGAAATATATCTTCTGTTGATTCCATAACTACAGACACTTCTGCTGATCTTTCTTGTTGCATAGCCACCTCACCAACTTCTCCATAAATTCGACCTCTTGGATTCACTTTGATCACAGATAACCATGTCTCTCGTCTTTCCCTTATCCGAGGATATGGAATGAAACACACTTGTTCTGCTTGACATGCTAGGATGAACGGTTCAAATTTGGAAAAATTTTGGTTGCGTTGACATCAGTTACCCCTAGCGAGTTTGTGCGAAAGCCTCGACCGACCGTTGGATCATACCAATGACATTTGAACAAAACGCATTTCAACCCGATAATTCCTGGATATGATACTTCCATAATTTCGTGTAAAATACCGTAGAATTCATTTTCACCTGGCACGTGAATTCCATAATTTGCGGTTGACCTCTGCGAGCCATGCTCATACGTGTGAAAAGTGTAACCGCGACTGAAGTACATTGGAGCAGTAGTGATCTTCGCAATGGGTTCTTGAACAATCTCGTGTAGCCAGAGAGGCAAGGGCTGGTTTGCACATCCATGCATTACCTATATGATATTATTGCGAAATTATGTTATTTAGTTTCCAAAAAGGAATTAATAAATATAAATATTTATACATTTATATATATATATATATATATATTTATACATCAAATCTTACATAGTATTTTAACCATCCAGCGAAATCACGTTCTTTGTACTTCTCGTACTCTTGTTCTTGTAAATCAGGGAAGGCTTCTCGCATTTGCCTGTCGAATTCACTATAAAAAAATTTTCTTTTAACAAACATATATCTCTTGTTAGATTTATATTTAAATATGAAATAAATAAAATTATACCTCTCAAACGGCTGTACTCCCTCACAATTTCGCAATATATAATTGTGAATGATCGAAAGTCGGTACACCTGTATACCACAACTGTTTCAACTCATGAATCAAAGGTTGCATAAATACATCGAGAGATCGCTTCGGATGCTTCGGACCCGGCACTAGAATACTCATAAACAAGAATTCCCTTTGCATGCACATTTCTGGTGGAAGATTGTATGGCGTCACTATGACAGGCCATAGCGAGTATTGTCTCCCAGACAAACCAAATGGGCTAAAACCGTCAGTGCATAAGCCAAGATAGACATTTCTACACTCGTTAGCAAAGTCAGAATATACCGTCTGGAAGTGTTGCCACGCCTTTGCATCTGACGGATGTCGGACCTCTCCATCCTCTGTTGTATGTTGTGCATGCCATCTCATTGCTGCCGATGTCCTTTCTGATTGGTATAACCATTTCAATCTATCAGTGATTGGCAAATACCACATACGTTGGTATGGGATACGGGTCCTTCTGGTAGATGGTTGATATCTCGGCTTCCCACAAAATCGACATTCCTGCAGCTTATCGTCGTCTTTCCAAAAAATCATACAATTATCAATGCACACATCAATCATTTCTGATGGTAACCCAAGACCCGCAACTAATTTCTGTATTTCGTAGTAACTCTCAACGGAAATATTATCTTCTCGCAAATACTCTTTAAATAATTCAGCCCATTCGTCCATGCAATTTTAAATTAGGTTATTATCACTCTTAATTGTCATCATCCTAGATGCCAGTGACAGCTTAGATAACCCCTCCCTACATCCCTCATAGATAGGTTGATTTGCAGAGTCTAACATATCATAAAACTGTTGTGCTTCAACATTAGGTTCTTCCCTAGTTTCATCAACAAATGCAGGAATAGATTCATGAAATGCATCTGTGACCATATCATGATACCTATTTTCTGGATGAGACTCTTGATAATTTTCAAACATGTTTTGACCGTAGTTATAATTAGCAGTATAACCCGGTTGATCAACACCATCACCCGTACTACTACTTCCTGCACCAAGACTAAAACTCTCTCCATGTGAAAACCAGACATTGATTGTTCTTGCACGTATCAATTTCCAAATATTGATTGTTCTTGCACGTTCTACAAGGACAGAAAATGTTACCGTCACCCTTCGCATATGGGTTATTAGTGGCCTGGCGGATGAATGCTCGCAATCCGACACGATACTCCTTTGTCACTTCCCTCGTCTCCGGATCTTTTTAATTATACATCCACTTCCGTAATTCATATACTTCATGCTGGGACGCCATTTTTTAACTCACTCACTCAGATTCTGTATATATTTTTTTTTCTCTCTCAATTGTTGAATAGGTGTTTGAATTGTTATGAAAAATAACTAAATCCGTTTGGCTATTTATAGAGATTGGGAAAATTTGCGATGGCATTGCTATGGAAATCTGCGACGGATTTGCTACGGAAGTTAATTTCCGAGGGAACTGCTACAAATCTGCAACGAATTTACGATGTACTGTGACAAATTTGCGATGGACTGCGACAAATTTGCGATGACCTGCGATATATTTGCGACGGATTTGTTCGTCGCAAATAGTTAGTACATATCATTTAAAACGCGTTCCACCTACCTTCCTACCATGTCGGCATTATCGCAAATCTGTCGCAAAATTTTTCCGTCGCAGTAGCATCGCAAATATGCGATAAATTTGCGATGATATTGCGAGGAACATTTAGGATCCTCGCAGATTTATCGCAAATTTGCTACTCAAAATTATTCATCGCAAATTCATCGCAAATTTGCGATGGATATGCGATGAACTTGTCATTCCCTCGCTAAATCATCGCAAATATATCGCTAGATCGTCGCAAATTTGCGACGGATATTTTCATCGCAAAATTGCGACGGTTTTTTCTTCCGTCGCAATGTTTTCGCGAATCCATCGCTGATTAATCGCAAATTGCGACGGAAATTTGCCATCGCAAAATTCCATCGCAAATAGCGAGTTTTCTTGTAGTGTCGGATGCTCGAGCTCTTGCTTCTGGAGGAGGAGAAAGGTTTGGTGCTGTCTCCGATGGTCGACCATAATTGTTGGAGCTCCTCATGTTCAAAATCTTGAATCAGTTCGTCACCTCCAGAAAAACCATATAGGGTACAGATTTGCGCGATGGTGAGTGCGTAGGATCGTCCTTTGCACGTGAAGGTAATGAAACCAGGGCTGTCATCGGGTTCAACGTCGGGCTCCTCATCATAGAAATGAACCCTGAGAGATGAGAGGAAGTGGCATGTCTCTTCTTTGTAGGCTTCCAGCGGTTTGTTCATGAATGAACTTATACCTCCTGCCTCAAAGAGATACTCCATATCTCTAGCAATCCCGAGTGCTTGCATCGTTTCCTTGTGCGGGTACCTTGTCCCTTCAAAACCACGATCAAGGAGGACCTCTAGGTACTTGGTTGCAGAGGGTTTGGTGTTCTTCTTTCGGGGTTGCCTTATCACCTTAGGCTCATCTTCCTCTGTTTCTTCACCCCCTTGATGCATTCTCGGCTCCGTTGGTGCTTTTCCTTCACGTTTGACCCGGATGGTTTGTCTCGTCTCGCCGGCTCGAGTGTGGGTGCTCAAGCGAGACTTCCGGCCCTTCTGACTTGATCCTTGGGCTCGGGCATATGTGGTCGAGTCCGGCGTGACTTCATACTCCATGGGTACCGCAACTTGTTCTTGTTCTGCGGCTTGTTCTTGTTCTTGCTCTTCGGCCGGAGGAATGCTCTCTCTCCACATCTGGAAGTTTCGGACGAGTGCTTTAGCTGACCTACGACGGGCTTGGCGAGGATCCATACCTGAGACTCGATCAAGGAAAGAAAAAAAAAAAAAAAAAAAAAACTCAAGGTCGTGAGGATAAGCCTCAAGAGCAGCAAAAACAATTAGAGAGATTTCTGGAATTGAAAGAGAGAGAAGCGAGAGTGTTTGTGGTGTGAAGAGAGTAAGGAGTCGAGTTCGTCATTTATGGCCGAGTGGGAAGGGACAAGAAGGACAAGGGGAACGTGTTGAAATTGTGTGGGCTCCCTCTGGTGTGACTCGAGCTGACATTCTCTGGGTTTTAGCGTGTGGGCTCGAGCATGTGAAGGCGTGTGGAGGCGTGTTGAAGGTGTGTGCACTCGAGCATGTGAGCTCCGACTCGGCCATGACTCCTCTGATTCGACCATGACTCCTCTGACTCGACCATGACTCCTCTGACTCGACTAAATGGGCTCGTCCTGGGTCCACAAGTCAGAATTTCGAAATTTTTTAAAATTCCCTCCTAAGGCTCAGTTGCATGGTTCACCACCCATACTTTCCTGAAATCACTCAATCAAGATAAAATCAAAATAGCTTAGCACACTTATTCGACGATTTAAAAACAAAATTCTAAACAAAGAAATATGTACAGAGATAGACATGGGACTTCCTCCCAAGTGAGCTTGTTTAACGTCTCTAAGCTTGACTTCCTGTTTTGTTCAGGCAGTGGAAGGCTCATCCAGAGGAATCGAAGTTCCTTCTAGAATGATGGTATCAGCTAGATAGGGCTTGAGCCTCTGTCCGTTCACTGTAAATTCGTTTCTTCCCTTTCCAAATAAAATGATTGCTCCGTAGGGTGAAACTTCCTTGACA
The DNA here is from genome assembly GCA_026770425.1 of Boechera divaricarpa. Classification (NCBI taxonomy): domain Eukaryota; kingdom Viridiplantae; phylum Streptophyta; class Magnoliopsida; order Brassicales; family Brassicaceae; genus Boechera; species Boechera divaricarpa. Next base: position 18,935,500 of record CM049192.1, on the reverse strand, counting down.
GAAAACGGTCTGGACCACCTAGACTTGAGCTTTCCCGGAAATAGCTTGAGTCGAGAATTGAAAAGGAGGACTTGATCACCAGCCTTGAACTCCTTGTGCAAGATCTTCTTGTCATGGAAGGCTCTGGTCCTCTCTTTGTAGATCTTAGAACTCTCATAAGCATCCAGCCTGATCTCTTCTAGCTCATGCAGGTCTAATACTTGCTTTTCCTGGGCAGACTTGATATCCAAGTTCAGAAGCTTTGTTGCCCATAACGCCTTATACTCGACCTCAACAGGTAGGTGACAAGCCTTGCCATAAAGGAGCTGGAATGGCGTTCTCCCTATAGGAGTCTTGAATGCGGTCCTGTACGCCCAGAGGGTCTCATCCAACTTAGCAGACTAATCTCTTCTTGAAACGCCCACTACTCTGGCCAGAATGGCTTTGATCTGCTTGTTGGACACTTCCACTTGACCACTGGTCTGGGGGTGATATGGTGTAGCCACCTTGTGCTTGACCCCATGCTTCATCAGAAGATTTTCAAAGAGCTTGTTGATGAAGTGAGATCCCCCATCACTGATAACAACTCTTGGTACACTAAATCTGGGGAAAATAATGCTCTTGAACATCTTCAGAACTACCTTTACATCATTGCTAGGACAAGCTATGGTTTTAACCCACTTCGAGACATAATCAACAGCTACCAAGATGTAGCTGTTCCCAGAAGAAGGTGGGTTGAAAGGACCCATAAAATCAATCCCCCAAACGTCAAACACCTCCACTTCCAAAATCGGGTTCTGTGGCATCTCATTCCCTGCTGATGTTGCCCATTCTCTGGCAAGGATCACACTTAGTGATGAAGGCTTGAGCATCTCTGAACATTGTAGGCCACCATAGACCCGCTTGCAGCACCTTCTGAACGTAGCAAAGTGTCCTCCATAGGCAGAACCATGACAGTGCTCAAGCACACCCTGAACCTCGTCTTGTGCTATACACCTTCTGAACAGACCATCGGTACCTCTTTTGTACAGGAAAGGTTCGTCCCAGTAGTAGTGTTTGACATCTCTCAGAAACTTCTTTTTTCTGTAGGCGTCAAGATCATCAGGCAACTCACCGCATGCAAAGAAATTAGCTAGATCAGAATACCAAGGTATGTCCTTTACTCCTATCACAGAAACAACATCTAGGAGTCTCTCGTCAGGCATGGTGTCATCAACAGGTGCTGGATCGTCTATTCTCATCCTCGACAAGTGATCAGCCACACCATTCTCTATTCCCTTCTTATCAACAATCTCCATGTCAAACTCTTGAAGAAGGAGTATCCACCTGAGCAATCTTGGCTTAGTATCCTTCTTAGCATAGATATGCCTTAGTGCTGCATGATCCGTATAGACTATCACCTTAGACCCAACCAGATAGCTTCTAAATTTCTCAAAGGCAAAGACTACAGCCAGCAACTCCTTCTCTGTTGTGGCATATCTCCCTTGGGCATCATCAAGCGTCCTGCTAGCATAGTAGATCACATGCAGCTTCTTCTCAATCCTTTGGCCCAGTACAGCTCCTACAGCATAGTCCGATGCGTCGCACATGATCTCAAACGGGTGGTCCCAGTTTGGTGCTTGGACTATCGGAGCAGTGACTAAGGCTTCCTTAATTAGCTGGAAAGCCTTCAAACATTCGGTATCAAACAGGAACTCTTGCTCCTTCCACAACAGCCTTGTCAGTGGTCTGGCTATCCTTGAGAAGTCCTTGATGAATCTTCTGTAAAACCCAGCGTGCCCAAGGAAACTCCTGATGTCCTTGACATTTTTTGGTGGTTGCAGCTGCATCATCACATCAACCTTGGCCTTGTCTACCTCTATACCCTTCTCAGAAATTCTGTGGCCCAAGACAATCCCTTCTCTGACCATGAAGTGGCATTTCTCCCAATTGAGCACCAGATTTGTCTCTTCACACCTAGTAAGTACCCTGCAAAGGTTCAAAAGGCAGGAGGAGAAAGAGGAGCCATACATGGAAAAGTCATCCATGAATACCTCCACAGTCTCCTCAATTAAATCCGAGAATATAGAAGTCATGCATCGTTGAAAAGTAGCAGGTGCATTGCAAAGGCCAAAAGGCATTCTCCTATATGCAAAAGTTCCATAAGGGCAAGTAAATGTAGTGTTTTCCTGATCATTAGGATGAATTGGAATCTGAAAGAACCCACTGTACCCATCTAGAAAACAGTAGTAAGGATGATTAGCTAACCTTTCTAGCATCTGGTCAATGAATGGCAAAGAGAAATGATCTTTCCTAGAAGCAGCATTCAATTTCCTATAGTCAATACACATCTTATGTCCTGTTACAGTCCTAGTAGGTATCAATTCATCCTTATCATTTCTAATCACAGTCATACCCCCTTCTTAGGCACACAATGCACAGGAGAAATCCAAGTACTATCTGATATAGGATATATGATTCCAGCTTCTAGCAACTTAAGAATTTCCTTTTTAACTACCTCTTTCAAATTCGGGTTCAATCTTCTCTGGGGTTCAATGCTAGCGTATGATTCATTTTCAAGGTGAATTCTGTGAGTACATAAGCTAGGTGAAATTCCTTTGATATCATCCAGAGAATATCCTATAGCCTTTCTAAATTTTCTCAACTCAGTCAACAGCAAATGCAACTCATCATCACTAAGCATATCATTTACTATGATTGGATAAGTAGAGTTTTGTCCAAGAAAGGCGTACCTTAGGCCATAAGGAAGAGGTTTGAGATCTACCTTAGGTGCTCGCAATTCTGACCAGTCGTGTGTTGCAGAGAGCTGTCTGTCGTGAGTCTGCTGGTCGAGCTTGGTGTCCTCGACAGCATGAAGTTCTGTGTTGGCCCCTATCAGCTCCTCAAACCCGTCTGACTCTTCCAGAACCTTGTGGGAGTCTAAAATCATCTCATACCCCAAGGTCTCTTCATGCAGATACCCATCTTTACCACTCTTGGTTAAAGCCGTCTGAAGGTGATCCTCTTAACTAAACTCCTCCAAAAACTCATCAGCAAGCTTATCCATCATCTCAACATAGAAGACTTGTCTTTCTATTTATGGCTTCCTCATAGTGTCCTTGACATCAAATGTCATTTTGAAGTCGCTCCCGAGGTTGAGATTGATTTTTCCTTTTCTGACATCAATGATTGCACCGGCTGTAGCAAGGAAAGGTCTTCCCAGAATCAGAGGATCTCTTGGTTCCTCATCCATCTCAAGAACTATGAAGTCTGTAGGTATCTCCACTGTACCGACCATCAGAGGAAGATCTGGTAGCATACCATGAGGGGTCCTAGTAGATCTGTCTGCAAGCACCAGAGAGATGTTGCAGGGCTTATAGTTGCTGAACCCTAGCTTCCTTGCAACCGAGAGTGGCATGAGGCTGATAGATGCTCCAAGATCGCAAAGAGACTTCTTGAAAACCAATGGACCTAGAGAGCATGGTAGAGTGAAAGAACCTGGGTCGCTTAACTTCTCTTTGACGACTCTCTTCTGAATGATGGCGCTGCACTCCTCTGATAGGATAACCATACCCTGAACCGTCTTGTCTTTTTCAGCTACTGCATCCTTCAAGAACTTCTGATAAGCAGGTACCATGGAGAAGGCATCAATGAGAGACAACCTGATATCGGCTTCCTTGATATGCTTATCAAAGATTTGCTTATGTTTCTCCATTAAGTCCTTCTTAAACCTCTTTGGGAAAGGCAATTTGGGCTTGTAGGGAGGAGGGACATAAGGTGCCTTCTTTTCCTCTGAAATCACAGTTTTAGGTGCAGGAGGTAGACTATCTTGACCATTCTGGTCGAGCTGTGGTGCCCCAGCAGGCATGGAACTCTTGTCTTGGTCGTTTTTGGATACGAAATCCTCCCCATCTGGATCCTCACTGTCCACAGTGATTCTAGGAGGTCCTTCCCACTCAGGTAATTCTTTTCCATTCCTCAAAGTGATTACATTGATGTGAGCATAATCTTTGGGGTTTTGGACAGCTTTACTAGGGAGTTGGGAAGGGTGAGAGGATGAAGCTGTCTTGCCCTCGATGGAACGAATCTTGGACTGCAGAGACTCAATTTTGCTGTTAAGATCATTGTAGGTGTAGTCCATCTGGGTTTTAATTTCACCAAACTTCTTGGCTGTTTCAAGTGCTCCTGCTGCTTGACCTTGTAGGATTTGCTGCAGCAAAGTGTTTGTATGTTGATCTGGAGCGGTAGAAGACTGAGCGTGGTGAGACGGAAAACCTGGTGGTGGAAACGGGGCTCCCTGTTGTTGGTGATGACTCTGAAAATGCGGTTTAGGGGCAAAGTTCTGTTGCTGATTGTAGGGAACAAAAGGCTTGGATGGCGGTATTTGCTGAGGTGGGTAGACCTGATCCTGAGGGTTGGCAACGTTGGTACTCCTGTAAGACAGATTCGGGTTGTTCTTGTAGTTGATAAAACCTTTGTTGTACTGACCTTGATTCTGCACATAGCTGACTTCCTCTAGATCATCATCCTCCCCATCTTGTTTTTTCTGCTGTAGTAGTTGATCCAACTTAGCAGTCAAGGCCTTGATGGCCCTAGTCTGATCATCTGTTCCAATACTTGGCCGGACACTCCTATCATACTCAGCAGTGTAGTTACCGTCAGATTGGGCTAGGTTCTCCACTAATGCCCAGCCAGCATCAACGTCTTGGTTGAGGAAGTTACCACTACTGGCGGTATCGAGAAGCATTCGGACCTTCGGGAGAACGCCTCTGTAGAGAGTGCTAAGGAGGGACTCCTTACTGAAACCGTGGTGAGGGCATTGAGTAGTGTAGCCCTTGAAGCGATCCCAGCATTCACTGAAACTTTCACCGTCTTTCTGAGTGAATCCAGAAATTTCATTCCTCAAGCGTGCTGTCCTGGCGTTGGAGAAGAATTTGGCCAAGAAGGCTTTCTTACAGTCGTCCCATGAAGTGATGGATCCATGGGGTAGAGTCTTTTCCCAGTGATGGGCTCTGTGACCAAGAGAGAAGGGAAAGAGCCGTAGTTTGAAACCGTCTTCGCTAACTCCATTGATCTTTGTAAGGCTGCAGAGCCTATCAAACTCATCCAGATGATCGAGTGGGTCCTCCATGGGTAGTCCATGAAACTTGTTGTTCTGCACCATGGCGATCAGGCTGCTCTTGATCTCAAAATTGTTGTTTTGGACCGTGGGAGGGACAATTCCTTGTCTGTTGGTATGTGTATTTGGGGCGTCCCCTGCTCCTATCAAACGGGGTCTCCTCACAGGAGGGTCTTGAACCTGTGGTTGGTCTTCCATACCGAGTGGATTCTGATTGTCGTCTTGGATGTTTTCTCGCTGCGCTCGCAACTGTTGTGGTAGTCGGTCAATATTATCGATGGGGCGGAGGAGGTTCTGACTTCCTCTTGATCTGGTTTGCATGCAGGTGGATGTGTACCTGAAAATGCAAAGACAGTCAAGTTAGTAAACGAAGAACTGTAAAAGAACTTGATCTAGAATATTTTGAAATCCTAATTGTAACAAACAACACCCAAATGGCAACGGCGCCAAATTGGTATAAGTCAATTTCTTACTAGACCAAAGTTTCGTTGTAGTATAGTAAGGTGTCAATCCATAAGGGTGAAGATATTAACCAAAAAGGATGCGATCAAGCAATTCAAGTCAAGCCAAGCAAATAGCGTATTGGGGTCTAGCAACCTAGACAGAAACTGAGAATGAAAACTAAAATAGATACTGTATAGGACTAGCAAGAACTAATAGAAGCAGATCAATAACAAAAATAACATATAGGACTAACAGAGGCTAGCAGAACAGCGTATATGACTAGCAGAAAAGTCAAATAATGCAAGAGAAGTTCCTAAGGATGGGGTAATCGACTCAGTGTGTCCCCTTAGCATACTCAAGTGGTTTAACAAAACTCAATCAAGCTATTCCCTAGACATCAAACATCACAACCAGTTAAGTCCACTCCCGTGATAAGTAACCTCTAACTAGACTAGTTCCAGACCCAATCCCTTGGCGAAATCTACCCTAGCAGGCAATAAGATTCAGTTCAATATTGTCGAAAAACACCCTAGATAACTAATCCCTTAGGCTAGGCATGCAGATATTTCTAACATCAGTTTAGTCAAGCATTTTATCAAACACCTTCTGGGTGGAAAAACACCTAAGTTCTAATCTCAATTGATCAGAGAGAAACTAGCATTAAGAACACTGATTTAGAAGGGAAATCAAACAATATACTCTTAAACCACCTGAAAGACTAAGATTTCACACTTAATCTATCCCACCCTCAAGAACCCTAATGACTACTCAAAACTCATGAAGAACATCAAGAACACAAACCCAAAAATCATAAAAACTTGTATATAAGATAGACATAGATGGATAAATGATAGAACAGAAGGAATCAACTCAAAATAACAAGTAGAAATCAAATTACAAGTTCTGGAAACTAAGAACAATGAAGAACACAAGGAAAACTCGAAATGTTAGAGCTAAAAACGTTGTGTCCTTAGTATTAATCCCCATTCGGTATTTATACTAAGTCTTAAAAACCCTAAAACGTCATGGGCAAAATAGTAAAAATGTGCGGGATAAGGTCTAGCTCGACTACGTTTTGGTCGAGTGATGTGCTCAAGCAAGTGAAATCAAGACTGCATTTTTCTGTGTTTGGTCGAGTGCTGTGCTCAAGCAGGTAAAATCAAGACTGCATTTTTCTGTGTTGAGTTTGAGCAGTCTACTCGATTGCAGGGGCTCGAGCTGGGCTCAGAAATTCCGAGACTCCTCTTTTATGTTGGTCTTGATCATGCAGCTCGAGCATGGGTACTCGAGCTCGGCCAAAAATCTTCAAGACGCCACCTTTTGTCTCTGTTTGATCATACAGCTCGAGCATGGGTACTAGAGCTGAGTTTCTGCTCCATTTCCTGCATGGACTCGATCACGTGTGCTCTAGCATAGGTGCTTGAGTCTGTTGTAGCATCCAGGTCGAGTGGTATGCTCAAGACAGCTTCGGTAAAACACGTCTGCTGGGGCATCCAGGTCGAGTGGTATGCTCAAGACAGCTTCGGTAAAACACGTCTGCTGGGGCATCCAGGTCGAGTGGCGTGTCCTAGCAGCTTCGGGCCTAACTTCTCCAAAATCACCTGAAAGTACCTATAACAAGCCAAATATGCAGGATGTATACAAACCTAATGCAAAACACTCTAAGTATGCAAAACTAGGAATAAATGACAAGAACAGGGTGAATAACACGTCTAAACGTATGAATTATGCAGGATAAAACGATGCAAAAAGCAAACATATCAAAGTCCTTGATGAACCTTCTGTAAAACCCAGCATGCCCAAGGAAACTCCTGATGTCCTTCACGTTTTTTGGTGGCTGCACCTGCATCATCACATCAACCTTGGCCTTGTCTACCTCTATACCCTTCTCAGAAATTCTGTGGCCCAAGACAATCTCTCTGACCATGAAGTGGCATTTCTCCTAATTGAGCACCAGATTTGTCTCCTCACACCTAGTAAGCACCCTGCAAAGGTTCAAAAGGCAGGAAGAGAAAGAGGAGCCATACACGGAAAAGTCATCCATGAATACCTCCACAGTCTCCTCAATTAGATCTGAGAATGTAGAAGTCATGCATCTTTGAAAAGTGGCAGGTGCATTGCAAAGGCCAAAAGGCATTCTCCTATATGCAAAAGTTCCATAAGGGCAAGTAAAGGTGGTTTTTTCTTGATCATTAGGGTGAATTGGAATCTGAAAGAACCCACTGTACCCATCTAGAAAAATGTAGTAAGGATGGTTAGCTAACCTCTCTAGCATTTGGTCAATGAATGGCAAAGGGAAATGATATTTCCTAGAAGCAGCATTCAATTTCCTATAGTCAATACACATCCTATGTCCTGTTACAGTCCTAGTAGGTATCAATTCATCCTTATCATTTTTAATCACAGTCATACCCCCCTTTTTAGGCACACAATGCACAGGAGAAATCCAAGTACTGTCTCATATAGGATATATGATTCCTGCCCCTAGCAACTTAAGAATTTCCTTTTTAACAACTTTTTTTAGGTTTGGGTTCAATCTTCTCTGAAGTTCAATCCTAGCATATGATTCGTTTTCCAAGTGAATTCTGTGAGTGCACAAGCTAGGTGAAATTCCCTTAATGTCATCTAGAGAATATCCTATAGCCTTTCTAAATTTTCTCAACTCAGTCAACAACGAATGCAACTCATCATCACTAAGCATGTCATTTACTATGATTGGATAAGTAGAATTTGGTCCAAGAAAGGCGTACCTTAGCCCAGAAGGAAGAGGTTTGAGATCTACCTTAGGTGCTCGGAGTTCTGACCAGTCGTCTGTTGCAGAGGGGTCTGACTCAAGCACTGGCTCGAGAGACTTGGCCGAGTTAGGTGCTGGAGATGGTTTGGCTCGAGCAGAGGGCCGTCTTACTCGATCTGCTTTATCGAGCTGGATACTCGAGTCTGGCGTCCTGGACAGGGTGGCTCGAGTCTGCTGGTCGAGCTTGGTGTTCTCGACAGCATGAATTTCTGTGTTGACCCCTATCCGCTCCTCAAACCTTTCTGACTTTTCCAGGACCTTGTATGAGTCTAAAATCATCTCATACCCCAAAGTCTCAGCATGTAGATACCCATCTTCACCACTCTTGATCAAGGCAGTCTGAAGGTGATCCTCTTGATTAAGCTCCTCCAGAAGTTCATCAGCAAGCTTGTCTATTATCTCAACATAGAAGACTTGTCCTTCTATTTCCGGCTTCCTCATGGTGTCCTTGACATCAAATGTCATCTTGAAGTCACTCCCGAGGTTGAGATCGATCTTTCCTTTTCTGACATCAATGACTGCACCAACTGTAGCAAGGAAAGGTCTTCCCAGAATCAAAGGATCTCTTGGTTCCTTATCCATCTCAAAAACTATAAAGTCTGTAGGTATCTCCACTGAACCAACCATCAGAGGGAGATCTTGTAGCATACCGTGAGGTGTCCTAATAGATCTGTCTGCAAGCACCAGAGAAATATTGCAGGACTTATAGTTGCTAAACCCTAGCTTCCTTGCAACTGAGAGTGGCATAAGACTGATAGATGCTCCAAGATCACAGAGAGACTTCTTGAAAACAAATGGACCGAGAGAGCACGGTAGAGTGAAAGAACCGGGGTCGCTTAACTTCTCCTTGATGACTCTCTTCTGAATGATGGCGTTGCACTCCTCTGATAGGACAACCATACTCTGAATCGTCTTGTCTTTCTCAGCTACTGCATCCTTCAAAAACTTCTGATAAGCAGGTACCATGGAGAAAGCATCAATGAGAGGCAACCTTATCTCAGCTTCCTTGATATGCTTATCAAAGATTTGTTTATGTTTCTTCATTAAGTCCGTCTTAAACCTCTTCGGGAAAGGCAATTTGGACTTGTAAGGAGGAGGGACATAAGGTGCTATCTTTTCTTCTGAAATCACAGTTTTAGGTGCAGGAGGTAGACTGTCTTGACCACTCTGGCCGAGCTGTGATCTCGAGCTGGACGTGCAAGGGGTCTCAGCTCGAGTATGCTGGTCGAGTTATGGTGCTTCAGCAGGCGTAAAACTCTTGTTTTGGTCGTTTTTAGAAACCAATTCCTCCCCATCTTGATCCTCACTGTCCGCAGTGATTGTGGGGGGTCCTTCCCTCTCAGGTAACTCTTTTCCACTCTGCAAAGTGATGGCATTGATGTGAGCGTAGTCCTTAGGGTTTTGGACTGCTTTTCCTGGGAGTTGGAAAGAGGTAGAGGAAGAAGTTGTCTTGCCTTCTATAGATCGAATCTTGGATTGCAGGGACTCAATCTTGCTGTTAAGTTCATTGTAAGTGTAGTCCATCTGAGTCTTAATTTCACCAAACTTATTAGCTGCTTCAAGTGCACCAGCTGCCTGACCCTGTAGGAATTGCTGCAGTAAGATGTTTGTCTGTTGATCTGGAGCGGTAGAAGACTGAGCGTGGTGAGACTGAAAACCTGGTGGTGGACACAGGGCTCCCTGTTGCGGATGATGACTCTGATAGTGCGGCCGAGGAGCAAAGTTCTGTTGCTGAGTGTAGGGAACAAAAGGCTAAGACTGAGGTTGTTGCTGAGGTGGGTAGACCTGATCCTGAGGGTTAGCAACGTTGGTACTCCTGTAGGACCGATTTAGGTTATTCGTGTAGTTGATGAAACCTTTGTTGTACTGACCCTGATTCTACACATAGTTGACCTCCTCTAGACCATCATCCTCCCCATCTTGAACCTGAAAAACTGTATCCTCAGAAGTAAAGTGAACCTGTTTCTTCTACTGTAGCAGTTGGTCTAACTTAGTAGTCAAGGCCTTGATGGCCTTAGTCTGATCATCTATAGCAACACTTGGCCGGACACTCCTATCATACTCAACATAGTAGTTACCTCAACATCTTAGTTGAGGAAGTTACCATTGCTGGCTGTATCTAGAAGCATGCGGAACTTTGGGAGAACTCCTCTGTAGAGAGTGCAAAGGAGGGACTCATTGCTGAAACCGTGGTGAGGGCATTGAGTAGTGTAGCCCTTGAAGCGGTCCCAGCATTCGCAGAAACTTTCACCATCCTTCTGTGTAAATCCAGAGATTTCATTCCTCAAGCGTGCTGTCCTGGCATTGGAGAAGAACTTGGCCAGGAAGGCTTTTTTGCAGTCATCCCAGCAAGTGATGGATCCATGGGGGAGAGTCTTTTCCCAGTGATGGGCTCTGTCACCAAGAGAGAAGGGGAAGAGCCTTAGCTTGAAACCATCTTCACTGACCCCATTTATCTTGGTAAGGCTGCAGAGCCTATCAAACTCATCTAGATGATCAAGAAGGTCCTCCATAGGCAGTCCATGAAACTTGTTGTTCTGGACCATGGCGATCAAGCTGCTCTTGATCTCGAAATTGTTGTTCTGGACCGTAAGCCCTTGTTTGTTGGTATGAGTATTAGGAGCGTCTCCTGCTCCTATCAGACGCGGCCTTCTCTGATGAGGCACATGTTCAGGCTGTGGTGGTGTATTATGGTCAGCCATATTTATTGGATCCTGGAGATCTGTGTTGAGAAGGTCACTCGGCTCTCTTAACTGTTGTGGTAGCTTGTGAATATTATCGATGTAGCGGATGAGGTTCTGACTGCCTTTAGATCTCGTTTGCATGCAGGGGAAGGTAAACTTGATGCACTGGCTCGAGCAGGTAGGTCGAGCTAGGTGGTCGAGTCCGAGCGTTGATACTGAATAGGCTGGCTCGATTAACTAGCTCTGGCAGGTTGGTCAAGCTAGATGGTCGAGTCAGAAACAGGGGTACCTGAAATCCAAAGACAGACAAGTGAATAACCAAAGAAATGAAAAAGAACTTGATCTTGAACGTTTTAAAATCCTAATTGTAACAAACAACACCCAAATGGCAACGGCGCCAAATTGGTATAGGTCAATTTCTTACTAGACCAAAGTTTCGTTGTAGTATAGTAAGGTGTCAATCCATAAGGGTGAAGATATTAACCAAAAAAGATATGATCAAGCAATTCAAGTCAAGCCAAGCAAATAGTGTATAGGACTCTAGCAACCTAGACAGAAACTAAAAATGGAAGCTAAAATAGATACTATCTAGGACTAGCAGAAACTAACAGAAGCAGAGCAATATCATAAACGGCGTATAGGACTAATAGAGAATTCAATCAATGCAAGAGAAGTTCCTAAGAATGGGGTAATCGACTCAGTGTGTCCCCTTAGCCTACCCAGGTGGTCTAACAAAACTCATTCAAGCTATTCCCTAGACATCAAACATCACAACCAGTTAAGTCCACTCCCGTGATAAGTAACCTCAAGCTAGACCAGTTCCAGACCCAATCCCTTGGCGAAATCTACCCTAGCAGGCATTAAGATTCAGTTCAATATTATCAATAAACACCCTAGACAACTAATCCCTTAGGCTAGGTATGCAAATCTCTAACATCAGTTCAGTCAAGCATTTTATCGAACACCTTCTGGGTGGAAAAACACCTAAGTTCTAATCTCAATTGATCAAAGAGAAATTAGCATTAAGAACACTGATTTAGAAGGGAAATTAAACAATCTACTCTTAAACCACCTAGGATACTAAGATTCCACACCTAATCTATCTCATCCTCAAGAACCCTAATGACTACTCAGAACTCATAAAGAACACAAACCCAGAAATCAAATAAACTTGCATAGATAGAGAGAAGAGATAGAGAAATGATAGAAACAGAGGAAATTAACTAAAAATAACAAGTAAAAATCAAATTACAAAGTCTGGAAATCAAGAACAATGAAGAAGAGATAGAAAACTCGAAAATTAGGTCTTAAAAAAAACGACCTTAGTCTTAATCCAACATTAGGTATTTATACTAAGTCTTAAAAACCCTAAAACGCCATGGGCAAAATGGTAAAAACGTGCAGGATAAGGTCCAGCTCGATCATGTCTTGGTCGAGTGGTGTGCTCGAGCTGGGTGGGAAAATTTCAAGACTCCTCTTTTATCTTGAGCTCGATCATGAAGCTCGAGCATGGGTGCTCGAGCTTGGCCAAAAATCTTCAAGACGCCACCTTTGATCTCAGCTCGATCATACAGCTCGAGCATGGGTGCTCGAACTTAGCTTCTGCTCCATTTCCTGCCTTAGCTCGATCCTGTGTGCTAGAGCATCCAGGTCGAGTCTGATGTCCTAGACAGCTTAGCTCGATCACGTCTGCTAGAGCATCCAGGTCGAGTCTGATGTCCTAGACAGCTTCGAGTCTAGCTTCTCCAAAATCACTTGAAAGCACCTGTAACAAGCCAAATATGCAGGATGTATGCAAACCTAATGCAAAACACTCTAAGTATGCAAAACTAGGAATAAATGACAAGAACAGGTTAAATAACAGGTCTAAGTGTATGAATTATGTAAGGTAAAACTATGCAAAACGCAAACATATCAATATTGGAGAAGGTGAATCCGGGTACAGTTACGTATGTGGAATTGGATGAAGATTAGAGGTTTTAGTACATATTCTTCGTGTTGGGAGCATGAATTGAAGGCTTTGCAACCATGAGAAAAGTGATCATTGTGGAGTGAACTCACCTTAAGCATGTGATTGGTGGAGTGCTAATAGATGCAACCGCCCAAGATCCTGATGATCACCACTATCCCATTGCTTTTGGTGTTGTTGATGGTGAGAAAGATTGGAGTCTTATTTGGTTTTTCAGTAAGTTGAAAACACTGATACCGGATAGTGATTATCTAGTATTCGTTACGAATAGACACGTGAGTCTTAAAAACTCAATATGTGAGGTGTACCCGTTAGCTCGACATGGGTATTGTATCTTTCATATGGCTCAGAATGTGAAGAATCAAGTCTCCCAAGTCAACAAAGAAACCTTGGGGAGTAAGTTCATGGAATGTGCAAAACAGTACACAGAGTATGAGTTTAAAACAGTGTACGAGGCTTTTAGGATAATGTATCCTTAGGCAGGGGCGTATCTTGATAATAGTTGTAAAGAAACTTGGAAATAAGCAAGATGTTATTTCCCGGGAGAGAGGTATGGCATCTATACCACTAATACTGTTGAGTCTAAACGGTGTTTTCAAGGATGCAAGAAAATTCTCTCTTTTACTGATGATTGATTTGATTATTGCGAATCTATCTTATTGGTTTATCAAACATCGAAAGGCGTTGCGAAGGTGTTGGAGGTGACTGTGTTAAACAGTTTCTTCCTTCTTTTCAACGTGATGGGACGTGATGGATGTGGTTATTTGGTTGACCTGAGATGAAGACTTGCACATGCAAGCGTTTTGATATTGATAAGTATCCGTGTGAACATGCAATAACCGCTCTTTTGGAAGCAAGGAATAACGCATAAACTGAAATGCAAATACATGATTTATGTTCCAAGTATTATTGGATGTCGCATTGGCATTGGCCTACTGTAGAACGATATTCCCGGTTCCTTATATGTCTCAGTGGACTGTTCCGGATCATGTACGTGATATGGTTGTCGTTCCTCTGTATTATGTCAGCAAAAAAGGAAGACACCAAGTAACAAGGTTTCCATTAGCTGGAGAACACAAGCTTAAGATAACCAATTGGTATAAGTCAATTTCTTACTATACCAAAGTTTCGTTGTAGTATAGTAAGGTGTCAATCCATAAGGGTGAAGATATTAACCAAAAAGGATGCGATCAAGCAATTCAAGTCAAGCCAAGCAAATAGCGTATTGGGGTCTAGCAACCTAGACAGAAACTGGGAATGGAAACTAAAATAGATACTGTATAGGACTAGCAAGAACTAACAGAAGCAGATCAATAACAGAAATAGCATATAGGACTAACAGAGGCTAGCAGAATAGCGTATAGGACTAGCAGAAAAGTCAAATAATGCAAGAGAAGTTCCTAAGGATGGGGTAATCGACTCAGTGTGTCCCCTTAGCCTACTCAAGTGGTTTAACAAAACTCAATCAAGATATTCCCTAGACATCAAACATCACAACCAGTTAAGTCCACTCCCGTGATAAGTAACCTCAAACTAGACCAGTTCCAGACCCAATCCCTTGGCGAAATCTACCCTAGCAGGCAATAAGATTCAGTTCAATATTATCGAAAAACACCCTAGACAACTAATCCCTTAGGCTAGGCATGCAGATTTCTAACATCAGTTTAGTCAAGCATTTTATCAAACACCTTCTGGGTGGAAAAACACCTAAGTTCTAATCTCAATTGATCAGAGAGAAACTAGCATTAAGAACACTGATTTAGAAGGAAAATCAAACAATATACTCTTAAACCACCTGAAAGACTAAGATTTCACACTTAATCTATCCCATCCTCAAGAACCCTAATGACTACTCAAAACTCATGAAGAACATTAAGAACACAAACCCAGAAATCATAAAAACTTGCATATAAGATAGAAATAGATGGAGAAATGATAGAACAGAAGGTATCAACTCAAAATAACAAGTAGAAATCAAATTACAAGTTCTGGAAACTAAGAACAATGAAGAACACAAGGAAAACTCGAAATGTTAGAGCTAAAAACGTTGTGTCCTTAGTATTAATCCCCATTAGGTATTTATACTAAGTCTTAAAAATCCTAAAACGTCATGGGAAAAATAGTAAAAACGTGCGGGATAAGGTCTAGCTCGACTACGTTTTGGTCGAGTGCTGTGCTCAAGCAGGTGAAATCAAAACTGCATTTTTCTGTGTTTGGTCGAGTGCTGTGCTCAAGCAGGTGAAATCAAGACTGCATTTTTCTGTGTTGAGTTTGAGCAGTCTAATCGATTGCAGGGGCTCGAGCTGGGCTCAGAAATTCCAAGACTCCTCTTTTATGTTGGTCTTGATCATGCAACTCGAGCATGGGTACTCGAGCTCGGCCAGAAATCTTCAAGACGCCACCTTTTGTCTCTGCTTGATCATACAGCTCGAGCATGGGTGCTAGAGCTGAGTTTCTGTTCCATTTCCTGCATGGACTCGATCACGTGTGCTCTAGCATAGGTGCTTGAGTCTGTTGTAGCATCCAGGTCGAGTGGTATGCTCAAGACAGCTTCGGTAAAACACGTCTGCTGGGGCATCCAGGTCGAGTGGCGTGTCCTAGCAGCTTCGGGCCTAACTTCTCCAAAATCACCTGAAAGTACCTGTAACAAGCCAAATATGCAGGATGTATGGAAACCTAATGCAAAACACTCTAAGTATGCAAAACTAGGAATAAATGACAAGAACAGGGTGAATAACACTTCTAAACATATGAATTATGCAGGATAAAACGATGCAAAAAGCAAACATATCAACTCCCCCAAACTTAGTCTTTGCTGGCCCTCAAGCAAACAAAGGAATAAGAATGGAGAAGTGGGTTGAAGGTGGGGACTCAGAACCAAAACTTACAGATTGTAACAGATGATCTCAATGTCCAAGTTACCAATTCTAGAATGCAAAGTTGTGAACTCTACTTAAAAACGTTAGCCATACTCTTCTCAGCACAAGTTCAATCAAACCTCAACCTAAACATGCATTCAAATCTATCATTCCTCTTAACATTTATTTAGACAGGAACCATGAATCAAGCTAAACATATTCAATGAACTCATTCGGCTAAGGGTAAGGTCAAGAGACAAAAATGGTCCCTTCAGTATGGTTTTCACGTTTCAGAACAAGGGTCTCTCAATGAAACGGATGAGCTTTAGTAGAATGCTAAAGGTAAGAACCAACCTATGCATACAAGAATAGACTCCCATCTACCCAGTCCTACACAAGCGTTCTTATCCCTTAGTCTAAAACCCAGAAAGTCATCCTGATTCTACCCTTCACCCTTAGGCTTTTTCTTTTGATATCTTGGAACGGTTTCATCTTTTTTTTCTTTTTGTTTTTGGTTCTAGGAGGGGTTATACACATATACATCTAGCGGATTGGGGTTCTTTTCTTAACTTAGCTTTGGCATTTTTATATTTTTCAGACTTTTGAGCTTTCTGCCTTTTCTTTTTTTCTTTTATTATGCACATCCCCTAATCCTTTAGTAGATACTCAAACATTCAGATCATTCCCCTCCTAAGAACTCTTACCCTTTTCTTTTTTTTTTCCAAGTTTTTCTCATTCTTTTCTATTCACAGAACCCACCCCAATATCCAATGATCAAGATCCCACCTAGTCCTATCTGATTCAAAAATTGTAAACCAGAACTACATGAGATTCTATCCTTGTCGGCTCAAACCTAACACTTTCTACCAAGCCCATTCAGAAATAGACCTCACACACTCACTAAAGTAATAGCATGGCTTGAAAGAAGGCTAGGGTAAGGGCATGGTAAAACTGATCTAACAATGAGAATCAGCTACTTGGATTAGCAAAGAGTGGTATAAACAGATGAAAGAGAATCCAAGTATGTATATGGTATCCACGAGTTCAAATTCTATGCCTAGACATGATAATTATAAGTCAAATTCAGGTTCAAATAGATGGGGAATGACAGAAAATCACAGCATGCTTCAGCTAAGACTCGATCTAGTTGTGCATTCAGAACATGGTTCAGTCTTACTTTAGGCTCAATATCAAGGCATTAAACAACTAGAAACGAGGGCATTGAAGTCATACAGTTGAATCAGCAAGTTTACAAGGTTTTAAATCATCATCATCCCCTATGCATATGCAACAGCCCTATATGAAACAATCTAGACTCAACCCTAAAATGTGAATGCAACAACTACATGAACACTCTGTTTTTTTTTTGTAATCATTTTCGAAAAATTTTCAAGATTTTTTTGGTTTTTCTATGCCATAGATGCATGCAGACTCAAGGATGCACAAAATCAAAATAAGAACAGAGAAAATCAAAATCAAAATGTGCCCGAGCCAGATGCTCCTCCTGCTTGGCGTCTCTTCTTTGCGTGTTGAAACTGTCTTGGCTGCCTTGGCTTGAAAGAAGAGGCTCGTGGTGGTTCCTTCTCAGGTGCATGAGGTCTTGGTTTTTCTCGAAACGAACCGCTCCCCATCAGAATTCTCCCTGGTACGATGGTTTTCTTGGGTGTAGGGGCCTTGAACAAGTCCTTGAGCTGGTCCTTAACGTCCTTCACTTGGTCCTTCAGGTCCTTCACGGTACCCTTAAGTGCAGCGACGGACTTCCCCTGAAACTTGTTCCACCTCTGAAGGAGATTAATCCGCTTGTGTGCTTCCTTTAGAGCTGGACTATGTGTGGGCTTGAGCTTGTACTACTCAAACGAGTACCTTTCTGTTGGATCACCCTCCTCCAGAACAGCATCATGATCGTCTGATCCCATTCCTTGTTCCATGATCTCCTCGTCTGGATTGTAGAGTCTATCGAGAGGAGGATTGAAATCAATGTTCCAGCCCAGTCGTACCTTGGTCAGATCCGTGCAGGGCAGGCGCGGCTTGGCTTCCCCATCGGTCGGATGCATGAACTGATAGATGTACTCATCTGGAGGTGTTGTATGGTCCAGGAACCTGCACCTTTTCAAGAAGTCGATATCTATCCATTTTGGTGGATAGGGTACTGATCGTAGCTCTACATCACAAGCAACAAGAATCGGAGTGATGACACCCCCAATGCAGAGATCACTTGCGCCATCCATCTTTATCTTGTCCATCTTTATCGCCCAGTCCTTGTAGTTGAGGAATTGCTCCATCAGAACAAGGGCGAGGTTTGCATCTGCTCTATCACCCCGCATCTTCCGACCATCTCTTGTGCACCCCAGAAGTGGTAGTAAGCACAAGTCCAGCATCTTTAATTCACCTTCATTCACCGTCCCAGTCACCTTCCTTGTAAACATAGTGCTTGCTATTGTCTTGTGTAGGTACCTCAGGACAGGGCTTCAGATGCTCGAGCTCTTGCTTCTGGAGGAGGAGAAAGGTTTGGTGCTGTCTCCGATGGTCGACCATAATTGTTGGAGCTCCTCATGATCAAAATCTTGAATCAGTTCGTCACCCCCATAAAAACCATATAGGGTACAGATTTGCGCGATGGTGAGGGCGTAGGATCGTCCTCTCCACGTGAAGGTAATGAAACTAGGGCCGTCATCGGGTTCAACGTCGGGCTCCTCATCATAGAAATGAACCATGAGAGATGAGAGGAAGTGGCATGTCTCTTCTTTATAGGCTTCCAGCGGTTTGTTCATGAATGAACTTATACCTCCTGCCTCAAAGAGATACTCCATATCTCTAGCAATCCCGAGTGCTTGCATCGTTTCCTTGTGCGGGTACCTTGTCCCTTCAAAACCACGATCAAAGAGGACCTCTAGGTACTTGGTTGCAGAGGGTTTGGTGTTCTTCTTTCGGGGTTGCCTTATCACCTTAGGCTCATCTTCCTCTGTTTCTTCACCCCCTTGATGCATACTCGGCTCCGTTGGTGCTTTTCCTTCACGTTTGACCCGGGTGGTTTGTCTCGTCTCGCCGGCTCGAGTGTGGGTGCTCAAGCGAGACTTCTGGCCCTTCTGACTTGATCCTTGGGCTCGGGCATATGTGGTCGAGTCCGGCGTGACTTCATACTCCATGGGTACCGCAACTTGTTCTTGTTCTGCGGCTTGTTCTTGTTCTTGCTCTTCGGCCGGAGGAATGCTCTCTCTCCACATCTGGAAGTTTCGGGCGAGTGCTTTAGCTGACCTACGACGGGCTTGGCGAGGATCCATACCTGAGACTCGATCAAGGACAAGGAAAGAAAAAAAACTCAAGGTCGTGAGGATAAGCCTCAAGAGCAGCAAAAACAATTAGAGAGATTTCTGAAAATAAAAGAGAGAGAAGCGAGAGTGTTTGTGGTGTGAAGAGAGTAAGGAGTCGAGTTCGTCATTTATGGCCGAGTGGGAGGGGACAAAAAGGACAAGCGGAGCATGTTGAAAGCGTGTGGGCTCCCTCTGGTGTGACTCGAGCTGACATTCTCTGGGTTTTAGCGTGTGGGCTCGAGCATGTGAAGGCGTGTGGAGGCGTGTTGAAGGCGTGTGCACTCGAGCATGTGAGCTCTGACTCGGCCATGACTCCTCTGATTCGACCATGACTCCTCTGACTCGACCATGACTCCTCTGACTCGACCAAATGGGCTCGTCCTGGGTCCACAAGTCAGAATTTCGAAATTTTTTAAAATTCCCTCCTAAGGCTCAGTTGCATGGTTCACCACCCATACTTTCCTGAAATCACTCAATCAAGATAAAATCAAAATAGCTTAGCACACTTATTCGACGATTTAAAAACAAAATTCTAAACAAAGAAATATGTACAGAGATAGACATGGGACTTCCTCCCAAGTGAGCTTGTTTAACGTCTCTAAGCTTGACTTCCTGTTTTGTTCAGGCAGTGGAAGGTTTATCCAGAGGAATCGAAGTTCCTTCTGGAATGATGGTATCAGCTAGATAGGGCTTGAACCTCTGTCCGTTCAGTGTAAATTCGTTTCCTCCCTTTCCAAATAAGGTGATTGCTCCGTAGGGTGAAACTTCCTTGACAGAAAACGGTCCGGACCATCTAGACTTGAGCTTTCCCGGAAATAGCTTGAGTCGAGAATTGAAAAGGAGGACTTGATCACCAGCCTTGAAATCCTTGTGCAAGATCTTCTTGTCATGGAAGGCTCTGGTCCTCTCTTTGTAGATCTTAGAACTCTCATAAGCATCCAGCCTGATCTCTTCTAGCTCATGCAGGTCTAATACTCGCTTTTCCTGGGCAGACTTGATATCCAAGTTCAGAAGCTTTGTTGCCCATAACGCCTTATACTCGACCTCAACAGGTAGGTGACAAGCCTTGCCGTAAAGGAGCTGGAATGGCGTTCTCCCTATAGGAGTCTTGAATGCGGTCCTGTACGCCCAGAGGGTCTCATCCAGCTTAGCAGACCAATCTCTTCTTGAAACGCCCACTACTCTCGCCAGAATGGCTCTGATCTGCTTGTTGGAAATTTCCACTTGACCACTGGTCTGGGGGTGATATGGTGTAGCCACCTTGTGCTTGACCCCATGCTTCTTCAGAAGATTTTCAAAGAGCTTGTTGATGAAGTGAGATCCCCCATCACTGATAACAACTCTTGGTACACCAAATCTGGGGAAAATAATGCTCTTGAACATCTTCAGAACTACCTTTGCATCATTGCTAGGGCAAGCTATGGCTTCAACCCACTTCGAGACATAATCAACAACTACCAAGATGTATCTGTTCCCAGAAGAAAGTGGGTTGAAAAGACCCATAAAATCAATCCCCCAAACGTCAAACACCTCCACTTCCAAAATTGGGTTCTGTGGCATCTCATTCCTTCTGCTGATGTTGCCCATTCTCTGGCAAGGATCACACTTAGTGATGAAGGCTTGAGCATCTCTGAACATTGTAGGCCACCATAGACCCGCTTGCAGTACCTTCTGAACGTAGCAAAGTGTCCTCCATAGGCAGAACCATGACAGTGCTCAAGCACACCCTGAACCTCGTCTTGTGCTATACACCTTCTGAACAGACCTTCGGTACCTCTTTTGTACAGGAAAGGTTCGTCCCAGTAGTAGTGTTTGACATCTCTCAGAAACTTCTTTTTTCTGTAGGCGTCAAGATCATCAGGCAACTCACCGCATGCAAGGGAATTAGCTAGATCAGAATACCAAGGTATGTCCTTCACTCCTATCACAGAAACAACATCTAGGAGTCTCTCGTTAGGCATGGTGTCATCAACAGGTGCTGGATCGTCTATTCTCATCCTCGACAAGTGATCAGCCACACCATTCTCTATTCCCTTCTTATCAACAATCTCCATGTCAAACTCTTGAAGAAGGAGTATCCACCTGAGCAATCTTCGCTTAGTATCCTTCTTAGCATAGATATGCCTTAGTGCTGCATGATCCGTACAGAATATCACCTTAGACCCAACCAGATAGCTTCTAAATTTCTCAAAGGCAAAGACTACAGCCAGCAACTCTTTCTCTGTTGTGGCATATCTCCCTTGGGCATCATCAAGCGTCCTGCTTGCATAGTAGATCACATGCAGCTTCTTCTTAATCCTTTGGCCTAGTACAGCTCCTACAGCATAGTCCGATGCGTCGCACATGATCTCAAACGGGTGGTCCCAGTTTGGTGCTTGGACTATCGGAGCAGTGACTAAGGCTTTCTTAATGAGCTGGAAAGCTTTCAAACATTCGGTATCAAACAGGAACTTTTGCTCCTTGCACAACAGCCTTGTCAGTGGTCTGGCTATCCTTGAGAAGTCCTTGATGAATCTTCTGTAAAACCCAGCGTGCCCAAGGAAACTCCTGATGTCCTTGACGTTTTTTGGTTGCTGCAGCTGCATCATCACATCAACCTTGGCCTTGTCTACCTCTATACCCTTCTCAGAAATTCTGTGGCCCAAGATAATCCCTTCTCTCACCATGAAGTGGCATTTCTTCCAATTGAGCACCAGATTTGTCTCTTCACACCTAGTAAGTACCCTGCAAAGGTTCAAAAGGCAGGAGGAGAAAGAGGAGCCATACACGGAAAAGTCATCCATGAATACCTCCACAGTCTCCTCAATTAAATCCAAGAATATAGAAGTCATGCATCGTTGAAAAGTAGCAGGTGCATTGCAAAGGCCAAAAGGCATTCTCCTATATGCAAAAGTTCCATAAGGGCAAGTAAAGGTAGTTTTTTCCTGATCATTAGGATGAATTGGAATCTGAAAGAACCCACTGTACCCATCTAGAAACAGTAGTAAGGATGATTAGCTAACCTTTCTAGCATCTGGTCAATGAATGGCAAAGGGAAATGATCTTTCCTAGAAGCAGCATTCAATTTCCTATAGTCAATACACATCCTATGTCCTGTTACAGTCCTAGTAGGTATCAATTCATCCTTATCATTTCTAATCATAGTCATACCCCCCTTCTTAGGCACACAATGCACAGGAGAAATCCAAGTATTATCTGATATAGGATATATGATTCCAGCTTCTAGCAACTTAAGAATTTCCTTTTTAACTACTTCTTTCAAATTCGGGTTCAATCTTCTCTGGGGTTCAATGCTAGCGTATGATTCATTTTCAAGGTGAATTCTGTGAGTACATAAGCTAGGTGAAATTCCTTTGATATCATCCAGAGAATATCCTATAGCCTTTCTAAATTTTCTCAACTTAGTCAACAGCAAATGCAACTCATCATCACTAAGCATATCATTTACTATGATTGGATAAGTAGAGTTTTGTCCAAGAAAGGCCTACCTTAGCCCATAAGGAAGAGGTTTGAGATCTACCTTAGGTGCTCGCAGTTCTGACCAGTCGTCTGTTGCAGAGAGCTGTCTGTCGTGAGTCTGCTGGTCGAGCTTGGTGTCCTCGACAGCATGAATTTCTGTGTTGGCCCCTATCAGCTCCTCAAACCCGTCTGACTCTTCCAGAACCTTGTGGGAGTCTAAATTCATCTCATACCCCAAGGTCTCTTCATGCAGATACCCATCTTTACCACTCTTGGTTAAAGCCGTCTGAAGGTGATCCTCTTGACTAAACTCCTCCAAAAACTCATCAGCAAGCTTATCCATCATCTCAACATAGAAGACTTGTCTTTCTATTTCTGGCTTCCTCATAGTGTCCTTGACATCAAATGTCATTTTGAAGTCCCTCCCGAGGTTGAGATTGATTTTTCCTTTTCTGACATCAATGATTGCACCGGCTGTAGCAAGGAAAGGTCTTCCCAGAATCAGAGGATCTCTTGGTTCCTCATCCATCTCAAGAACTATGAAGTCTGTAGGTATCTCCACTGTACCGACCATCAGAGGAAGATCTGGTAGCATACCATGAGGGGTCCTAGTAGATATGTCTGCAAGCACTAGAGAGATGTTGCAGGGCTTATAGTTGCTGAACCCTAGCTTCCTTGCAACCGAGAGTGGCATGAGGCTGATAGATGCTCCAAGATCGCAAAGAGACTTCTTGAAAACCAATGGACCTAGAGAGCATGGTAGAGTGAAAGAACCTGGGTCGCCTAACTTTTCTTTGACGACTCTCTTCTGAATGATGGCGCTGCACTCCTCTGATAGGACAACCATACCCTGAACCGTCTTGTCATTCTCAGCTACTGCATCCTTCAAGAACTTCTGATAAACAGGTACCATGGAGAAGGCATCAATGAAAGGCAACCTGATCTCGGCTTCCTTGATATGCTTATCAAAGATTTGCTTATGTTTCTCCATTAAGTCCTTCTTAAACCTCTTTAGGAAAGGCAATTTGGACTTGTAGGGAGGAGGGACAAGTGCTCCTGCTGCTTGACCCTGTAGGATTTGCTGCAGCAAAGTGTTTGTATGTTGATCTGGAGCGGTAGAAGACTAAGCGTGGTGAGACGGAAAACCTGGTGGTGGAAACGGGGCTCCCTGTTGTTGGTGATGACTCTGAAAATGCGGTTTAGGGGCAAAGTTCTGTTGCTGATTGTAGGGAACAAAAGGCTTGGATGGCGGTATTTGCTGAGGTGGGTAGACCTGATCCTGAGGGTTGGCAACGTTGGTACTCCTGTAAGACAGATTCGGGTTGTTCTTGTAGTTGATAAAACCTTTGTTGTACTGACCCTGATTCTGCACATAGCTGATTTCCTCTAGATCATCATCCTCCCCATCTTGAACTTGGAACACTGTAACCTCAGAAGCAAAGTGAACTTGTTTCTTCTGCTGTAGTAGTTAATCCAACTTAGCAGTCAAGGCCTTGATGGCCCTAGTCTGATCATCTGTTCCAATACTTGGCCGGACACTTCTATCATACTCAGCAGTGTAGTTACCGTCAGATTGGGCTAGGTTCTCCACTAATGCCCAGCCAGCATCAACGTCTTGGTTGAGAAAGTTACCACTACTGGCGGTATCGAGAAGCATTCGGACCTTCGGGAGAACGCCTCTGTAGAGAGTGCTAAGGAGGGACTCCTTACTGAAACCGTGGTGAGGGCATTGAGTAGTGTAGCCCTTGAAGCGATCCCAGCATTCACTGAAACTTTCACCGTCTTTCTGAGTGAATCCAAAAATTTCATTCCTCAAGCGTGCTGTCCTGGCGTTGGAGAAGAATTTGGCCAGGTAGGCTTTCTTACAGTCGTCCCATGAAGTGATGGATCCATGGGGTAGAGTCTTTTCCCAGTGATGGGCTCTGTCACCAAGAGAGAAGGGAAAGAGCCGTAGTTTAAAACCGTCTTCGCTAACTCCATTGATCTTTGTATGGCTGCAGAGCCTATCAAACTCATCCAGATGATCGAGTGGGTCCTCCACGGGTAGTCCATGAAACTTGTTGTTCTGCACCATGGCGATCAGGCTGCTCTTGATCTCAAAATTGTTGTTTTGGACCGTGGGAGGGACAATTCCTTGTCTGTTGGTATGTGTATTTGGGGCGTCCCCTGCTCCTATCAAACGGGGTCATCTCACAGGAGGGTCTTGAACCTGTGGTTGGTCTTCCATACCGAGTGGATTCTGATTGTCGTCTTGGATGTTTTCTCGCTGCGCTCGCAACTGTGTTTGCATGCAGGTGGATGTGTACCTGAAAATGCAAAGACAGTCAAGTTAGTAAACGAAGAACTGTAAAAGAACTTGATCTAGAATATTTTGAAATCCTAATTGTAACAAACAACACCCAAATGGCAACGGCGCCAAATTGGTATAAGTTAATTTCTTACTAGACCAAAGTTTCGTTGTAGTATAGTAAGGTGTCAATCCATAAGGGTGAAGATATTAACCAAAAAGGATGCGATCAAGCAATTCAAGTCAAGCCAAGCAAATAGCGTATTGGGGTCTAGCAACCTAGACAGAAACTGAGAATGGAAACTAAAATAGATATTGTATAGGACTAGCAAGAACTAACAGAAGCAGATCAATAACAGAAATAGCATATAGGACTAACAGAGGCTAGCAGAACAGCGTATAGGACTAGCAGAAAAGTCAAATAATGCAAGAGAAGTTCCTAAGGATGGGGTAATTGACTCAGTGTGTCCCCTTAGCCTACTCAAGTGGTTTAACAAAACTCAGTCAAGTTATTCCCTAGACATCAAACATCACAACCAATTAAGTCCACTCCCGTGATAAGTAACCTCAAACTAGACCAGTTCCAGACCCAATCCCTTGGCGAAATCTACCCTAGCAGGCAATAAAATTCAGTTCAATATTGTCGAAAAACACCCTAGACAACTAATCCCTTAGGCTAGGCATGCAGATTTTTAACATCAGTTTAGTCAAGCATTTTATCAAACACCTTCTGGGTGGAAAAACACCTAAGTTCTAATCTCAATTGATCAGAGAGAAACTAGCATTAAGAACACTGATTTAGAAGGGAAATCAAACAATATACTCTTAAACCACCTAAAAGAATAAGATTTCACACTTAATCTATCCCATCCTCAAGAACCCTAATGACTACTCAAAACTCATGAAGAACATCAAGAACACAAACCCAGAAATAATAAAAACTTGCATATAAGATAGAAATAGATGGAGAAATGATAGAACAGAAGGAATCAACTCAAAATAACAAGTAGAAATCAAATTACAAGTTCTGGAAACTAAGAACAATGAAGAACACAAGGAAAACTCGAAATGTTAGAGCTAAAAACGTTGTGTCCTTAGTATTAATCCCCATTAGGTATTTATACTAAGTCTTAAAAATCCTAAAACGTCATGGGCAAAATAGTAAAAACGTGCGGGATAAGGTCTAGCTCGACTACGTTTTGGTCGAGTGCTGTGCTCAAGCAGGTGAAATCAAAACTGCATTTTTCTGTGTTTGGTCGAGTGCTGTGCTCAAGCAGGTGAAATCAAGACTGCATTTTTTTGTGTTGAGTTTGAGCAGTCTACTAGATTGCAGGGGCTCGAGCTGGGCTCAGAAATTCCAAGACTCCTCTTTTATGTTGGTCTTGATCATGCAGCTCGAGCATGGGTACTCGAGCTCGGCCAGAAATCTTCAAGACGCCACCTTTTGTCTCTGCTTGATCATACAGCTCGAGCATGGGTGCTAGAGCTGAGTTTCTGCTCAATTTCCTGCATGGACTCGATCACGTTTGCTCTAGCATAGGTGCTTGAGTCTGTTGTAGCATCCAAGTCGAGTGGTATGCTCAAGACAGCTTCGGTAAAACACGTCTGCTGGGGCATCCAGGTCGAGTGGTATGCTCAAGACAGCTTCGGTAAAACACGTCTGCTGGGGCATCCAGGTCGAGTGGCGTGTCCTAGCAGCTTCGGGCCTAACTTCTCCAAAATCACCTGAAAGTACCTGTAACAAGCCAAATATGCAGGAAGTATGCAAATCTAATGCAAAACACTCTAAGTATGCAAAACTAGGAATAAATGACAAGAACAGGGTGAATAACACGTCTAAACGTATGAATTATGCAGGATAAAACGATGCAAAAAGCAAACATATCACCAATTCCGAAGGTTTGTATTCGTGGTTTGAGTGTAGTAGTAGCCAAGGAAAGTGATAATTTATGTGTTGGTTAAATGTTGTTTGTGGTTTGTTTTGAGAACTTTGTATATGGATTGTTTTGAAATCAGGTATAACTAAGTATTACTGATATAACTATATACAATAATACAACTAGGTATTACTGATATAACTATATACATAAATATATATGGTTATTTTTAAATATCGAAGTTACTTATATATATGGTTACAGCTACTACTATTGTTAATTTAATTCTTAGATCTAATTTATTTAAAAAATATATTCATAATATTTTGTTTTTTGTTTTAACATATCTTAGACATGTATGAGTATTCCTAAACACTTAGGCCATTATGATATGAATCATAAAAAAATCGTAATTTTACAAATATTTTTCTATCAAAGTTTACTAACCTTAATTTTATTACCTATTGTAATCTGTACAATTAAAAAAAAACTATTAACAACAGAGTATAACTAGTTAAACCCTGAAAACATCAAAAATATAACTATTGGTAAGTGGATATTATTAGATAACTAGTACAACTATATAATAATATTTTATTATTATTTGTAGTGTGAACGCATGTATTCACACTTGTTATAATAATTTTTTAATATATAATTTTTTAATTTGGATGTTGGAAAAATAATAATATTTTCGTTTTTAGTTTAATAATATTTTAGTTGGTACGATCATAGTTATACGCAGTAATACCTCGTAATATATCGTCTGAAAAGGTGCAAATACATACTAAACTGAAAAAATTTCCAAAGTTCAGAAACCCAACAAAAAGACTTGAAAATATCTTGAAAATATTCTGAAAATAGCAACATTAAACAAAAACATATGAAATTCCAAAACATCAACCATCAAAACACTAAAACCACCTTCTTAAACTTTTTCAAACGAATGGATTTTTCTTGAACTTCTGAAACACCCCGACCCAGATTTTTATTTAAACATCCAATAAATATTAATCCCATAATTAATATTTATTAAGCAACAAAATTATTCAATTAATTTAATACTCATGAACTAACAAGTCTAGATCATCATTCCTCATAGCCATGATTCCACTAGGTTTAAACTTTTTTTTATCTGCATCAAGAATGAGATGTATAATTATTTAATAAATACTTTGTGAGGCTATCTTCCCATCTACAGGCTATATAAACACATGAATATGAAAATAAGATAATTGAAACATGAATACCGACTCAACCAATCAATCAACCATATCGCGATCTAAAACTCCACTTGGCTCATCATACAAACTTATCAGTCTACAAACATGAAACAAAATGTTCTCAGTCATATTCACACAGCTAAGCCTATGGTTCTGTATTCACCTTGGCAACTTTACTAAACATTAACATCTCTTATCTGGAATACCTTCTACGATCAGCCTCTAAATCAACCAAAAACACAAGCAAAACCACATTCTATCTAAATAGACAAAATCAGGAAATCTGACAGAAACTATCAGTCTCAAAGATACTAACACAAATCGAGATCGAGATCTACTCGACTCCTCTGAAGCTACCCAAAAAGTTTCAGATCGATCCGATAAAATATAAACCTTCGATCACCATTTCAACGTCCGCTAGTCAAGATTCGCGACATATTCCATTGACCTCACGAGAAGATGAATAACTCTTAGAATATTAAGCCAATCCAAGATCTGTAACTTGGAGAATCTAGATACAGGTCTTAGCTATAACTCCAAAAAGTTTTGTTACCTTTGAAAACATTCTGCTAGGTCGAATCTATTTTCTTCCACGACATATCGAGTCTGTCTCTAACCTCTTTATATGAAAATTTGTTTTTTTTCTCTCTCAACTCAAAGCTTCTCTCCTTCTCCCTCTTTCACAGCCCCAAAGCTTGACCAAAATAAGAGAAATGGAGGCTAGGGTCGTATTTTATCAGCTGAAATAGGGTAGGGTTTGGTTTAAATTAGGTCCACTTAAATTAAACCGATTCCTAATTAATTTAGGAATTATACAGAACTAGACCAAATTAATTTGGTCATAACTCGGGTTTGGCTTCTCCTTTTTGTACGATTCGATTTGGGTTGAAACCATGTTCCTTTCTGAAACGACCTATCCCGAAACTAACGAGGCAATTACAATTTTTTATTTATTTATTTATTTATTTATAAAAGAAGGATCAATCGATCTTACCTAGGATCGATCGATCTTACCTAGGATCGATCGATCTTACCTAGGATCGATCGATCCTGGCAAGATCGATCGAACTCGTTTTCCTCCCAAGTTTTTCCGCGTCTCTGGCCAAAATCGACCCTCCAGGATCGATCAATCCCGAATCCAAATAATGACTTACAGGCTTTTTACAGTAGGACGAATCTATCGATCTTAATTTCCCAAAAGTTTCTGCCCCAAAACGATACCATAGGATCGATCGATCCTATCTGGATCGGTCGATCCCCCCTTGTCCTGAAACCCAAGAACAATCGCAACAAGCCAACACAAATCCTAACAACACAAGGCAACAACCATACGCAAAAATGTGTTAAGTACCAAACTTAAACCATTCAAACATCGTTAACGAACAATCTACGAGTTTCAAAACAATATCCACCAAGGCAAGCATATATATATCCACAAAACCAAAGATACAAAAATAACCCGTTACACCTAGATCATCCTTTCTACTCGGCCTTGGTTCCACGAGCCCCACGTCCTATGACTTCTCTTTACCTGCACCAAAAGAGGCGCGTAAGCATTGATAATGCTTAGTGAGGTGGTCCTCCCGTCCCACCGGTTATACACACATATGATCAAAGATTAAACGTAATTGAAATGCACTTAACGAATAACCAAACACATACCATAATAGAGCTCCATTAAAAACACAACACACAACATGGCCAAGCCATGAATCACACCCAATTGGTCTAGTTGCTAAGCACACAACAATCACGAAAAAAGCAATGATCATATAGTCTAACCACAGTCACGCACTCACCTTTGCCTTGACGTAATGAAGAATACCCTTTCCCTTTTTGATAGCTTCAAGACTTAAGCTTGATTCTCTTTGGCTTCTACTCAACCAACCACCAAGGTTTTAACTACTCCCTGATAAGAGATCATCAAATACTTCAATCAATTGATCCCAAGCTCCAACTCAATCTACTTCTCAAACAAACTCGGATTCCCTTAACCAAAAACAGAGTCTTAGCAACTCAATCATATCTCTTGCCCTAGATCGAATTTGGGAAAATACTTCTTTGAAACTCAAGATCAAACTCCCAAAAACTTATCTACCAAATTTTAGCCCAGACAAACAAGATTCTAGTGCCCAAACACTCCATCAAACTCAACCCGTCGCTACAGCCCGAGAACAGGGCAGTCTAGGGAGAAAACATCATATCTCCCAAACCACTCAACATAACCCCACGAAATTTGGTAGATAATTAGGCAAGAGATTGAAGAACTTACCCAAAAAATCTTAGCTCAATCCGAGTCCGTTTGATACACCGATCGAACCTCCCAACAGACACCAAAAACTCTGTTTTTCACAAGCTCTTTCTCTCTTCTTTTTCTTCCTTCTTCCTTCTTCCTTCTTCTTCTTTCTTCTCCTCTCTCCTTCTCTAGCTCTCTCTAGAACTCTCTCTCAAATGAAAGAAGAAGAAGCTTCAAGAATTTTATAGAAGGAGAGGGAGATATATATATATATGTGTGTATATACACTTTGTTGGTTTAATTAAAATTAAACCAAACCGAACCGGAAACTACTAAACCGCCACAATTAAATTCTCTCGCTCGGTTTAATAGTCCCATCAAATATCCTGCAATATTTGAGACACCTCATTGTTCCATAAACCATCTCGGTTTAATTTCTGGAAAACACTATTCCCCCGTAAATTACTATTCTTTCTGTGAATCACTTATTCTTCTCAATTCCCGAAATATTTGAGACATCTCTCCGTCTCCAAATATTTCTTTTACTCCTCTATAATTCCGGAATTATCGCTTAATTCCGCTAAAACCGAACCAGTCGGGAATATCCCTCTATAATCGATCCCTTGATCGATTCAACTCATCCACCGCCCCTAGGGCCACCAATCAAGCTCGATATCATTCCATACTCGGTTCAATAACAATCTCGGAGTCTGATATGCTCAAATTAATACCCTATAATGATACTAAAGCAGTTGCTGCAGTAAAGTTAGGGGTCGAACACAAGAACTCAAGAAAACTCACGCAATAGAAGAAAGATGCAGATTGTGCTAAGCAAACAAATGATTGAATAGAAAACAAATGATTGAATTAAACTTAGGTTGATTTATATGGGAGAAAACTAGGCTCAGGGAAATTCGCAGGAAATCAATGATAGATAACAATTAATCAATTAAGGTTCAATTCAATTAAGCGCCGTTCTTGAACTCAAACACGATAGTATAGTTAACCAACTTTCGTTGTGAAAACTAACTAAGTCTAAAATCTAGAATTCCAAATCTCTTTGCAAATCCTACACAGTAAACCAGCAATCAATTCAAGTTTGATATGTTCACAATTCGATTAAACCAAATCTCTTTGCAGATAATCCAATTGCTCACCCTAGGTTTTATCAGATTACTCAATTGCACTGTCGTGCCTAATCGATTAATCTAGGTTCTATGTTCTAAGTGATCAGGTTAGAAATAGCTTTGAGAACAACCTATGGTGAAGAACTATTCAGATTTTGAACCCTAACAAATCAATCATCATAAATCAGAGAAATCCATATGAGAAAACCCTAAACCTAAAAGGAGACTACTCAGACATGATAAATGAAACAAATAACATAACTGAATAAATCATGAAATTAAATATAGCAAAAGAATAAAAACAAGGGTTCGGGATCTTCTCTATGCTGAACAAAGTCTTGGATCCGTCTCCCTCACAAAAACTCTCAAATCTCAATGGTGGCTCCCGAATAAAAGTGAAAAGTAAAAGTCTGCCCCCTGACCTAATGACTAAAAACTTACTTAAATAGGTCTAAAAACACGAGCTGGGCCTCTTTGTAAATAAGGGAAAGTATTGGGCTTCTTATGGTGAGAATTCTCTTCCTTGGATATCTCTCTATCCCGCGTCAGTCGTCGGTATCGATCGATACCGGGATGGTGTCGATCGATACTCGGAATGGTGTCGATCGATACTCGGAATGGTGTCGATCGATACTCAGGTTTCAAAACGGGTACTTTCTTCGGTTTGCTCCAAAAAGGCTCCAAATGTCTCCAAAATCTCCAATTTCGTCCCAAACGTGCTAAAACCTGAAAAGACTCTAAAATGATAGAAAAAGCACTAGAAAGACTCGATAAAGCGATTTATATCATGGCTAAAAACGGGTAAAATCCATGATATATCACGCCCCCAGACTTAGCCTTTTGCTTGCCCTCAAGCAAAACAGAAAACTAAGTTAGAGAATGAGGTTTGAAAAACCTTAGAGATCCTGATCTGTTACCGAAATCGCTGTAATGATCCTTTTTCCAAGCGCCCACTGCTGCCTGATCAGCTCCAGATCTAACCACCATGTACTTCTCCGTAGGAACCCCAATTTCCCAGGACTTCACTTATTATCTCACACCAATATTCATCTAAGCTCTCATCGCCAGTTTCATCACTGCAATCAGTGTTCAAGAACTTTCTAGATTCTTGCCCATACAATATCATAGCTAAGGAACCATTTATTCAACAACATTTATTGCTCTCCGGTATTCTTTATCTCCCCCAGACTTATTTCATAATCAGTTCTCATTAGATTTCAACAGCGCAGGTTTATTTGAACAGCATATACAAATCAAGGTCCGAAACGCGAGTATTGATAGTGTTTGCTACCGAATCCCCGGTTCTTACCCTCTCAATGTATCAAAAGTCTTAGGTGAATAATGGGGTCATAGGAAATTTTCCTACCCCTCACTTTAGGCCTTTGTGTGATCATTCCTTATCCAAGTAGAATAATGGGGTCATAGGAAATTTTCCTACCCCTCTACTCGGCGGAAATCATTTCATCTTTTATATAGATTTTACCTGTTTTAACGCGAATATGTATCCAACAATTTTCACGGGAGAGATATACCACAATTTTCAAGCATGATGGGTTCCTTAGCCAGATATGAATGATGAATCAAGCTCTAAGAACACTAACCGCGTAGATGAGGTGCAAAATTTGGCTAAAGCTTGTGAAGAACCTTGCTGGAGACATCGGTGATTTCTAGCTGGCTGGTTATCCCTTGGATTTTTCATTAGTCGAACTGAAACTAATCCTGTAACAGTGGTCACTCAAAAGCAAAATCAGAACAACAAATTCGAGCAAAAGACAGAAAACTCTAAGTTGTTTTGACTCAATTAAACAAATTTTTTTTTTTTTTTTTTTTTTTTTTTTTTACAAAACAAAAATGAACACAATGTCAGTAACTACCTCCCCTAGACTTAAACAACACTGTCCCCAGTGTTTATCAAGCCCAGAGAAGGTGAAAGAAATCAAAGGACAAAACGAAATAGGTCAAGAACAAGAGGTGTTACCATAGAGCGGTGGTGTCGATCGATACCAAGGTGGTGTCGATCGATACGAAACAAAAACGACCATCCTTCTTCCGACCTGATTCGCAAGACACAACAAAATATAAAAACAAAAACTCATATTTATAGACTTACCAGTGGGTTGCCTCCCACTAAGCGCTTGTTTAATGTCACGAGTTTGACTTTGGCTAAGAGATCAGTCAGGACAAGGTGGAGGACTCACTCCGAAGTAAGTTCCACAATTAGACATCTGCAGCTTCAAAGTTTTGCTCATCATATCCTCTTCTTTCTCTTTCATCTCCGGAGGAATGAGAACTCTAACCTTAGAGAAAGGTTTCGAGGTTCCCTTGCACTTCACCTTATATTCGATCGAATCTCCATCACACTTCTGAGGAATCAAAGTGAAATTAGCAGCACCGTTGATCTTCTTGCTCGTCGCCTTCCTCTTTGTTGCCTTGGTCCTCTCCACAACTTTCTTGGGGTGTTGGGGGGTTCATTTGAAACATCTGCGACTTTTGGTTCATCATAAGACTCATCGAGCAGATCGATCATCAGAGTCTCGCCCGAGGCAATGGTGATGCACGAGACATGTCTGGGAGCTCCTCCAGAAGGAATGGCATCGTAGAAGACTTCTCCGTCAATGCAAGAGAAAGAGATTCTCTTATTAGGCGTGTCCATGATCGCGCCAACAGTAGCCATAAATGGTCTTCCCAAAATCAAGGGCACCCTGGATCCTTGGCTCATCTCCACAACCTGAAAATCAGTAGGAATCAGACAATCTCCTATTTTAACAGGTAAATCAAGAATTGTAGCGTAAGGGAGTGAGCTAGAAGAATCCGCATATGTGAGAAGCGTGTTAGGAGATCTCATATCAGCTTTCAATCTCTCTGCAATCGCCATTGACATGACGTTGACACTAGACCCTGAGTCAACGAGAGACTCCTTGAAGTTTACTCTAGAGATGGAGCATGGAACTGAGAATTTCCCTGGGTCTTCTCTCTTTGTCAACTGTCTCAGCGGTGGTGGTGTATCAGCAACGGGAGGTCCTGCAACCATTTTTTTTGATAAAAACTTGCTTCTAGCAGCCTCCCACTCCTCTCTTGTCAGCTTGGGAAGAACAGGGTAAGGTAGCTTTGGTTTGTATACCCGTTCCTCAACCATCTCTGTCCTTTTCTCAGTTATTGATTCAGCCTGCGAAGGGTATCGACCGATACCAGATGAGTATCGATCGATACTGGAGTTTTGTATCGTCTCTGCAGGTTGGTGTCGATCGACACAAGTAGGGGTATCGATCGATACGCGTGGAATGTCAGAATTCTTATCTTCATCTTCAGCAACCTTCGAATCTACAGCAGATCTCGGGAAGTGTCGATCGATACCAGGCAGGTATCGGTCGATACTAGTATCACTGCATACGAACACAGTCATCGCAGGCTCAAAATCCTCTTCTCTAGCGCTCGAGGTGATTGCATTGACATGTCCATGCTGTGGTTGAACTATCTTTCCCTTGACAGCTGCTGATGTCTGAGCTATTTGACTTTCCAGCATCTTCTGATGGATTTCGAGAGCGTTGATTTTCCCATTCAGATCAGTGTACACATTATCCAGCTTTCTATTAAAATCCACAGTCATTTTTTCTTGTCCCTGGAGAATCTGTTCCACGAGGGTCTCTATTCTACTCTCAGTAGTCTTGGGAGAATGAGGTTGATAAGAAGAGTTCCCATATTGGCGAGTAAAATCACCGCTTTGAAGTGGTTTTTGGGCAAATTGAGCGGTACCAAAACCAGATTGGTTACCTCCAGACCTGTAACCACCTTACTGATTACTGTTGAAGTTTCGGTTGTTGTTGTAACCAAATTGCTGACCCTGAAAACCTGAACCACCAATGTAGTTAACACCCTCTGCCTCATCTTCAATGTTCTCTACTTCCTCAGCAAAATGTACAGCCTTCTTTGTCTTTCCCACTAAGAGGTTGTGCATCGTGTCCAGCTTCGCCGAAACCTCAGCAATCTGCGAACCGTCAGCAACACTAGCGAGCCGTTTTCGCTCGAAATCAGCATTCTTGGTGCTATTGCTAGACGCCAAGTTCTCAATCAGCTTCACAGCGTCGGTTGGAACTCTAGTGTTGAAGTTTCCATTGCTTGCAGAATCCAGTGCCATCTGATACCGCCAATCAATCCCTCTGTAAAAGACCCCGAGTAGCTGAACTTGACTGAAACCATGATGCGGGCAGTCTCTCTGATATGATCTGAATCGAACCCAAGCAGCCTTGAGCGCTTCTGTTGGACCCTGAGAAAATTGAGATATCTTGTTCCTGAGTTCCTCTGATCTCGCATCGTCATAAAAGTTATTCAGGAAAGCGTTCTTGGTCTCATTCCAAGTAGCGAGAGATCCAGGAGGCAACTGCTTCAGCCAGTAAGCTGCTTCTCCACCAAGAGAGTATGGGAAGAGCTTACAAAAGAGATATTCCTGTGGAACTCCATTGTACTTCATGCTAGTGACCAAATCTTCAAATTTCTCAATGTGATCCATAGGGTGTTCATGAGAAAGGCCGGTGAAGGGGTGCTGTCCCACAAGAGCGAAGTAAGCAGGCTTCAGCTCAAAGTCATTTCTCTGGAAAGTCGGAATACGGATCGCTGCACGATTGGCATAGAACTGATCCGGTCGGTTGTAATCGCCAAGTGTCCGTTCTGCAACAGCTTGGGGTTGTGGTGGAGGAGGTAGTTGTCCACCTTCCTCATTATGCTCCAAACCTTGTGAAAGATCCATCTCAACTGTAGTTCTTTTCCTTGTTCGAATTGTGCGTTCAAGCTCTGCTAGCTCTGAGTTGGAGAGATTGATCAGTGGTGTGTTCTTCGTTCTCCTGGTGGTACGCTGATGCATACACCTGAAAATCAAAAGAAAACGAGAAGATAAGTAACCAAAATTTAAAAACAGACGTTCAGTGTCGATCGATACCAATGGAGTATCGATCGATACTGACGACGAACTTAGACAAAATCGACAACTAAAATTCTAATGGTGAATTTTTAGAGTCCCCGGCAACGGCGCCAAATTTGATATGCTCAAATTAATACCCTATAATGATACTAAAGCAGTTGCTGCAGTAAAGTTAGGGGTCGAACACAAGAACTCAAGAAAACTCACGCAATAGAGGAAAGATGCAGATTGTGCTAAGCAAACAAATGATTGAATAGAAAACAAATGATTGAATTAAACTTAGGTTGATTTATATGGGAGAAAACTAGGCTCAGGGAAATTCGCAGGAAATCAATGATAGATAACAATTAATCAATTAAGGTTCAATTCAATTAAGCGCCGTTCTTGAACTCAAACACGATAGTATAGTTAACCAACTCTCGTTGTGAACACTAACTAAGTCTAAAATCTAGAATTCCAAATCTCTTTGCAAATCCTACACAGTAAACCAGCAATCAATTCAAGTTTGATATGTTCACAATTCGATTAAACCAAATCTCTTTGCAGATAATCCAATTGCTCACCCTAGGTTTTATCAGATTACTCAATTGCACTGTCGTGCCTAATCGATTAATCTAGGTTCTATGTTCTAAGTGATCAGGTTAGAAATAGCTTTGAGAACAACCTATGGTGAAGAACTATTCAGATTTTGAACCCTAACAAATCAATCATCATAAATCAGAGAAATCCATATGAGAAAACCCTAAACCTAAAAGGAGACTACTCAGACATGATAAATGAAACAAATAACATAACTGAATAAATCATGAAATTAAATATAGCAAAAGAATAAAAACAAGGGTTCGGGATCTTCTCTATGCTGAACAAAGTCTTGGATCCGTCTCCCTCACAAAAACTCTCAAATCTCAATGGTGGCTCCCGAATAAAAGTGAAAAGTAAAAGTCTGCCCCCTGACCTAATGACTAAAAACTTACTTAAATAGGTCTAAAAACACGAGTTGGGCCTCTTTGTAAATAAGGGAAAGTATTGGGCTTCTTATGGTGAGAATTCTCTTCCTTGGATATCTCTCTATCCCGCGTTAGTCGTCGGTATCGATCGATACCGGGATGGTGTCGATCGATACTCGGAATGGTGTCGATCGATACTCGGAATGGTGTCGATCGATACTCAGGCTTCAAAACGGGTACTTTCTTCGGTTTGCTCCAAAAAGGCTCCAAATGTCTCCAAAATCTCCAATTTCGTCCCAAACGTGCTAAAACCTGAAAAGACTCTAAAATGATAGAAAAAGCACTAGAAAGACTCGATAAAGCGACTTATATCATGGCTAAAAACGGGTAAAATCCATGATATATCAGAGTCAATACAGTAGATCCCACGTGGTCGTATGACGACTAAGCCCACCGAGTCCTATACCCGGATTACTAGGCGAAGTCCACTCGAGAACTAAATCTACATAGTTCTCCCTCGGTTTATCGATATATTAGGAATAAATCTTCATAACCCTAATCGACAAACTCACCCGTCAGGAATAAATCCACATAATCCTGTCCACCCGAGGATTAAATCCGTATAATCCTCCAATAAGGGCTAAATCCACATAACCCCTATTCGTTTAGGATCTAACGATATTAAACTCTACTCCACCGAACCAAGTAACGTAGCGACACCTCACCCGACATCACCATCACACATGAAATCCCCATCTTGTGTCGAACCACTTATAACTACATCACGTATTATATAACACCCGATACACGAAATCCATATCATGTATCAATTATAATCTTATTTTGTTAATAACCTTTGTCTAAATACAACAATTCCGAGGGCTACGATGAACATCAAGAGTCAAATAAACCTAATGCAAGAGGACGACGGAACACGGATGTTACAATTCTCGCCCACTTAATTAGATTTGTCTTCGAATCTTAAGGCGTAACCTGCCTTACGACCCTACTTGGGAGAATTGCACTGCCATCCTCACCTCAGATCCCCAAGTTTCCTTGTAAACCCAAACCTACTCCCTCATGACCTTATTCTCAGGAGTTTCCTTTCTCCTATTTAACTTTCAAAACTCCGTTCTCCTTCGGAGTTTCCTGCACCACACTCTTGCCAATAGGCTTCGCTCCCCCACTTGAGTTTAGCATAATGGCATCATGCACGGTCTACCATACAGAGCCTCGTATGGTGCCCTCCCCTATACTCACTTAGTAACTGTTAACATACGTGAGCTACACCAAGCTCAGGTAATCGGCCCAATGGCCATCCCAATCTAACATACACATCCTCCATAGATTCTCTAGATCCTCGAGAGTCTGAATGGTCCTCTCTGATTGCCCGTCCGTCTGAGGATGATACGCTGCACTCATTGGTGTACCATGTGACCACACCATCCCGCTGATGTACTTCCTTGCCAAAAATCGAGTTCCATCTAATTTTCTTATGGCGAGAAAGCGAACAGACTCGGCTAAGGGGTCCACAATAACCCTAATAGCATCCTTGCCCCGAGAAAGCGGTAAGTCAACTAGGAAATCCATCGTAACCCCCATCCCAATTCCACTCAGGAATGGGTAAACTCTGTAGTAACCCGCTCGGAACTTGATGCTCAACTTTTACTAACTGAGCCGTTTCACAACTAGTCACCCACTTGGCTACACCTCTCTTCATCCCAACCCAATAATAGTATCGTTTCAAGTCCTGGTACATATGTGTCGTCCCGGGATGAATCGAAATTCTACTCTAGTGTGCCTCCCGAAATATGTTTCTCCTTATTATTAGGCACACAACCCAACCATTCCCAAGAATGGTTCCATTATTCAAAACCCAACACTTAGACTTCTCGTCCTTAGAAGCCTTTATCAAGTCTGATCTTCCCCTTGAGCAGCTTGTGCTCTACTCGAAATATTAACCCAGGTAGCTATTTCAAACCCTAACGACTCTAATTTATCGGAAACCACGCATAGCAACAAGTGCTAATCATACTCACCAGGCCCATGGCATCTCTCTCTCGATACTTATAGCTACCCGCTCCCCCGCTGCATTAGAGTACAACCCAAACCTAGCCTCGAGGCATCTGTCTAAATCACATATGGCTCCTTAAAGTCCGGTTAAGCCAATACCGGAGCCAGTCATCATCCCCGTAAATCTCAAGAAGCTCCCCTCACACTTCTGAGACCACGTGACCCAAAAATCCGATTTTAAGTGCACCTGCCACCCTCAACAACGTATACACCTCAGCAAAGCTTAAGGTTCGGTTCATCCACTTAGACCCGTCCCCAAGTGCACTTACTACCTTGACAGCAATTTTAGCACAACAGCTACTCCCAACGACAGTCGTGGTACCACAATTATAATACCAAACCGGTCACAACTCAACAGCCAAAACTCATCACTAAGTATATCAGTACTCCCGCTATGACTCACTCTAGCCATAACCGTACTTACACAATAACCCAGCAGTGACTGCAGTCACACCCCTATAACAGCTCAACTACTCGTACGAGACTTCACTTTTCTCCTTACAGAGCAGTGTTCCACTCTCATCAATGCCCCTAAAGTTATCAGTCACACTCGGTATTGTTCCATGTTCGGTTCCATAACACCCCCCGGATTTATCATCACAAGATCCTACGTGGTCACCCAACGGTTAACCCATCGAAATCCAATACCACAAGTTTCGAACGAGTAAGTCGTCAAACGACCTAGCATATTAGAATCCAATAACATCAAACCCTAATATACTAAGTCCCCGTGAGATCCAATATCATAGGATCCCACCCTGGGCTACCGATCTAGGATGCCGCATATCCTAATCAGTAAATCCACCCTGAGATCATGAGATCTCACCCTGGGCTACCAATCTAGGATACCGTATAATATTCTAATCAGTAAAAAAACCCCCTGAGATCCAATATCGTAGGATCTCACCCTGGGCTACCGATCTAGGGTACTGTATACCCTAATTAGTAAAACCCACCCTGAGATCATAAGATCTCACCCTGTTAGGATTATCAGATAATACTAACCAGCATCATTAGAACCACATGTCATATAACTCTAATGATCCCTCATTGGGGTTAAGTATTACACAACCCCAATGACCTGTCAATAGGATCAATTATCATACAATCCTATCGACCCCAACCACGTAGTAAGATCTGACGACATAACCCAAAAATCCCAAACCAAGATGGAACAAACACCGCTCCCAGCTCCCAACACATGACATACCATATCATGTGTCAAACCCGTCGATACATGAAACATTATACCATGTACTCGACATCCCTGATACATGCAATGCTACAACATGTATCATCCACAACACCAGCTACCCGTTTTAACAACACGGTTATCCCATAAATTCTGTCAAACCACAGAATGAGATTCACCAACTCATCATCATCCCATTATGTCTTACGGTCTAATATCCCCTGAGATCGCATCGATACTCAACCATTATACACCCTCACTCCCTATGACAATCTCATCAATACTCAACCTAGATCAGACGATCTAGCAATCCAAACTCATCTATCCAAAGTTCCACTGGCGATTACCTCGACCTTCGCATCCATACTACTCAAAAATCCACTTTCAGAGATCGGATCGATCGATCCAGTCCCATGATCTATCGATCTCGATTACTGAAAATAAGCCGTCACACCACACTTTTCTGGATCGATCGATCTTTCCATGGATCGATCGATCTTCACCGATTTGATCGATCTTTCTCATCCACATCGATCCTAAACTCTTCGATATACCCACTCGATCGATCTCTTCTCGAGATCGGTCGATCCCCTTCTCAAAACGCCTCTGATCACACACCTGAGATAATGGATCGATCGGTCTATCCTGTGGATCGATCGATCCCACTCTGATCTGAAAACAGCGTTCCCCGGAACTTGAGTAATTCCTAACCCCAAATTATTCAACAACATAACCGACCTTCTCATTCACGATACCTCCAAATCCCATTTAACCCATGCAACCCCATGCACACGCAATAGCCTACTTCACTTAACACACTTAGCATAATTATTAAAAACACGTCAATATAATTTCACTAGATAAGAATTCTAACCAGAGATCGATTTGGAGTTACATGGCTCTCCCGACTCGATATTCGAAGAGTAAGCTGGGGGAGTCACCGCAGCCTGCTTAGGTGGTGGTGCTTTTGACCCTCTTCCACCTTGCTGCAACATAGGACACGAAGGCTTAATGTGTCCCACTTCCTCACAGTGATAGCAAGTCCTCATCTCTTTGTTAGGACAATTAGCAATCCGATGATCCATGCTTCTACACTTAAAACATCTGGATTGCACAGTCGAAACGTTTTTAGAAGTGCTCTCCCACTTCCTTTTCTGCCCCTTTCAACATTCGCCACTCTTCTCCGAACTAATGCTAAGAGACTTCTTGGCTTGAGTCTCTAAGTTAGCCACCCTAACCTCGGGGTTTACCGTTCTCGGCGGTTCACTCACTTCGGATGGCGCTTCGGGAGCTAGTGTGGCTACCGGCCTTGGTAGTCTATCGAGAATCTGAGCCAACAAACCCAATATTTGCTCCATTTGATTCGGACCCTCTTGTTGCTGACCTTGTACTCGCGGCTCTCCTTCAGCCGCTTGAGCCGCATCCTTTGCAGCTTTACCATCCCCTGCCTCAGCAACATCCTCGACCAACACTTGGTCTTCACTCCGGGGGTCCGCTTGTTCTATTGGCTCTGCCGGCTCCCGTGCCACTCCTTCTTTACCACCACCACTTCTTATCATCTTCACAAGCAACAAGCATTCAATAACTCAAAACTTAACAAAACAGCACAAGAAAGAAGTCTTACCGTGGAACCTTTTACGTCGCCGAAGAGGATGATCTCTAACCCAACCCCAAAGCAATCATATCACACATAACCGCAAATCAACAATCACATATAATCAATCAATCAAACAACATAGAGCAAGCGACACTCACAACATCCTAGAACCGCTACCGCTCTGATACCAAATTGAAACGACCTATCCCGAAACTAATGAGGCAATTACAAATTTTTTTTTTTTTTTTTTTTTTTTTATAAAAGAAGGATCGATCGATCTTACCTAGGATCGATCGATCTCACCTAGCAAAACCAAGCAATGCAAAACAGAGCAATGCAGATCGATCGATCTCACCCAGGATCGATCGATCATATTCCCTAATAACAGACCCGAAACTTCTGCCTTAAAAAAGTCTCCTAGGAACGATCGATCCTCCAAGGAACGGTCGATCCTTACCCTTAAAGATCGATTGATCTTGCCAGGATCGATCGAACTAGTTTTCCTCCCATGTTTTTCCGCCTCTCTGGCCAAAATTGACCCTCCAGGATCGATCGATCCCGAATCCAAAAATGACTTACAGACATTTTACAGTAGGACAAATCGATCGATCTTAATTTCCCAAAAGTTTCTGCCCCAAAACGATACCATAGGATCGATCGATCCTATCTGGATAGGTCGATCCCCCCCTTGTCCTGAAACCCAAGAACAATCTCAACAAGCCAACACAAATCCTAACAACACAAGGCAACAACCATACGCAAAAATGTGTTAAGTACCAAACTTAAACCATTCAAACATCGTTAACGAACAATCTACGAGTTTCAAAACAATATCCACCAAGGCAAGCATATATATATCCACAAAACCAAAGATACAAAAAGAACCTGTTACACCTAGATCATCCTTTCTCCTCGGCCTTGGTTACACGTGCCCCACGTCCTATGACTTCTCTTTACCTGCACCAAAAGAGGCACGTAAGCATTGATAATGCTTAGTGAGGTGGTCCTCCCGTCCCACCGGTTATACACACATAAGATCAAAGATTAAACGTAATTGAAATGCACTTAACGAATAACCAAACACATACCATAATAGAGCTCCATTACAAACACAACACACAACATGGCCAAGCCATGAATCACACCCAATTGGTCTAGTTCTTAAGCACACAACAATCACGAAAAAAGCAATGATCATATAGTCTAACCACGGTCACGCACTCACCTTTGCCTTAACGTAATGAAGAATACCCTTTCCCTTTTTGATAGCTTCAAGCCTTAAGCTTGATTCTCTTTGGCTTCTACTCAACCAACCACCAAGGTTTTAACTACTCCCTGATAAGAGATCATCAAATACTTCAATTAATTGATCCCAAGCTCCAACTCAATCTACTTCTCA
This sequence comes from Boechera divaricarpa, assembly GCA_026770425.1. Classification (NCBI taxonomy): domain Eukaryota; kingdom Viridiplantae; phylum Streptophyta; class Magnoliopsida; order Brassicales; family Brassicaceae; genus Boechera; species Boechera divaricarpa. The sequence continues at coordinate 18,892,031 of CM049192.1, read as the reverse complement.
AACAAACTCGGATTCCCTTAACCAAAAACAGAGTCTTAGCAACTCAATCATATCTCTTGCCCTAGATCGAATTTGGGAAAATACTTCGGTGAAACTCAAGATCAAACTCCCAAAAACTCATCTACCAAATTTCAGCCCAAACAAACAAGATTCTAGTGTCCAAAACACTCCATCAAACTCAACCCGTCGCTACAGCTCGAAAACAGGGCAGTCTAGGGAGAAAACATCATATCTCCCAAACCACTCAACATTGGTAGATAATTAGGCAAGAGATTGAAGAACTTACCCACAAAATCTTAGCTCAATCCGAGTCCGTTTGATACCCCGATCGAACCTCCCAACAGACACCAAAAACTCTGTTTTTCACAAGCTCTTTCTCTCTTCTTTTTCTTCCTTCTTCCTTCTTCCTTCTTCTTCTTTCTTCTCCTCTCTCCTTCTCTAGCTCTCTCTAGAACTCTCTCTCAAATGAAAGAAGAAGAAGCTTCAAGAATTTTATAGAAGGAGAGGGAGATATATATATATATGTGTGTATATACACTTTGTTGGTTTAATTAAAATTAAACCAAACCGAACCGGAAACTACTAAACCGCCACAATTAAATTCTCTCGCTCGGTTTAATAGTCCCGTCAAATATCCCGCAATATTCGAGACACCTCATTGTTCCATAAACCTTCTCGGTTTAATTTCTGGAAAACACTATTCCCCCCGTAAATTACTATTCTTCCCGTGAATCACTTATTCTTCTCAATTCCCGAAATATTTGAGACATCTCCCCGTCTCCAAATATTTCTTTTACTCCTCTATAATCCCAGAATTATCGCTTAATTCCGCTAAAACCGAACCACTCGGGAATATCCCTCGATAATCGATCCCTTGATCGATTCAACTCATCCACCGCCCCTATGGCAACCAATCAAGCTCGATATCATTCCATACTCGGTTCAATAACAATCTCGGAGTTAATACCATAGATCCCACGTGGTCTTATGATGACTAAGCCCACCGAGTCCTATACCCGGATTACTAGGCGAAGTCCACTCGAGAACTAAATCTACATAGTTCTCCCTCGGTTTATCGATATATTAGGAATAAATCCTCATAACCCTAATCGACAAGCTCACCCGTCAGGATTAAATCCACATAATCCTGTCCACCCGAGGATTAAATCCGTATAATCCTCCAATAAGGGCTAAATCCACATAACCCCTATTCGTTTAGGATCTAACGATATTAAACTCTACTCCACCGAACCAAGTAACGTAGCGACACCTCACCCGACATCACCATCACACATGAAATCCCTATCTTGTGTCGAACCACTTATAACACGTGAAAACTACATCACGTATTATATAACACCCGATACACGAAATCCATATCATGTATCAGTTATAATCTTATTTTGTTAATAACCTTTGTCTAAATACAAAAATTCTGAGGGCTACGATGAACATCAAGAGTCAAATAAACCTAATGCAAGAGGACGACGGAACACGGATGTTACACTTTCATCTTTAATCCAAGACCAAAATCATCAAAAACCGACGAGTGGTTATCCCAGAATTATCAATTCTTTAAAGCCCGAGTTTTTTCTTTTAATCACAAAATAACACTAAACCACTCATAACTATCCACCTTAGCAATTAATCATCCACCAATCAAAATCTTCCAAATTCATTATTAATCCTTGAGCATTCACAAGCTTCCACTTCATCAAATTGATTTAAAGATTAAACCAACTAAAACACTAACCAAACCAGAATTAAATCATAATGTCCTTTAATGATTTTTTGTGGCTCGTTTTACTCTCTGATACCGTTAGAATAGCTATTCCATAGCTTAATTCACACTTTTTATTTTACGCTATTTGATTCAAAAATCAATTCTGGAACACGGGTGTTACAATTCTACCCTACTAGAAATAGAGTCGTCCTCGAATCTTTAGCTCAGTCACTCTGCTTAAACCACCCGTCTCCATTTATCTGACTATCCAAGTCACATCTGCAACATCAACTACTGAACTATACGCGGCGGAAAAAAATGCAATTTTTACCGTATTTCAAAATTTTTCCTTCAATCACTTTAAATTATCTAAACAATAGCATTAATAACTACTTAAATACCAAGTAATAGCTCATAACCAAAGAGCTTAACACAAAGAAACAGGATCGATCGATCTGGACTTGGATTGGTCGATCCTAACAGCACCCAATCGGTCCCAAAACTTGACGGCAATCTCGATATATCGATCTTCCCCTTTCTCCATCAATCGATCTTCCCCTTAGGATCGATCGATCAGTTCTTCTTTCGGTCGATCCAACTCTTACAGAGTCGATCCAAAAATCTTACGCTAAACTGGACCGATCGATCCTCTCCTTTCTAACTCGATCCTAAGAATTGACGCTAAACTGGACCGATCGATCTGCCTGTGGATCGATCGATCCACCCCTGTCCTGAAACCAAAAACCAACAAAACTCATGCCATTTCTTTAAGACTTCTCTTTACCGCAATTTTTTTTAAAGGAATCTCTAAGTGCTTAAAACGTTCTCATTTACTTGCCTTCTTTTAAAACAATTCCGTGTCATTTAGTTATTTTTGTGTCAAGGAGAGAGTTTGAACACCCCATGTTTTGTCTTTTTTGTTTGTGATATATCATGGATTTTACCCGTTTTTAGCCATGATATAAGTCGTTTCTATCATTTTAGAGTCTTTTCAGGTTTTAGCACGTTTGGGACGAAATTGGAGATTTTGGAGACATTTGGAGCCTTTTTGGAGCAAACCGAAGAAAGTACCCGTTTTGAAGCTTTAGCATCGATCGACACCATCATGGTATCGATCGATACCGACGTAATCAACGCGCAGAAGAGATTTTCAAGGAAGCCCATAAGAAGTCCAATCATCCCCTTTATTTACAAAAGAAACCCGGCTCGTGTTTTTAGACCTATTTAAGCAAACTTTTAGTCATTAGGTTAGGGAGGAGGCAGACTTTACTTTGCACTATTATTATTGAACCACCATTGAGATTTGAGAGCTTTTGTGAGGGAGACGGATCCAAGACTTTGTTCATCATAGAGAAGATCATGAACCCTTGTTTTTATTCTTTTGTTATATTTAATTTCATGATCTATTCAGTTATGGTATTTGTTTCATCTATCATGTCTGAGTAGTCACCTTTTAGGTTCAGGGTTTTCTCATATGGATTTCTCTGATTTATGATGATTGTTTTGTTAGGGTTCAAAATCTGAATAGTTCTTCACCATAGGTTGTACTCAAAGGTATTTCTAACCTGATCACTTAGAACATAGAACCTAGATTTATCGATTAGGCACGACAGTGCAATTGAGTAATCTGATAAAACCTAGGGTGAGCAATTCGATTATCTGCAAAGAGATTTGGTTTAATCGAATTGTGAACATATCAAACTTGAATTGATTGCTGGTTTACTGTGTAGGATTCACAAAGAGATTTGGAATTCTAGATTTTAAACTTAGTTAGTTCTCGCAACGACAGTTGGTTAACTATACTTTCGTGTTTGAGTTCAAGAACGGCGCTTAATTGAATTGAACATTAATTGATTAATTGTTATCTATCATTGATTTCCTGAGAATTTCCCTGAGCCTAGCTCCCATCCATATTAATTCAATCTAAGTTTAATTTGATCATTTGTTTTCTCGTCATTCACTGTTTGCTTAGCACAATCTGCATCTTTCATCTACTGAGTGAGTTTTCTTGAGTTCTTGTGTTCGACCCCTAACTTTACTGCAGCAACTGCTTTAGTATCATCATAGGGTATTAATTTGAGCATATCAAATTTGGCGCCGTTGCCGGGGACTCTAAAAATTCACCATTAGAATTTTAGTTGTCGATTTTGTCTAAGTTAGTCGTCAGTATCGATCGATACTCCCTTGGTATCGATCGACACTGAACGTCTGTTTTTGAATTTTGGTTACTTATTTTCTCGTCTTTTGATTTTCAGGTGTATGCATCAGCGTGCTACCAGGAGAAAGAAGGACACACCACTGATCAATCTCTCCTCACAGAGCTAGCAGAGCCAACGCACAAATCGGACAAAGAAAAGGACTACGCTGAGATGGATCTTCCACATGGTTTGGTGCATGATGAGGAAGGTGGACGCCAACCTCAACAACCTCACGCCGAGGATGAACGGACGCTTGGCGAGTACAACCGACCGGATCAATTCTATGCAAATCGTGCAGCCGATCCGTATTCCGACTTTCCAGAGGAATGACTTTGAGTTGAAGCCCGCTTACTTCACTCTTGTTGGACAACACCCCTTCACCGGTCTCTCTTATAAGCACCCTATGGATCACATCGAGAAATTCGAGGACTTGGTCACTAGTATGAAGTACAATGGAGTACCACATGAATACCTCTTTTGTAAGCTCTTTCCATACTCTCTTGGTGGAGAGGCAGCTTATCGGCTGAAGCAGCTACCTCCTGATCTCTCGCTACTTGGAACGAGACCAAGAACGCATTCCTGAACAATTTCTATGACGATGCGAGATCGGAGGAGCTCAGGAACAAGATCTCTCAATTTTCTCAGGGTCCAACAGAAGCACTCAAGGCTGCTTGGGTGCGATTCAGATCCTACCAGAGAGACTGTCCGCATCACGGTTTCAGTCAAGTTCAGCTGCTCGGGATCTTTTACAGAGGGATTGATTGGCGGTATCAGATGGCACTGGATTCTGCAAGCAACGGGAACTTCAACACTAGGATTCCAACCGATGCTGTGAAGCTGATTGAGAATTTGGCGTCTAGCAATAGCACCAAGAATGCTGATTTCGAGCGAAAACGGCTCGCTAGTGTTGCTGACGGTTCACAGATTGCTGAGGTTCAGGCGAAGCTGGACACGATGCACAACCTCTTAGTGGGAAAGACGAAGAAGGCTGTACATTTTGCTGAGGAAGTAGAGAACATTGAAGATGAGGCAGAGGATGTTAACTGCATTGGTGGTTCTGGTTTTCAGGGTCAGCGATTTGGTTACAACAACAACCGAAGCTTCAACAACAATCAGCAAGGTGGTTACAAGTCTGGAGGTAACTAATCTGGTTTTGGTGCCACTCAATTCGCCCAAAAACCACTTCAAGGCGGTGATTTTACTCGCCAATACGGTAATTCAGCTTACCAACCGCATTCTCCAAGGTCTACAGAGAGTAAGACGGAGATCTTCTTGGAACAAATTCTGCAGGGACAAGAAAAGATGACTGTGGATTTCAATAGAAAGCTGAATAATTTATACACTGATCTGAATGGGAGAATCGACGCTCTCGAAATCCATCAGAAGATGCTGGAAAATCAAATAGCTCAGACATCAGCAGCTGTCAAGGGAAAGATAGTTCAACCACAGCATGGACATGTCAATGCAATCACCTCGAGCGCTAGAGAAGAGGATTTTGAGCCTGAGATGACTGTGTTCATATCCAGTGATACTAGTATCGACCGATACCTGCCTGGTATCGATCGACACTTCCCGAGACCTGCTGTAGATTCGAAGGTTGCTGAAGATGAAGATAAGAATTCTGACATTCCACGCGTATCGATCGATACCCCTACCTGTTTCGATCGACACCAACCTGCAGAGACGATACAAAACTCCAGTATCGATCGACACTCATCTGGTATCGGTCGATATCCTTCGCAGGCTGAATCAATATCTGAGAAAAGGACAGAGATGGTTGAGGAACGGGTATACAAACCAAAGCTACCTTACCCTGTTCTTCCCAAGCTGACAAAGAGAGGAGTGGGCGGCTGCTGTAAGCAAGTTTTTGTCAAAAAATATGGTTGCAGGACCTCCCGCTTGCTGATACACCACCACCGCTGAGACAGCTTGACAAAGAGGGAACACCCAAGGAAATTCTCAGTTCCATGCTCCATCTCTAGAGTAAACTTCAAGGAGTCTCTCGTTGACTCGTGGTCTAGTGTCAACGTCATGTCGAGGCTTATCAGCAGAGATTGAAAGCTGATATGAGATCTCCTAACACGCTTCTCACATACGCTGATTCTTCTAGCTCACTCCCTTACGCTACAATTCTTGATTTACCTATTAAAATAGGAGATTGTCTCGATTCCTACTGATTTTTAGGTTGTGGAGATGAGCCAAGGATCCAAGGTGCCCTTGATTTTGGGAAGACCATTTATGGCTACTGTTGGCGCGATCATGGACACGCATAACAAGAGAATCTCTTTCTCTTGCATTGACGGAGATGTCTTCTACGATGTCATTCCCTCTCGGAGGAGCACCTGCACATGTCTCGTGCATCACCATTGCCTCGGCGAGACTCTGATGATCGATCTGCTCGATGAGTCTTATGATGAACCAAAAGTCGCAGATGTTTCAAATGAACCCCCAACACCCCAAGAAAGTTGTGGAGAAGACCAAGACAACAAAGAGGAAGGCGACGAGCAAGAAAATCAACTGGTGCTGCTAATTTCACTTTGATTCCTCAGAAGTGTGATGGAGATTCGATCGAATATAAGGTGAAGTGCAAGGGAACCTCGAAACCTTTCTCTAAGGCTAGAATTCTCATTCCTACAGAGATGAAAGAGAAAGAAGAGGATATGATGCGCACAACTTTGAAGGTGGAGATGTCCGGTTGTGGAGCTTATTTCGAGTGAGTTCTCCACCTTGTCCTGACTGATATCTTAGCCAAAGTCAAGCTCGTGACATTAAACAAGCGCTAGTGGGAGGCAACCCACTGGTAAGTCTATAAATATGAGGTCGGAAGAAGGATGGTCGTTTTTGTTCCGTATCGATCAACACCACCTTGGTATCGATCGACACCACCGCTCTATGGTAACACCTCTTGTTCTTCGACCTATTTCGTTTTGTCCTTCGATTTCTTTCACCTTCTGTGGGCTTGATAAACACTGGGAACAATGTTGTTTAAGTCTGGGAAGGTAGTTACTGACATTGTGTGTTCATTTTGAAAAAAAAAAAAAAAAAAAAAAAAACAACTTAGAGTTTTCTGATTGTGCTTGGTTTTGCTTGTTCTGATTTTGCTTTTGAGTGACCACTGTTGCAGGATTAGTTTCAGTTCGACTAATGAAAAATCCAAGGGATAACCAGCCAGCTAGAAATCACCTATGTCTCCATCAAAGTTCTTCACAAGCTTTAGCCAAATGTTGCACTTCATCTACGCGGTTAGTGTTCTTAGAGCTTGATTCATCATTCATATCGGCTAAGGAACCCATCATGCTTGAAAATTGTGGTATATCTCTCCCGTGAAAATTGTTGGATACATATTTGCGTTAAAACAGGTAAAATCTATATAAAAGATGAAATGATTTCCGCCGAGTAGAGGGCTAGGAAAATTTTCTATGACCCCATTATTCTACTTGGATAAGGAATGATCACACAAAGGCCTGAAGTGAGGGGTAGGAAAATTTCCTATGACCCCATTATTCACCTAAGACTTTTGATGCACTGAGAGGGTAAGCACCGGGGATTCGGTAGCAAACACTATCAATTCTCGCGTTTCGGACCTTGATTTGTATATGCTGTTCAGATAAACCTGCGTTGTTGAAATCTAATAAGAACTGATTATGAAATAACTCTGGGGGAGATAAAGACTACCGGAGAGCAATAAATGTTGTTGAATAAATGGTTCCTTAGCTATGATATTGTATGGGCAAGAATCTAGAAAGTTCTTGAACACCGATTGCAGCGATGAAACTGGCGATGAGAGCTTGGATGAATATTGGTGTGAGATAGTAAGTGAAATCTTGGGAAGTCAGTTCCTACGAGAAGTACATGGTAGTTAGATCTGGAGCTGATCAGCAGCAAGGCGCTTGGGAAAAAGGATCATTGCAGCGATTTCGGTAAGAGGTCAGATCTCTAAGGTTTTTCAAACCTCTTTCTCTAACTTAGTTTTCTGTTTTGCTTCGAGGGCAAGCAAAAGGCTAAGTCTGGGGGAGTTGATATATCATGGATTTTACCTGTTTTTAGCCATGATATAAGTCGTTTTATCGAGTCTTTCTAGTGCTTTTTCTATCATTTTAGAGTCTTTTCAGGTTTTAGCAAGTTTGGGACGAAATTGGAGATTTTGGAGACATTTGGAGCCTTTTCGAGCAAACCGAAGAAAGTACCCGTTTTGAAGCTTTAACATCGATCGACATCATCATGGTATCGATCGATACCGACGTAATCAACGCGCAGAAGAGATTTTCAAGGAAGCCCATAAGAAGCCCAATCATCCCCTTTATTTACAAAAAGAAGCCCAGCTCGTGTTTTTAGACTTATTTAAGCAAACTTTAGTCATTAGGTTAGGGAGGAGGTAGACTTTACTTTGCACTATTATTATTGAACCACCATTGAGATTTGAGAGCTTTTGTGAGGGAGACGGATCCAAGACTTTGTTCATCATAGAGAAGATCCCGAACCCTTGTTTTTATTCTTTTGTTATATTTAATTTCATGATCTATTCAGTTATGGTATTTGTTTCATCTATCATGTCCGAGTAGTCACCTTTAGGTTCGTGGTTTTCTCATATGGATTTCTCTCGATTTATGATGATTGTTTTGTTAGTGGTTCAAAATCTGAATAGTTCTTCACCATAGGTTGTACTCAAAGCTATTTCTAACCTGATCACTTAGAACATAGAACCTAGATTTATCGATTCAGACACTTACAAAGTGCAATTGAGTAATCCGATAAAACCTAGGTGAGCAATTCGATTATCCGCAAAGAGATTTGGTTTAATCGAATTGTGAACATATCAAACTTGAATTGATTGCTGGTTTACTATGTAGGATTCGCAAAGAGATTTGGAATTCTAGATTTTAGACTTAGTTAGTTCTCGCAACGACAGCTGGTTAACTATACTTTCGTGTTTGAGTTCAAGAACGGCGCTAATTGAATTGAACCTTAATTGATTAATTGTTATCTATCATTGATTTCCTGAGAATTTCCTGAGCCTAGTTTCCTCCCATATAAATCGACCTAAGTTTAATACAATCATTTTGTTTTCTCATCAATTATTGTTTCGCTTAGCACAATCTGCATCTTTCATCTACCGAGTGAGTTTTCTTGAAGTTCTTGTGTTCGACCCTAACTTTACCGCAGCAACTCGCTTTAGTATCATCATAGGGTATTAATTTGAGCATATCAGTTTGAGGTACAAGCCTAAATTTGTGTTATGGAAATTGAAGAAGAGGCTAAGGATGAGCTCAATATTTCAAAAGATAGATTGGAGGAGAAAATATCTAATCGGATAGTGGAAAAAGTGCCTATCAAGAAGGAGACATAGAAGAAGATGACCATGAAGGCGAATCATGGTGTGTTGAGACCGGTTCGCGAGTCACTTTAGATGATGGAGGTCAAGAGCCACGTTACATTCATTTCTCAGACCATAGTCAAGGTTCAAGAGCTTACTTACGTTGGGAGAGGGACATGGACGAATGGTTCCTAGCCAACAAAGTTCCCAAATTGAAGAAAACGACGTATTCGAAGCAGGCTCTCGCTAAAGAAGCTTACATGATTTGGGACATAAAAGTATCTCTTTGAGATGAGTATCATAAACCGTCTACCACATGGGAGGAGATGAAGCAACTAATGAGTAAGGAGTTCGTGAGAGACAACGACGATAATATGAGAATAAGACTCCTCCGAATCTCTATGCTTATCCCCGGCCAAGTCTATGGATTCTAGCCCCAAAACAAAGTTTGAAGCCTTCTTATGAGCTGAAGATTAGTGCACCAGGTGAAGAAGAGCTACTATATACTGAGGATGTGTTGAATCTACTAGCTACTAGTGAAGATGAAGATGTTTTCCACCCCAAACTTAAGCCAAGGGAAGATGCCACCAATACCTTATCACAAGTATTACGTGATAACCAATCAAGTGGAGGAGAACGTACTAAAAGGTCCCATACTGAGCAATATAATCACCAAACTAGTGGAGAAGCGGCCAAAAGAATTGAAGTAGCCTAAGTGCCTACATTGAATTTCAAGTCATTGTGTACGCCACAAGTCTCGAGTGTAGAACACAAGGAGAACTATTTAAGCCGAATCCAAACCGATAAGGTTATGACAACACAGCTGTGTGGTGTTATTTCTAGAGGTCATGAGAGAGTCAATGACTCTTTCCAGCTAAAGGAAGAGCCACCGGATCACAAGTCAAACCATTACTTGATCGGAGCAACCCACCGTCTTCCATGGAGACTAAATCCGCCAACCACCACGAAGAATAGAAGTGCTCCAAGCATTTCACAGCTGAAAGAAGAACCTCTTGACCTCTCCAAGCTCATATTAAACCTCGAAGTAATCTTCTAAACCCTCTTACACTACAATGGACTAACTTACCTTGTTTATGTGTAGGAAAAACAGTTTTAAGGACAAAATCTCATGAAGAGGGAGGTAATGATGCAATCCTAGGATCTGATGCATTACCAACTACCACCTGGACTTCACTCACAGCTCACCTGGACAGCACCTCAAAGTGGAATCAGCCCAAAAGAAGCTCCCACGAAGAAGTTATGGCTTATACAAGACGTACGGACGAGAAACTGCCGGATTTGGACCGCTGTGTACTCATCGAGAGATTCCGGCCAAGTCAAGAAGAACCGAGTGATAAGGAGACCTATTCTAGAATCTTGACTCAAAGACGAAGCCGTGAGAGTTAGAATCAGGCAAAAATCTCTTCAGAATCGGAAGTTATGATTTCTACAAATCGACGGATCCTACACCAGCCTAACTTTGAAGCTGACGCATCCGGAGCACTTCAAACGTATGTTTGGCATCCGGGAGAGCATCGGTGCTAATTGTTGAGCACTGATCAACCATGGGAGGATGGGTCATTGTGTCTTCACCACCAAGCCAAGGTGAGGACCCCCAAGTCACTAAAGAAAGTGTACTCTTTCCTACGCCTAGGTTTCCCATTGGGTTTTACTAGGGAAGGTTTTAACGAGGCATTGATCTTAGTGCATTACATCTCTTCTCTATTGTATATCTTGCTTGTAAAAACTCTTATGACAGGTCAAGGCATACAAGAGATGTGATCCTATCCAAGAGAAGTCATTCGTAAGCTTGTCTTTTTCTTATTTAGCTTATTTGAGACTTTGTGCATTTTGGGTGTGTTTCTTTGTAATTAGCCCCAAGTATCAAGCTATGTTATTATGGGCTTGGGCCCTAATTAGGCCTTCTCCAAACCCTAATCTTGTAGGCCTTATAAGACAAACTCCTTCTAATTTATCAATGAAGCAATCATTGAAGTAAAAACTAGAAAGGATTTCTCCTTTGTTCTCTCTTCTCCTATTGTAGCTTGGAGCTCTAGGATTAGAAACTCCTTTGGGTATTGAGGCTGGGTCTCTATCCTCCGGATTTGAGCTGTATCAAGGTCTCTCCATAGCCTTGTGGTGCTCCTCAATCCCCCTCCGTCAGCCCCATTCAATGCTTTACCTTAGATCGAGTTCTCTCCAAGGTCTAGCTCCATCTCTATCCAGTTTCTCAAGGTTTGGAGCTGAGCTTCTCGCCCATCCTTCTCCATCATAGCCACGGTTCTTCAAGTATCAAATCAAAGATCATCCATCTCACCACCATTCACCCGCTAGAAGACTAGGATCGAGTTCTCTCCGGTTCTCTAGTTCTATCTCCATCTCCGGTTCATGCTATTGGTCATCTCAAGGGCGTGCTCACACCAGTTAAGTCCGCCAAAACGACCTATCATATTATAATCCAATACCACAGGATTGCAATAAGCTAAGTCCCGTGAGATCCAGTTGATAGACCCATATTTACATATTTTTATGCATTAGAATAAGTTAGTTTTAGGCTTTATAACTAACATTTAATATAGTTTTAGTGTGTTTGCATGTGTTTATATGTTTCTAGGTACTTGGAGCTAAAAGCTGATGTTTAGAGTGTTTCTGGAGCTTCCTAGAACCTACGGGAGAGTTGACACAGCCACTTGGGTCATGCACATTCGGAGAAAGACTTCACGAGTCCAAAGAAGATAGAATCGACCCCAGAATCGACTCGTAGGGGTCGATATTGTGTTCGAAGAATTTCCTGAAAGAAGTCTCAGAAGAAGAATCAACTGGCCAAAGGAAGAACACTAATATCGACCCAATATCGACCTATCGTGGTCGATATTGACTTTCGCAAAGCTGAAAAATTTCCTACGTGGCAAGATATGACTTGTCATCTTGTCATCTTGAATTTAAGCCTCCGTAAACAAGATAAGGACGAAAAGGAAAGCTCTAAGAAACCCTAGTACTATATAATCACTTGTAATCTCATTAATAAAAATCCATCCATTATTCTAGACTTTGTAGCCACCACTTTTAAACGTAATAAATAGTTCTTCTTTTTACTTCTTCTTTTTTGATTTTAGAACAGTATCTTTTAGACCACTAGGGTGGTGGTCGATGATGGAATCTATTTTTAGGTTTAATATATGTTTGATTGTTGTTAATCGATCTAGCTAACTTTCTATGCAACTTAATGCTAAGTATTCTTTTATGGGAGATGCTTAAGTGTACAATTGAATCCAGTAGGTGTGGTTGTACTATTAGAGATTCTCTCGCATCACGAGAGTGGGTAGAGATCTTAGATCTGCATAGTTGGGAGTATTAACTATGGTCGAGTTTGTTGTTTGATAGAGTAAATATTGATCTAGCCCTGATCAAGTTAGATTAAGAATTTAGGGATGCTTCACCACGAGAGTGGGCTGTATTCTGGAAATAGATCTATCATTCACTTTGTGTGCCTTTTCCAAAAGTCTAGGAATACTTAGTATTTGATGATGGGATTGTATAAAATGCATATTCATTCGCCACGAGAGTGGGTTTGAATTTAGAGTCTAGCATACCACGAGAGTGGACTAGCGAGACATAGAAAATCCCTAGAATGACAAAATAAACTTGTTAGGTAGAACATGAACCCTAAATCTGACTGTTACCCAATTCTCTGTAAATATTAGTTTAGGTTTTATTTTCTGTATTTAATTTATGTTATTTTAATTTATGCTTAGTTTAGTTTAATTAATTGCTTTATTTATTTAATGCATGTTAGATTAGGAACCAACCCCATATCTCTATTTTGCTTAGATTAGATTTAGACTTGTACTCTCTGTGTGTTATTCTCAGTCCATGTGGATCGATCTCTTATTTACTACAACTGCATGACTGTGCACTTGCGGTCCTATGGGTTAAACTCTCGAGACTACCCTATGGATAGATTTGGCTGAAACCTCGAGAACGAGATAATCGATAGAAAATCCACCGTATCAAGTTTTTGGCGTCGCTGTCGGGATTGAACCAATAGCCATAAAGATTTAGTCTAGATCTAAGACTAAGTTTTTTATTTTATTAATTGTTTACTTTTTTGAATTTGAGGTGATCACCAAAAATATAAAAAAAATATAAAAAAAAGGGAAAGAAGAGAAGAGATCGAATGGAGAAGCTATGAAAAGAAGTATTCTGCTGCTGAGCTTGAGAGCATCCTTCACACTAATAAGGATGCTGGTCAAGATGGTTATGCACATCGGGTGGCTGCACACACCAACCGAAGATCGCTCTAACGATCGTTATCGATCACCTCGGATCAGTTTGACAAGCTTTGTGGCATATTAAATCAACGGAGTCTCGTAGGACGCTTTAAAACTATGCCTATTCCCATTCTCTTTGGGTAACAAAGCTAATTAGTGGGAGATAAGATTGGAGGAAAACACATCAGCAAGCTCATTGGTGGACAGAATCGACCAATGGATCGACGTATCATCGTTTCGCCGATATTGCTGATTCAAAATTTTTGAACGAAGTCCTGCACAAGAGAATCGACCAATCAGGATCGATTCCTGCCTATCGGTCCACCACATCGACCTGTCAAGGTTGATGCACTTCCAGTATGAAATCCTAAAGAAGCACATCGGCTTATCCAGGTCGATTCCAAACCTGTCGACCATCTCCATCGGTCTACATTGGACCGATACTGCTGCTACCTCGAGCACTGGACCTCCCCATCGACCCTCAATGATGGATGATTGTAGCATCATGCATATGTATCGACCAATCTTGGTTGATCCCCGCATGAACGAGAATGCTACCTCGACGCCACGATCACAATCAAGGAAGGAATCTCTTGGTGAAGAGACCATTAACGATGAGTACACTCCTGCTGGGGAGAAATCCATTCACCATACCGACTCTAGAGTGATCGATTTGAGGAACCATTACGCAACCACTTGGCCATTGTCTCCACATTCAGCTGACCACTCTATGAAGCCGTCGAGCTCACGACGTTAAAAAAACACCTTACTTTTGTACATACAATTTTCTTTTAGGATTTTCGTTTTCTCTAGTTTTTGGTTTTTCTATTTTTGTTTCTTGCTTTTCAGGTGTTTTTCACTGTAAAAAAAAATAGGACTTGCACACGTGGGAGCTGCCAACCCACAACGCAATAAGAGAATTACAATAAGTACTTCTCTTGCCTTTTTTCTCCTTTACGATTATATATCACAACGAGGACATTATGAAATAAGTGTAGAGGGGGAGTCTTGTGATCAATGGAGGTAATCCTTTTCCTTGACATCTTTTGGTGTAAGTTTTACCATAAGTTTTTTGCATTTTTGAGAGATTGTTACAGTTTTTTCCTCGTTCATAAGTTCAATAACATGTGAAAAGGTTTTTAATGAGATAGCATTTGAACTTGTTAATTGTGTTATTTGTGTTTGTGCTTGGATGCTGTATGGATAGTGTTTGATCTTTACTAGGAAACGTGGAAAACCCATGAGTGGATCAACAAATCCCAAAGGATCATTCTTTTGATCAACAAATCCCAAATCAGATTTGACTTCTCACCGTAATGAACATTAAAACTCTCGATTTGGAGATTGAGATGTATGAGACATGATACCTCAATGAAACCCTGCAAGACACGTCTATGTGAGTACATCTCCCCTCTTCCTTCCCTTCAGTAAAAAGAAAAAGAAAAGAAAAGGATATAGGTAAGAAAGAAGTGAACCAGGCACTGGAAGCTGCCACTTTTAATGCTCGCGTCTCATGGAAACCTATCTAAGAATAGAAAAGAAAAGGCGATTGATAGAAAAAATAAAATGATATCTTAGAAAAGTAGGGAAAAATCAATTTGGCTTTGAAGTGAGAAAAAGGAGAGGAAAGAATTTGTACCAAGACGGTCTTGAGCTTACGTAAATCCGAAAGAGTAAATGTTAGTGTTTTATCATCAATACTCCCAAATTGAGAGTTGACACTTAGAATAAAAGGGAGGTTGATGATGAGGAGTCAAAGTTCAAAGGAGGAATGGTTTGAAGTAAGGTGAGTTGCTATACTATGGTGAAGTACATGGAGTACGTTAGAGACCATTCCATTTCCGCAAAGACGAAAAGCATTTAACACAACAATGTCACAAGGTACAAGTTCACTCTCCTTATCTTTACTGCTTTCAATAAAATAACTTCACCATATTTGACTTTTGTTTGCTTGAGGACAAGTGATATGTTTGCATTTTGCATCGTTTTAGCTTGCATAATTCATACGTTTAGACATGTTATTCACCCTGTTCTTGTCATTTATTCCTAGTTTTGCATACTTAGAGTGTTTTGCATTAGGTTTGCATACATCCTGCATATTTGGCTTGTTACAGGTACTTTCAGGTGATTTTGGAGAAGTTAGGCCCGAAGCTGTCTGGGACATGCTACTCGACCTGGATGCTCAGCTCGAGTCCATGCAGGAAACAAAGCAGACGTGATCGAGTCCATTCAGGAAATGGAGCAGAGCAGACGTGCTCGAGCTGCATGATCAAGATGAGAAAAAAAGTGGCGTCTTGAAGATTCTTGGTCGAGTCCAAGCACCCATGCTCGAGCTCCATGATCGAGCCCAACATAAAAGAGGAGTCTTGGAATTTTTGAGTCCAGCTCGAGCCCGTGAAACCGAGTCATCCGCTCGAGCTCATCACAGAAAAATGCAGTCTTGATTTCACTCCGCTGAGCATACCACTCGACCAAACACAGAAAAATGCAGTCTTGATTTCACCTGCTTGAGCATACCACTCGACCATGTCTTGGTCGAGCTGCACCTTATCCCGCTCGTTTTTACCTTTTAACCCATGACGTTTAGGTTTTTTAAGACTTAGTATAGATACCTAATGTGGGATTAAGACTAGGGAGTTTTTTTTAGCTCTAATATTTTGAGTTTTTCCTTGTGTTCTTCATTGTTCTTAATTTCCAGAACTTGTAATTTGATTTCTACTTGTTATTTTGAGTTGATTTCTTTTGTTCTATCATTATCTCTATCTATTTCTGTCATCCATGCAAGTTTTTATGATTTCTGGGTTTGTGTTCTTGATGTTCTTCATGAGTTCTGAGTAGTCATTAGGGTTCTTGAGGATGTGATAGATTAGGTGTGAAATCTTAGTTTTTAAGTGGTTTAAGAGTAGATTGTTTGATTTCCTTCTAAATCGTTGTCCTTAATGCTAGTTTCTTTCGATCAATCGAGATTAGAACTTACCTGTTTTTCCACCCGTAAGGTGATTGATAAAATGCTTGACCGAACCGATGTTAGAGATTTGCATGCCTAGCCTAAGGGATTAGTTGTCTAGGGTGTTTATCGACAATATTGAACCGGATCTTACTGCCCGCTAGGTAGATTTCGCCAAGGGATTGGGTCTCTGAACTGGTCTAGCTTCGAGGTTACTTATCACGGAAGTGGACTTGACTGGTTGTGACGTTTGATGTTTAGGGAATAGCTTGAATGAGTTTTGTTAAACCACTTGAGTAGGCTAAGAGGACACACTAAATCGATTACCCCATCCTTAAGAGTTCTCGTCGCCCTTTACGTTTTTCCCCGATATTGCTCGCTTCGTTAGTTTCACAAGTGCTAGATAATATCTGTTTTAGCTTCCATTTTCGGTTTCGTCTTGGTTGCTAGAGTCCCTTACACTTTTTGCTTGGCTTGACTTGAACTGCTCGATCGCATCCTTTTTGGTTAATATCTTCACCCTTATGGATTAACACTTTACTATACTACAACGAAACTTTGGTCTAGTAAGAAATTGACCTATATCAATTTGGCGTCGTTGCCATTTGGGTTTTGTTTGTTACAATTAGATTTCAAAACATTCTAGATCAAGTTCTTTTACATTTCTTTGGTTATTAACTTGACTGTCTTTGCATTTTCAGGTACACCTCCACCTCGCATGCAAACCAGATCAAGAGGAAGTCAGAACCTCCTCCGCCCCATCGATAATATTGACAGTGCTCTTAACAAATATGCGAAGCGCAATGAGAAAACATCCAAGACGCCAGTCAGAATCTGGTCGGCATGGAAGGCCAACCACAAGTCCAAGACCCTCCCGTGAGGAGGCCCTGCTTGATAGAAGCAGGGGACACCCCTAATACTCATACCAATGCACAAGGGATTGTTCCCCCACGGTCCAAAAACAACAATTTTGAGATCAAGAGCAGCTTTGATCGCCATGGTGCAAAACAACAAATTCCATGGATTACCTATGGAGGACCCTCTCGATCATCTTGACGAATTTGATAGGCTCTGCAGCCTTACCAAAATCAATGGGGTCGTTGAAGACGGTTTCAAACTTAGGCTCTTTCCCTTCTCTCTTGGTGACAGAGCCCATCACTGGGAAAAGACTCTACCCCATGGTTCCATCACTTCATGGGATGATTGTAAGAAAGCCTTTCCTTGCCAAATTCTTCTCCAATGCCAGATCGCGCGCTTGAGGAATGAAATCTCTGGATTTACACGTAAGGATGGTGAAAGTTTCTGCGAATGCCGGAGCGCTTCAAGGGCTACACTACTCAATGCCCTCACCACGGTTTTAGCAATGAATCCCTCCCAAGACTCTCTACGCAGGAGTTCTCCCGAAGGTCCGCATGCTTCTAGATAAAGCCAGCAAAGTGGTAACTTCCTCAACCAAGATGTTGATGATGGCTGGACGCTTGTGGAGAATTTAGCACAATCGATGGTAACTACTCGCTGAGTATGATAGGAGTGTTCGGCCAAGTGTTGCTACAGATGATCAAACTAAGGCCATCAAGGCCTCGATCGCTAAGTTGGATCAACTACATCGCAAGAAGCAAGTTCACTTTGCTTCGAGGATACAGCTTTTCAGGTTCAAGATGGGGAGGATGATGATCTAGAGGAGGTCAACTATGTGCGTAATCGTGGTCGCACAACAAAGGTTTCATCAACTACAAGAAAACCCGAATCTGTCCTACAGAGTACCAACGTTGCTAACCCGCAGGATCAGTCTACCCACTCCAACAACAACCTCCGTCTAAGCCTTTATACCCTACACTCGCCAATGAACTTTGCTCCTAGGCCGCACTATCGAGTCCTTATCCGGAACAAGGAGCCCCGTGTCTACCACCGGGTTTTTAGTCTCACCACGCCGCCTTTTACTACTCCCGATCAACAGACAAACACCTTGCTGCAGCAAATCTTACAAGGCCAAGCAGCTGGTGCACTTGAAACAGCCAAGAAATTTGGTGAAATTAAAACTCAGATGGACTACACTTACAATGATCTTAACAGCAAGATTGAGTCCCTGCAATCCAAGATTCGCTCTATAGAAGTGCAAGACAGCTTCTTCCTCTACCTCTTCCCAACTCCCGTGCAAAGCAGTCCAAAACCCTAAGGACTACGCTCACATCCATGCCATCACTTTGCATGGAGTGGAAAAGAGTTACCCGAGAGGGAAGGACCCCCTACAATCACTCGGGGACAGTGAAGATCAAGATGGGGAGCAATTGGTTTCCAAAAACAACCAATACAAGAATTTTACGCTGCTGGAGCACCTCAACTCGACAGCATACTCGAGCTGAGACCCCTACACGTCCAGCTCGAGAACACAGCCTACCCGCAGTGGTCAAGACATACGCCTACCCCCGCACCTAAAACTATGAATCCAGAGGAAAAGAAAGCACCTTATGTCCCTCCTCCTTACAAGCCCAAATTGCCTTTCCCGAAGAGGTTTAAGAAAAGACTTAATGGAGAAACATAAACAAATTTTTGATAAGCATATCAAGGAAGCTAAGATTAGGTTGCTTCTCATTGATGCCTTCTCCATGGTACCTGCTTATCAGAAGTTTTTGAAGGATGCAGTAGCTGAGAAAGACAAGACGATCCAGTGGTATGGTTATCCTATCGAGGAGTGCCATAGCGCCATCATTCAGAAAGAGTCATCAAGAAGAAGTTAAGCGACCCCGGTTCTTTCACTCTACCATGCTCTCTCGGTCCATTGGTCTTCAAGAAGTCTCTTTGTGATCTTGGAGCATCTATCAGTCTTATGCCACTCTCAGTGTGCAAGGAAGCTGTGGTTCAAGCAACTATAAGTCCCGCAACATCTCTCGGTGCTTCGTACAGTGTCTATTAGGACACCTCATGGTATGCTACAAGATCTTCCTCCGATGGTTGGTTCAGTGGAGTCGAGTACGAGAGAGATGCTGAGGACTTGATAAGTATGATCGTTGTTTTGCAGTCGCAGTTGTTTTTTTTTCTGATGAGTCGAACCGCTGGGGTTAGAAGCCGTTTACCAAGCGAATATTCCGAGTAGAGTGCAAACTGCTCAAGAAAAAGATGAGGCATTGATTAAGGCTTCTAAGGAGGAGAAGTCTGAATACCAAGTTTCAGCAATGGGACCATTCTAGTGAATGGCCGAGTTTGTGTGCCTAAGGATGAATAGTTGAGGAGAGACATTCTTCGAGAGGCACATTAGAGTCGATTTTTGATTTATCCTGGGCAACCAAGATGTACCAAGATTTAAAACTGTATTATCATTGGGTTAGGATGAAGAAGGATGTAGCTAAGTGGGTGGCTAGTTGATAGGACTTGTCAATTGGTGAAAGGGTGATATGTCTACATTTTATATGGCTTTAGCATGCAATATTCATTCATTTAGCTTTGTTTAATAGCATGTTCTTAGCATTTATCTCTAGTTTTTCACACTTAGAGTGTTTTGCACAGGTTTGCATGCATTTTACATTATGGACTTGTTTCAGGTACAATCAAGGGATAATGGAGACTTTGGAATCAAATGGAGAAGGAGAGTGTTTGACTCGACGTGGGAGCTCGATGAAGGAGGTCGAGCCGATCAGAAAAATACAATCTTGAAGTACTGAAGCCCACCCGACCACCCATGGTCAAGCCGTCTGATCGAGCCGAGCATAAAGGTGGAGTCTTGAAGTATTGAAGCCCAGCTCGACCACCCATGGTCGAACCGTCCGATCGAGCCGAGCATAAAGGTGTAGTCTTGAAGTTTTTGAGCCAGCTCGACCACACATGGTCGAGCTACTATCTTGAGCTGAAGAATAAAAATGCAATCTTGAAATTCTAGCACAGCTCGACATAGCACTCGACCACCCATGGTCGAGTGCCCCAAAAACTAGCCTATTTTGTCTTTTTGTGATTTAGGTTTCTATCTCTTAGTATAAATATCCTATAATCGCTTAACACTAAACTAACTCGTTTTTAAGCTTTCTTCATCTGTTCTTGTTTTTGGATCCTATAACTTTGAATCTACCGAGTGTTTGTGTTTGAATCTTCCATTTCTATCTATTCTCTTCCTTATTTTTCTAATTATGCAAGTTTTATTGATTTCGGGTTTATGATTTTGATGTTCTTCATGGGTTCCGAGTAGTCATTAGGGTTCTTAAGGATGGGATAGATTAGGTGGAATCTTAGTCTCCCTAGGTGGTTTAAGTGTAGAATTGTTTGATTTTCCTTCTGGATTAGCTGTTCTTAATGCTAATTACACTCTAATCAATTGGAATTAGAACCTAGGTATTTCCACACCCAGAAGGTGTTTGATGAAATGATCGACTGAACTAATTCCAGAGATTTACATTCCTATCCTAAGAGATTAGTTGTCTAGTGGTGTTTATTGGCTTTATTAAACTGATTCTTAACGCCGCTAAGCTAGATTTCGCTAAAGGGATTTAGGTTTGGAACTAGATTAGCTTGAGGTTATTTATCATGGGAATGAACTTGACTGCTTATGAGTTTAATGTCTAGGAATAGCTTGCTTCGAGTTTGTTAAACCATCTAGGTAGATTAAGAGGATGCACCAAGTCAATAACCCCATCTTTAGGAGCTTCTCTTGCTTGATTGACTTCTGTTTCATTGCCTTCGCTAGTTTTTGTTAGTAGCTATCGCTCTGTTTTTGTTCCGATAGTTGCCGCTAGACTCGTTTTTAGTTTCTGTTTAGGTTGATAGATTCTCATCTTATTGTTTGGCTTGACTTAAACTGTTTGATTGCATCCTGCTTGGTTACTATCGCACCCATTTGGATTGATACCTTATTGTGCTACAATGACATGATAGTTCAATAGGAAATTGACTTATATCAATTTGGCGCCGTTACCATTTGGGTGTTGTTTGTTACATTTAGGATTTCAAATCGTTTCAGATCAAGTTCTTTTCAGCCTATTTTGTTTGCTCACCTTCTGTTTCCTTTTTGTGTTTGCATTTGAGGTACTTAGACACATCACTGTCCCGACTTGACCCACCCACTCGACCGCCTTGTTCGAGTCTCTCGCCGAGCCTACCCTTACCTGCATGCAAACAAGATCAAGAGGAAACCAGAACCTCCCGCCTTCCGTTGACTACATTAATCGGCCAAAACAGTTGCGGGAGCAAGTAGAGAACACATCCGAATAGATCAACCGGACCAGGTAAAAATGGCGTAAAATCCACAAAGACGAACGAACAAGAACCTCCTCCGAGGAGGCCACGATTGATCGGAGCAGGAGATGCTCCTAATACTCATACTCACAGCAAGGGATTGTGCCTCCTATAATCCAAAACAACAACTTTGAGATAAAGAGGGGTTTGATTGCTATGGTGCAAAGCAACAAATTCCATGGGCTGCCTATGGAGGACCCTCTTGATCATTTAGACGAGTTTGATAGGCTCCGCAGCCTCACCAAGATCAATGGAGTCGTTGAAGATAGTTTCAAGCTACGACTCTTTCCATTCTCTTGGTGACAAGGCCCATCTCTGGGAAAAATCTACCCCATGGCTCTATCACTTCATGGGATGACTACAAAAAGCTTTCCTTGCCAAGTTTTTCTCCAATGCTAGAAGAGCTCGCCTCCGGAATGAGATATCCGGATTATCTCAAAAAAGATGGAGAGACATTCTGCGAATGCTGGGAACGATTCAAAGGCTACACCACTCAATGTCCTCACCATGGTTTCAGCAATGAGTCCCTCCTTAGCACACTTTATAGAGGAGTTCTCTCAAAGGTCCGAAGACTTCTTGATACAGCCAGTAATCGTAACTTCCTCAACAAAGATGTTGATGAAGGATGGGAGCTTGTGGAGAACCTTGCTCAATCAGATGGAAACTACACTGCGGAGTATGATCGAAGTGTAAGGGGTAGTGTTGATTCGGAGGAGAGGCATAGAAAAGAGATGAAAGCTATGAATGCCAAGTTAGATTAGCTACTATACCAGCAGTAAGCATGTCCACTTTGCCAATGACGATACGGTCTTTCAGGTTCAAGATGGGGAGGATACTGGTATGGAAAAGGTCAGCTATGTTTCGAATCAGGTGGCTACAACAAAGGTTTCATCAACTACAAGCACAACCCGAATCTTTCTTACAGGGAGCACCAACGTTGCTAACCCACAGGATCAGGTCTAGCCGCCTCAGCAACAACCGCCTCTGTCCAGCCTTTTTATCAAGCATAACCAAAATCAGGGTTTTTTCCTCAGCCACACTACCAGAAAGCAACCATCCGCAATGTAGGAGTCCTGGATCCACCACCGGGTTTTCAACATCACCAAACTTCGTTTTCTTCATCTCTCGATCTGAACATGACACAAATGCTGTAACAACTTCTACAGTGGTCAGATAGCTGGTGCAATGGAAGCAGCTAAGAAGTTTGGTGAAATGAAAACGCAGATGGATTACATTTATAATGATCTTAACAGCAAGATTGAGACATTGAACTCCAAGATAAAGTGTATGGAAGGCAAGACTGCTTCCACTTCTAGCTCATGACAGCTCCCAGGAAAGTCAGTCCAAAACCCAAAGGACTATGCTCACATCAACGCCATCACTTTAAAGAAGTGGAAAGGAACTACCTGAGAGGGAAGGATCTGTTAAAATCACTGAGGATAGTGAGGTTGAAGATGGAGAGGATTTGAGTTGCAAAAAGATCAAGAAACTCGACTCGAGGCTGACTCTAGCACACAGCTCGACAACACTGGTCGATCTAGCTCTTCACCTACTGCAAAACCTTTGGTTTCAGGGGAAAAGAAAGTACCATTTGTCCCTCCTCCTTACAAACCTAAATTGTCTTTCCCAAAACGATTCAAAAGGAAAATAATGGAGAAGTATATAGCACTTTTTGACAAGCACATGAGGGAAGCAGTAGATTAGGATACCTCCTCTCATCGATACCTTCTCAATGTTTCCCTCGCATATCAGAAATTTTCGAAGAAGCAGTAAATGAGAAAGCCAAGGAGATTCAAGGCATGGTGGTTTTGTCAGAAGAGTGCAGTGTCATTATCTAGAAGAGGGTTATCAAGGAAAAGCTAAGTGATCCAGGTTCATTCACTCTACCATGCTCTTTGGGGCCATTGATCTTCAAAAAGTCTCTCTGTGATCTTGGAGCATCAATCAGTCTCATGCCACTCTCAGTTGCTAAGAGGTTAGGATTCAGCAATTACAAACCTTGCAATATCTCTTTGGTGCTTGCAAACAGGTCTGTTATAACTCCCCATAGCATGTTATAAGATTTACTTCTACGGGTCGGAATAGTTGAGATACCTACAGACTTCATAGTGCTGGAGATGGATGAAGAACCGAGAGATCCTCTGATTCTAGGAAGACCTTTCTTATCTACAACTAGTGGCAATTATTGATGTTCGAAAGGGAAAAATCGATCTTAATCTTGGGAGTGATTTCAAAATGACATTCGACATCAAAGACACAATGAGAAAGCCAGCCATAGAAGGAGATATCTTCTATATTGAGGAAATGGACAACTTGCTGATGAACTTCTGGAGGAACTTAATGTTGATCACCTTCAGACTGCTTTGACAAAGAGTGGGAAAGAGGGGTACCTATGATATGCCTATATTTTACATGGTTTTAGCATGCATTTATCACTCATTTAGCCTTGTTTAATAACATGTTCTTAGCATTTGTTTCTAGTTTTGCATACTTAGAGTGTTTTGCATTAGGATTACATCCATATTGCATTTTGGAGCTATATCAGTGTACATTCAAGGAATATTGAAGATGATGTTGAGGTCAAATGGAGAGAAGGGAAGAAGGGAGTCGAGTTCTAAAAAAAGAGGACTTGGAGACTGACTCTATAAATAGGTCAAGTTAGTGGGTCGAGTCAGCACAAAAGACTGCAATTTGAGATCAGCTCGATCCCCAAATCGACCCCCCAGGTCGAGTCCATGCCAAAGTCACCATATTGGAAACCAACTCGACCAAGGTCGAGTCCATTGATCGAGTCCACAATAAAGTGCAGTCTTGAAACCAACTCGATCAAACCAATCGAGTCATGTTCGAGTCCAAATAAAAGTGCAGTCTTTTGTGATTTAGGGTTTTGTCTAATCCTATAAATACTTGGTGTTACCCATTGGGTAGAGAGTTCGCTGGGTTTTCTCTATCTTTGTTCTTGCTTGTAATAAGATTTCTTTGAATCTACTTAGTATTTGTGTTTGATTCCCTCAGTAGTCTCCCTCTTTTCATCTTAATCTTTCTATTTACGTAAGTTTTAATGATTTCCTGGGTTTGTGTTCTTTATGTTCTTCATGGGTTCCGAGTAGTCTTTAGTGGTTCTTAAGGATGGATAGATTAAGTGTAGAATCTTAGTCTCCTAGGTGGTTTAAGATTAGATTACTTGAAATCCCTTCTGGATTAGTGTTATTAATGCTTGTTTCTCTCTGATCAATCAGAATTAGAACTTAAGCATTTTCACTTTAAGGTAAGTTTGATGAAATGCTCGAACCAACTAATTTCAGAGATTTGCATTCCTAGTCTAAGAGATTGGATGTCTAGGGTGTTTATTGGCTTTAATAGACTGATTCTTAATGCCTTCTAGGTTAGATTTCACTAAAAGAGAATTTAGGTCTCGAACTAGCTTAGGTTGAAGTTATCCGTCATGAGAATGGATTTAGCTGCTGATGAGTTTATTGTCTAGGGATTAGCTTGTTGAGTTTATTAAACACCTAGGTAGATTAAGAGGAAACACTGATCAATAACCCCCATTCTTAGGAGCTTCTGTTTATTTGATTGAATTTTGTTTGCATTGTTTTTGTTAGTAACTACCAGCTCTATAAGCGTGCCTGTTTTTAACTTCTGTAATGCTTTCAATTATAGTTCTGTTAGATTGTTAATCTCATGATCTATTGCTTGGCTTGACTTAATTGATTTGATTGCATCCTTTCTGGTTAATAGCTCACCCATTTAGATTGACACCTTCTCGTGCTACAATGACAGTGCATTAGGAATCGACTCATATCAGTTTGATTTACATCAAATCGACACATATCAATTTGGCGCCGTTGCCATTTGGGTGTTGTTTGTTATAATTAGGATTTCAAATCTTTTCAGATCAAGTTCTATTTCGTCCAATTTGCTACTCACTTTGTGTTTTCTTCATTATCTTTGCATTTCAAGTACTTCTACACGTCACAGATAGACTCTCATTCAGTCTCTTCGTATTGACTCGACCAACCAACTCAACCAAACTGATCGAGTCAGTCAATCGAGTCCAGTTTCACCTGCATGCAAACGAGATCAAAAGGACACCAGAACCTCCGCGTTACCTCGACAACATCAATCAACTACCAAGGCAGTTGCGTGATCGGAGAGCTAATCGAGTAGATCAACAAAAGGACAGAATGAACAAGGACCTCCTCCGAGGAGGCCAAGATTAATTGGAGGAGGAGATGCTCCTAATACTCACACTCACGAGGCAAGGGATTATGCCTCCTACAAGCAGAACAACAACTTTGAGATCAAGAGTGGTTTGATAGCTATTGTGCAAAGCAACAAATTCCATGGGCTGCCTATGGAAGATCCTCTTGATCACTTGGACGAGTATGATAGGCTCAGCCTCACCAAGATCAATGGAGTGGGTTGGATGATGGTTTCAAGCGACGACTGCTTTCCATTTTCTCTTGGGTGACATGAAGCCCATGTCCTGTGGGAGAAGAATCTATCTCATGGTTACATCATTTCTCATGGGATGACTGCAAGAAAGCTTTCCTCTCAAAGTTCTTCTCCAATGCTCGAACGAGCTTCGCCTGCTGGAATGAGATCTCGATTGTGACAAAGAATGGTGAAACTTTACTGTGAAGCTTGGAAAAGATACAAGAGTGTTCAAACTACACAATCTTTCAGTGTCCTCATCATGGATTCAGCAATGACTAGGTCCATTCTTAGCACTCTTTACACAGGAGTTCTCCCAAAGATAAGGATGCTACTAGATCTGACAATCCAAAGCAATGGAAACTTCCTAAACAAAGATGTTGATGAAAGTTGTGGGAGATAAGTGGAGAACCTTACTTTCAAATCTGATGGGAACTACAATGAGGATTATGATACAGGAACGTAAGGAGGAACGCGGATTCCGGCGAGAAGTATAAGCAAGAAATCCAAGATATTAAAAAGCTGATGACACAATATTCCTCGCAAATCCATCGCAAATGAGTGCGATGTTATCGCGACTTTTAAAAGGTATCGCAAGTTTGCGAAATATTACCGATGGATTTGCGAGGAATAAGCCGATGACACTGAAGCATACCCTCGCATGAATCCATAGCAAATTTGCGATGAGATTGCAATGGCATAGCGATTCTGCAGGAGTAGGTGTAAAAGCACGTTTTAAATAACAAGTACCTAACAATTTGCGAGAAACTAGCTTTCCGTCGCAAATATCTCGCAAATCCGTCGCTTTATACCGTTCCGTAGAAAAATCCGCCACAAAAAATTTCAAATCTCTATAAATAGGCAAACGGTTTTTGAGAGTTTCACAACAATTCAAACACATATTCTATAATCGAGAGAGAAAAAAAATTCTGAGCCAAGTGTAAGTAACATGATATGTCGTCTCAAAGCACGAAGTTTATGAATTACGAAAGTGGATGTATAATAGTAATAGAAAAAGACAGAAGACGCGTGGAAGTGACGAAGGAGTATCGTGTCGGGTTGCGATGGCATTCATCCAGCAAGGCCACTTAATAACCCCCATGCGAAGCGTGGACGGTAACATGATTCTCGTCCTTGTAGAACGCGCAAGAACAATCAATATTTGGAAATTGATATTGTGGAAGACGAAAGCATCTGTATAATAGAGGATTTATGCCGAAGACTATTATGCCTGGTTTTCACATGCTGCGAGGGGGTTTTTAGTCTTGGTGCGGGAGAGTAGGTGAGATACGAGTGATGGTGTTGATCAACCAGGGTTATACTGCTAATTATAACTACGACCAAAACATGTTTGAAAATTATGAAGAGTCTCATCTCCAGAAAATAGGTATCATGATATGGTCACAGATGCATTTCATGAATCTATTCCTGCATTTTGGTTGATGAAAATAAGGGGGGGGGAAGAACCTAACGCTTGAAGCACATACGAGTTTTTATGATATGTTAGACTCTAGCAAAATCAACCTATCTATGTAGGGGTGTAGAGAGGGATTATCTAAACTGTCACTGGCATCTAGGATGATGACAATTAAAAGTGAGTAATAACCTAATCCGAGGAATTGTATGGATCAGAATGGGCTGAATTATTTAAAGAGTATTTGCGAGAAGATAATATTTCCGCTGGGAGAGTTACTATGAAATACAGAAATTAGTTGCGGGTCTTGGGTTACCATCAGAAATGATTTGATGTGCAGGCATTGATAATTGTATGATTTTTTGGAAAGACGACGATAAGTTGCAAAGGAATGTCGAATTTTGTGGGAAGCGGAGATATCAACCAACTACTTTAGATAAGGACCCGTGACGTATTCCATACCAACGTATGTGAGTTAACTTGCCAATCAGCTGATAGATGGAAACGGTTATTCCAATGTGGCGAGAAAGGACATCGTGGCGGCGAATGAGATGGCATGCGAGAACATACAAATGAGGATGGGGAGGATTTAGGCATCCGTGGATGCGAAAAAGGCGTGGAAACACTTTACCAGACGGTATATTCTGACTTTAGCTCAACGAGTGTAGGAATGTCTATCTTGGCTTACGCAGACTGATGGTTTCAGCCCATTTGGCTTTGTGCTGGGAGACAATATTCTCTATGGCTTTGTCATTTTGAGCGCCATACAATCTTCCACGGAGAATGTGCATGCAAAGAGGAATTCTTGTTTATGAAAGTATTCTGAAGTGCCTGGGTCCGAAGCATCCAAAGCGATCTCTTGATATATTTCTGCAACCTTTGATCGACGTAAGTTGAAACAGTTGTGGTTTTACTGTGTGTGGGAATACGGACTTTCGATTATTCACGACAACAAGAAATTTCAAAATGCGGGCAGTATTAATGTGGACAATTAGTGACTTTCTTAGGCGTTATGAAATGTTATTCGGGTTGGATTACACACATGGAAGCGTTATCTTGTCCATATGTGAATAGACAGACGTATCAGAAGCTTTTCAACTAAAGCTTTTGATGTGGAAGGAAACCATGCTGGTTTGATTGTCATCGTCGCTTTCTTCCCTTGCATCATTCTTACCGAAAGCAGAACAAAAAACTATTCAAGAAGAACAAAGTTTCGTGCGTTGCTCCCCAGTGTATATGTCGCAGAAAGATTTGTTGGAGATGATTGATTATTATGGGTGCCGCGAGGAAACATGTACACGTGGAGGCAATTGGCACACTCAAGGCCAAACATGACTGACGGATATGGGAGTTGTCACAATTTGGTACAAAAAGAGTATCTTTCTGGGAGCTTCCATAACTCTTGGAAAGATCACCTATGGCCACGGCACAACCTTGATGTGATGCACATCGAGAAAAAATTTTCGATAACATCATGAATACGATTTTTGAATGTGCGGGAGGTGGAGTAGACTAAAAAGAAGTAAAGACAATTTCCAAATCAAGTGTCAGACGTGGCCGAAATATGCGGAAAGCGAGTTAAGCACGTATATTACACGTGGATGGAAAATTACTTTGGGAATCCCGATCTTTCGCTTGTCAACCGGAAATGCTGAAAACAAACGTTGTTTAGTCGGGTTACTTCAGAAGTGAAATTTCCTGATGGGTATATGTCTAAATTCTCAAGATGTATAGAAGCAAGGAAAAAAATTCGCTTCGGTAATGAAGAATTGCCACGATTGTCATGTATTCATGCAGCGATTATTACCGTTTGCATTAGCTTCGCAGCTCTTACCGAGCATTTTTGTCCACGAAGCAATTGCAGGTAAAATTGCAGTGAAGTTTTAATTAGTTGACCTTGTCTCCATAATTAATTATATATGTTTTTACTAATACTAATAACACCGTAGCATTCTGATTTTCAGACATAGGAGCATTTTTTCAGGAGATCTATGCACACGAACACTCACAGGGGAGGAGCATAATGCAATTACACAATAATATCCCAGGAGTGTTATTCGTGTAACTTAGAAAAAATATTTCCACCATCTGGTTTTTTTGATGTGATGGAACATCTTCCGATCCACCTACCACATGAAGCTGCTCTTGGTGGTCCCGTGCGGAAATTTCGATGGATGCTGTACCCGTTCGAGCGGGATTTATGGGTTGCATCTAAAAAGAAAGGCAAAAGGCAAAAAATCTTGCGTAAAAGTGGGAAGAGGATCGATGGGTTGCAGGAAGTTTGACCGAGGAAACCACTCACTTCACGTTTCATACTACTTTAGCCAACAACAGATCGAACAAAAAAAAAACCCGTATTAGAAGATATGACGATGGGAGTGGGTTGCACCAACATATAACGTTGAGGTCCCAGATATCTTCGCCCGAGAAGGAAATAGTGCAGGCACTTGGTGGGAAATTGAAAGAAATGCAGTGGGAAGACATTCACAAATATTCTCGTGCGGCTCATATAATTATATCTTGCGAAATTGGCTGAGGGAGTACGGCCGTAGTTTGAGGTATAATTTCATTTATTTCATATTCTAATATAAATATAATGGTAGAGATATATGGTTTTGGTTAAAAAAAAAATTTCTATAACTCTGAATTCGATGAGCAAATGCCTTGAGAAGCCTTCCCCGATTTAGAAGAAAAGGAGTACGAGACGTACAAAGAACGTGATTTTGCAGGGATGGTTAAAATACTATGTAAGTTTTCAACTACAAATATATATATTTAGTTTTTTTTGCAAAATCAAATAACATAATTTCCTATTAAACATGGTGTAGGTGATGAGTGGGATGTCTGCAAAACCATCCCCTTGCTCCCTCTTTGGTTACACGAGATTGTTCAAGAACCAACGTTGCAAAGATCACTACTGCCCCAATGTGTACTTCACTCAGCGGTTATACTTTTTCACACATACGAGCATGGCTCCAAGAGGTCAACCGCAAATTATGGAATTCACGTGCCAGGTGAAAATGACTTCTACGGTATTTGTCACTCTAAAATTATGGAAGTATCATATCCAGAATTATCGGGTTGAAATGCATTTTGTTCAAAATGTCATTGGTATGATCCAACTGGGTCGGTCGAGGCATTCGTACAAACTCGTTAGGGGTAACTCGATGTCAATGCCAAAAAAAATTTCCTTAAATTTGAACCGTTCATCTTAAGCATGTCGTGCGTAACAAGTGTGTTTCATTCCATATCCCCGGATAAGGGAAAGACGAGAGACGTGGTTATTCGTGGATAAAAGTCAATCCGAGAGGTCGAATAGTCTGGAGAAGTTGATGATGTGGCTTTGCAAGAACAAGAAAGATCAGCACAAGTCTCTCCGTAAGAATCGAATCAACAAGATATCTTACATATTGATCCACGTAAATGTATAGAAGTAGATAAGATGATCATGGATGAGACGTGGGTAACGATCAGGAATGTGATGATGAGTTCGAAGA
>CM049192.1:18823435-18860987 GCA_026770425.1 Boechera divaricarpa | reverse complement strand
CACCGGACCGGTCGCTCCTCCTCGTTCCTCAGCCGTTCGTCGGCCATCTCTAGCGTTCCTCGGCTATTACTTAATTTCGATGTAAGTTTCTTGATTGTGGAAGTTGTTTGGTATTTGGATATTCGAATTAGAAATTTGAATTTAGATATTGGATTTAGGATTTAGAATTTTGATGTTGGAATTAAGAAATTTTTATTGGAATTAGGATTTAGAAGTTGTTCAGTATTTTCATGTTGGAATTTTGATGTTGGAATTTAGGGTTTCAATTTAGAAATTTTGTGATTTAGGTTTTATGATTAGGGTAATTTTATGTTTGTTAAAAACTTTTTTTATAAATATTATTTAAACTATATAATAAAATTTTATATAATTTTTTAGAATTAAAATTACCTTTTTAATAATTTTTGTAAATTACGAAAATTATAATTGATTTTTTGGAATTTATTACTAATTAAAATTATATAAACAATTTTAAAAATGGTTTAGGATTTAAATTAAAGATTTAATATTAAAGATTTAGGATTTAAAATTTCAAGTTAGATTTCGATTATATAATTATATAAATCGATTAAAGATTTAGGATTTCAATTTAGAAATTTTGTCATTTCGGTTTGATGATTTATTTAATTTTATGTTAGTTAAAACCTTTTTTGTAAATATTATTAAAACTATATATAACAAATGTTTATATAATTTTGTAAGAATGAAAAAACGATTTTGTATATTTTTTTAGATTTTAGTATTTCAAAATGATTTTTTTCATGAATTTGAGAATTACTATAATTTATTTATAAGTTTTAGGATTTTAGATTTTAGGATTTGATTATGATTTTTTCATGAATTTAAAAGATTTAGAATTTTCGAATTTCAGAATTTTTAAATTTTCAAATAGTTTTTAGGTTTTGAAAATGATTAATTAATTACATGTTTTATTAATTAAAAAGTTTAGAGTTGTAATTTTATCTTTATTACTTGTTTTCCAATTTTTTTTTTTCAGATGTCCGGATTTTCTAACGATTATACTCGCTATCTTTCGAGAGGCGGATCAGCGCCGTCTACTCCTGGGACGAGTTTTACTTCTCAGCTGGGCGGGTCACATATTCCTGAGACTCATCACCATTCACCGCCTCCACCTATAGTTTCTCAGGACCCACCGACAGCACAACCACCACCACCTCCATCGTCACAGTACACGGTGACTGACGCTGAGCATGATCGGGTCATAGCGGCGCTTCTTGATCAGCCCGGTCATGATCGTCTACCACACCTTCATCCAGACCGTCCTCAAGGGACTTTATGGTAATTTTTTTTAATTTTTAAAATTTTTAAATTTAAAGTTGTTTAAAAATATATTTATTTTTAATTCTTTTTTTAAAAAAATATTTCAGGTTTAAAGATGACGGATGTGTAGCTGCGAAGGTGAGATCGATCTTTGAAAGAGATTTCAAAGAACCTCATGCTAATTGGACACAGACTCCAAAATATGTGTCTCACCGGTGGTTTGAGACATTTGCGGTAAGTTTTAAAATTTTATTTATTTTAAAATCTTTACTATTATTTTTTATCATCATAACTCTTTTTTTTTTTTGTAGCAATCTTATCACTGGGAATAGTGATAACATCTTTGGTTCGCAAAGAATTTGAGGACAAGCTGAAGGCTCGCATGTGTGACCAGGTGGGACGATGGAAGAGGAAGTGGAAAAAAGAGGGTGACAATGCGATGCCTAGGTGGCTGGATCCTGAGGTCTGGAAAGGCCTCGTGGCATATTGGTCTGATCCGGCGAGTGAGACTAAGAGCGGGAATGCTCGAGCGGCCCGGTTCTCTGATCCTGATGGAGACGGGTATCATAAGCATCGCTCCGGACAGCTTTCGTTTAAAGCCCGAGCACGGAAGATTGTAAGTTTTTATTTAGAGTGCATTTCTTTCTCGCGAATACGTCGCTAGGTTGCGAGGTATTTGCGAGGTTTTATGTGCGACGGATTAGCTACGTTTTGTGTCCGTCGCAAAAACTGCGACGAAGCTGCGATGCTTTTCGATTTGCGACCCCCGATTAGCGACGATTTGTTGTGCCTCGCAACGATGTCGCAATACCGTATTTGCGAGGGATTTGCGATGTATATGTCCATCGTAAATCCTATGTTTTCTTGTAGTGGAATGTCATGTCCCATGAGATGTTAAAGAGTCTAGGGATAAGAAGCATCACTCATCACCCATCACCCATCACTTTTGGAGACCCTCATTCACGAAAGCCACTTGGTCTTCTTGAAGATTACCCACTTAAAGTTGGGTATTGTATAGGCCCAACAGACTTCGTTGTTATGGAAATGAAGAAGGCCAACAAGCTCTCACTCCTCCTTGGAACCCCTTTCCTCAACACTACTGGTGCAAACATGGACTTCAAGAACCAAAGGGTAGTTCTTATGAATGTGAATGACAAGGTCTCCTACCCAATAACAGCTTCTTCTAACAAGCTATGTGGCACAATCACTATCAAAGATGATGGCTACCGTGATGAGAAAGCAATGTACATTGGTACAATTGAGAAGGTCAATGAAACTCCATCCCCAATGGTTTATAAAGAGAAAGGGAAGTCTCTGGAAAGAAGGGATGGAGCTGAGAGCACAATGAATGAGCAAGGGGTCAAGCCATTCATACATGGTCAGATCATTGCAGAGGAGAACTTAGTTCCCCTCCATGAACCACCATAGACCTAAGAAAAAGGAAGTCAAGCTTAGAGACTTTAAACAAGCTCACTTGGGAGGAAGTCTCATGTCTATCTTTGTACATAATGCTTTAGTTTTTCTTAAATTTTATTATGCTAATTAGTGTTTTTGGTTTGCAGGAACAATTACAGGAGATCATGAGTGCCAACAGACTCGAACCAGGAGGAGAAAACAAGAGCGTGTGATTGACTCGACCCCCGTGATCGAGTGTTTTGATCGAGTCAAGGGAGCGTCAAATTCAAAATTTGAATTTCAGAAAAGGGGACAAGACTGACTCGACCAACAACTCGACCCCCACGATCGAGTCAGTGGTCGAGTCAGCAAACCGACCTGCTTACACCAGGGAGAGCATGGAGGAATCAATAAACTCCTTCTTCTCTAACCCTTGAGGTACTACTTCTATCCATTCTTGTACATATCATTTGCATTTTTCTTGATTTTTGTTGTTTCTTAAACCTCTTTCGAAATTTTTATTACACAAGGGACTGTGTAATTTAAGTTTGGGGGGAAGGCTTAAGATGTGTTTGATTTGTTTTCTGTGTTCTTATTTTTACTTTGTGCATATTTGAGTCTACATGCATCTTTGGCATAGAAAAACCAAAAAAAAAATTTGAAAAATTTGAAAAACTTGAAAAAAAAAAAACAGAGTGTTCATATATTTGCATTTACATTTTAGGATTGAGTCTAGATTGTTTCATATAGGGCTGTTGCATATGCATAGGGGATTATGATGATTATAACCTTGCAAGCTTGCTGATTTAATATGATAATTTCAATGCCCTCGTTTCTATTTGTCTAATGCATTGTGAATGAACTTGAAGTAAGACTGCACCATACTTTGAATGCACAACTAGATTATGTCTAAATTGAAGCATGCTGTGATTTGATATCATTCCCTATCTATTTGAACCTGAACTTGACTTATAATTATCATGTCTATGCACTGCATTTGAACTGATGGATACCATATACATACTTGGATTTTTTTTCACCTGTTTACCACTCTTGCTAATCCAAGTAGATGTTCTCATCATTAGAACAGTTTTACCATGCCCTTAACCTAGCCTTCTTTCAAGCCATGTTATTACTTTATTGAGTGTGTGAGGCCTATTTCTGAATGAGTTTGGTATAAAGTGTTAGGTTTGAGCCGACAAGGATAGAATCTCATGTAGTTTTGGTTTGCAATTTTTGAATCAGATAGGACTAGGTGGGATCTTGATCATTGGGTATAGGGTTTGGTTCTGTGAAAAGAAAAAAAGAAAACTTGGAGAAAGATGAAAGAAAAAGGTTAAGAGTTCTTAGGAGAGGAATGATCTGAAAATGTGTTAATCTAGTAAAGGATTTGGGGATGTGCTAAGAATAAGAAAAGAAAGGCAAAGCTTAAAGTCTGGAAAAAAAAATATATAGAAAACGCCTAAGCTGGTAGTAAAAAAACCAAAAGAAAGACAGAACCCAGTCTGCTAGAGGTATAAATAACCTCTCCTAGATCAAGAACAAAAAAAAAATGAGTCTGATCTAAGAAAAGTTCAAGACAAATTGCCTAAGTGTTAAGGGTAAAATCAGGACAACTTTCTAGGTTTAGAACTGGGGGTTAAGAACACTTGTGTATGATTGGGTAGATGAGAGTCTATTTTTGTATGCATAGGTTGGTTCTTACCTTTAGCATTTTACTGAAGCTCATTCCTTTTCTTGAGAGATCCCTGTTCTGAACTGATCAAACCATGTGAAAAGGACCATCTTTGTCTCTTACCCTTACCCTTAGCAAATTGGACATTGAGATCATGTATTATATCTGCAAGTTTTGGTTCTTAATCCCCACTTTCAAACCTCTTCTCCATCTTATTCTTATCTGTTTGCTTGAGGGCAATGATATAGCAGATTTTTATGTTTATGCTATCTGTCAAATGTCTTAATGCACTAACATGTCATTGTAATACAGAAAGGTATCAATCCAAATGGGTGCGATATTAACCAAGAAGGATGTAATCAAACTGTTTAAGTCAAGCCAAGCAATAAGATGTCAAACTATCAACCTAAATAGAGAACTAGAAACAGAGACTCCTAGGAAGAAAACAGAATGAAAACAGAGCAAAAACAGAATAGAATAGAAATCAAACAAGAAGAGAAGTTCCTAAGGATGGGGTAATCGACTCAGTGTGTCCTCTTAACCTATCGAGGTGGTTTAACCAAACTCAATCAAGCTATTCCCTAGACATCAAACATCACAACCAGTTAAGTCCACTCTCGTGATAAGTAACCTCAAGCTAGACCAGTTCCAGACCCAATCCCTTAGCGAAATCTACCCTAGCAGGCACTAAGATTCAGTTCAATATTGTCAATAAACACCCTAGACAACTAATCCCTTAGGCTAGGAATGCAAATCTCTAACATCAATTCAGTCAAGCATTTTATCAAACACCTTCTGGGCGGAAAAACACCTAAGTTCTAATCTCAATTGATCAGAGAGAAATTAGCATTAAGAACACTGATTTAGAAGGGAAATCAAACAATCTACTCTTAAACCACCTAGAAGATTAAGATTCCACACCTAATCTAACCCATCCTTAAGAACCCTAATGACTACTCAGAAACCATGAAGAACAGCATAATCACAAACCCAGAAATCAAGATAAATTGCATAAGTAGAAAGATAAGGAAGAGAAGAGATAGAATAGAAAGATTCAAACACAAATACTCAGTAGAATCAAAGATACAGGATCCAGAAAGCAAGAACAGATGAAGAACACTTAAAAAAGACCTAATTTCTGCCTAAAAAACGAGTTCTCTCTCTTCAACAACTTAGAGAGTATTTATACTAAGTCTTAAAACCCTAAAACACCATGGGCAAAAAGGTAAAAACGCGCAGGATAAGGTCCAGCTCGACCATGGGTGGTCGAGCTGAGTGGTGGAGCTAGCTAAATTCAAGATTACATTTTTATTCTTCAGCTCGAGGTGCTGGCTCGACCATGGTGCTCGAGCTGGGTCCAAAAACTTCAAGACGGCTTTTTTTCCTTGGACTCGATCACGGGCTCGATCACAGGAGGTCGAGCTGGGCTTTAGAAACTTCAAGATTGCATCTTTATGCCTAGCTCGATCATGGACTCGATCAGGCTTGCTAGAGTCAGTCTCAAAGTGCAGTTTTTTGGTGCATAATGCACTAGCTCGACCTGCTGGCTCGAGCTGGGTGCTAGAGTCAGTCTCCATCATGTCCAAAATCCCTTAAATGCACCTGAAACAGCTCCAAAATGCAAAATGCATGCAAGCCTAATGCAAAACACTCTAAGTATGCAAAACTAGAGACAAATGCTAAGAACATGCTAATAATCAAAGCTAAATGTATGAATTATGCATTCTAAAATCATATAAAATGGAGACATATCAACTCCCCCAAACTTAGTCTTTGCTTGCCCTCAAGCAAACAGAAGAATAAAAATGGAGAAGAGGTTTGGAAATGGGGATTCAAAACCAAAGCTTGCAGATATAACAGATGACCTCAATGTCCAAGTTACTAGTTCTAGAATGCAAAATATATGAACTCTACTTAAAAACTTTAGCCATACTCTTCACAGCACAATTTCAATTAAATCTCAACCTAGACATGCATTCAAATCTATCATTCCCTTTAACATTCAATTAAACAGAAACCATGAATCAAGCTATGCACATTCAATGAACTCATTTGGCTAAGGGTAAGGTCATGAGACAAAGATGGTCCCTTCCACATGGTTTTGGGTTATTTCAAAACAAGGATCTCTCAAGAAAAAAAAAAAAAGAATGAGCTTTAGTAGAATGCTAAAGGTAAGAACCAACCTATGCATACAAGAATAGACTCTCATCTACCCAGCCATACACAAGTGTTCTTAACCCTTAAGTCTAAAACTCAGAAAGTCATCCTAATTCTACCCTTCACCTTTAGGCTTTTCTTTTGAATTTTCCTTGGATTAGATTCATTTTTTTTCTTTTTGTTCTTGTTCTAGGAGAGGTTCTTTATACTTCTAG
This sequence comes from Boechera divaricarpa, assembly GCA_026770425.1. Classification (NCBI taxonomy): domain Eukaryota; kingdom Viridiplantae; phylum Streptophyta; class Magnoliopsida; order Brassicales; family Brassicaceae; genus Boechera; species Boechera divaricarpa. Next base: position 18,854,264 of record CM049192.1, on the reverse strand, counting down.
CGGATTGGGGTTTTTCTTATGGTTTTTCACTACCAGCTTAGGCTTTTTCTATGTTTTTTAGACTTTAAACTTTTTGCCTTTCTTTTCTCTTTCTTAGCACACCCCATATCCTTTACTAGATTAACACACTTTCAGATTATTCCTCTCCTAAGAGAACTCCTAACCTTTTTTTTTCATCTTTCTCCAAGTTTTTCATTCTTTTCTTTTCACAGAACCAAACCCAATACCCAATGATCAAGATTCCACCTAGTCCTATCTGATTTGAAAATTGCAAACCAGACCTACATGAGATTCTATCCTTGTCGGCTCAAACCTAACACTTTCAACCAAGCTCATTCAGAAATAGGCCTCACACACTCAAGAAAATAATATCATGGCTTGAAAGAAGGCTAGGCTAAAAGGCATGGTAAAACTGTTCTAATGATGAGAACATCTACTTGGATCAGCAAAGAGTGGTATAAATAGATGAAAGAAAATCCAAGTATGTATATGGTATCCGTGAGTTCAAATGCAGTGCATAGACATGATAATTATGAGTCAAAATTCAGGTTCAAATAGATAGGGAAAGATAGAAAATCACAGTATGCTTTCAATTGAGACCTAATCTAGCTGTGCATTCAAAGTATGGTGCAGTCTTACTTCAAGTTCATAACAATGTATTAGACAACTAGAAACGAGGACATTGAAATTATCATATTAAATCAGCAAGCTTGCAAGGTTATAATCATCATAATCCCCTATGCATATGCAACAGCCCTATATGAAGACAATCTAGACTCAATCTTAAAATGTAAATGCAACTACATGAACACTCTGTTTGTTTTTTTTTTTTTTTTTTTTAATTTTTTTTGAAAATTTTTCAGATTTGTTTGGTTTTTCTATGGATTAGATGCATGCAGACTCAAGAATTAAAAATAAGAACACAGAAAACAAGTCAAACACATCTTAAGCCTTCCCCCAAACTTAAATTACACAGTCCCTTGTGTAATAAAAATTTGGAAAGAAGGTTTAAGAAACAACAAAAAGCGAGAAAGAAATGCAAATGATATATACAAAAATGGATAGAACAGGTACCTCAAGGGTTGGAGAAGAAGGAGGAGATTGAATCCTCCATACTTTCCCGAGTGTAGGTAGTATGGGAGCTTGACTCGAGCTGGGGCTCTTGCTGCGTGGTCGCGCCAGTTGTGGCGAGATGGCTGGCTTGATCGTGGCGCTCGAGCTGGGTGCTCGAGCTCGCTCGTCCGCTCACAGATTTCCTCTTTTTCTGCCGAGTGTACTGCTTAGACTGCTGTCTTGGCTCGAACGAAAAAGCTCGTGGGGGTTCCATGGTTGTACGGGGCCTTGGTTCTTTGCGAAATGAACCACTTCCCACTAGTACTCGTTTGGGTAGTACCACTTTCCTGGAGGAGGGCGCATTGAACTTTAGCTGGAAATCTTTGAGGTGATCCCTTACTTCTTTCATCTGGTCCTTTAGATCCTTCACTGACCCCTTCAAAGCCGCAATGGTCTTGCCCTGGAACTTGTTCCACTTCTGTAAGAGACCAATCTTCTTGTGTGCTTCCTTTAGAGCTGGGCTATGTGAGGGGTTAAGGTTGTATTCCTCAAACGCATACCTTTCTGTTGCATCATTCTCCTCTTCAATAGCAACATGATCGTCTGAACCTATGTCTTGCTGCATGATCTCTTCATCTGGATTGTAGAGTCTGTCAAGAGGAGGAGAGAAATAGATGTTTTCCCCCAATCTAACCTTCGTTATATCAGTGCAAGGGAGGCGCAAGTGGGCTTCTCCAGCTATTGGACGAGTGAATTTATACATAAACTCATCAATAGGCCAGCGGTGATCAAGAAATCGACATCTCCTCAAAAATCCAATATCGATCCTCCTGGGCGGATGTGGCTCTGATGTGAGCTTTACACCACATGCAACAAGAATCGGAGTGATAATACCTCCAATGCTAAGTTCTCCTTCAGTATTCATCCTGTGCATCCTTAATGCCCACTCCTTGTAGTAGAGCAGTTGTTCCAAGAGAACAAAGGTGAGGCTTGCGTCTGCTCTATCGCCTTGCATTTCCAGTCCCTTTTTTGTGTAAACCAGAACTTCTTTTAAGCACACATTCAACATTCTCAATTCCCCTTCATTCAGATTCCCTGTAACCTTTCGTGCAAACAGTGTGCTAGCAATGGCCTTGTGAAGGTATCTAACCACGGGGCTTCTTATCTGGGAGCTCTTGCTTCTTGATGACAGATAAGGCTTGGTGTCATCACTAATGGTTGACCACAGTTGCTGTAGCTCCTTATGGTGAATATCTTGCAGCATGCTTGAGCTACTCGGGAATCCATATAGAGTATCTAACTCCTTTATAGTGAGGGAGTAAAGGAAACCCCTGCAAGTGAAGGTGATAAAACCTGGGCCTCCGTCAGATACAAACTCTGGTTCGTCTTCATAGAAGTGGATCTTGAGAGATGAAAGGAAATGGCAAGTCTCTTCCTTGTAAGCTTCGAGCTGTATACTCATGAATGCGCTTAAACCCCCCATTTCATAGAGATATTCCACATCTCTGGCAATACCAAGTTTTTTACAAGTTTCTTGGTGAGGATACCTCGTTCCTGCGAAGCCTCTAGCAAGGAGTATGGGCAGGTACTCTTCTGGGGAAGGTTGCTTTGGCTTCTTTTGTGCCTTTTTAACCACTTTGTGCTCATCCTCCTCGGTTTGCGAACTTGCTGCGTGCTGGGTTCCATCGGTTTCTTTTCACGAGCAATATCTCGTTTGGCTCTTGAAAATTCCCTGGCCGTCTCCTCATTATGTTGGCTCGATCCCTTGACTTGACCATGTTTGGTTGAGCTAGGTGCACCGTCAACCTCCATGGATGCTCTGCTTGGAGAAACAGGTCCCCTTATCTTCTGAAACTGCTTGGCCATGGCTTTGGCGGATGAACGACGAGTTTGAGGTGACTGCTGGGATCTCTTTGGCTTGACGAAGAGAAGTTGGTTGATCATCTTGAAGGATATTGAGCAAAACTCGAGAATCAGATTAGAAAAAGATTCAGGTGAAAGGAAAAAGTTGCTTGAAGTATTGCTGGTGTGGAGAGCTGATAAGGGCGAGTCCTTCTTATATAGGCAAGGGGGAAGGCTAGATAACAAGAGGGGGAGCGCATGGAGCTTCATTTGAAATTCGAAATTCAAATTTTTAAGCTCCCAAGGCTTGACTCGACGTGATGACGCGACTGCACGTGGTCGAGCTGCAGGCTCGATCTGACCACTCGACCCCACCTGGTCGAGCTGTCCCTTTAGTGTTCAAAATTCGAATTTTAAATCTCCCTCCATCGGACTCGATCGCTTGGCTCGATCATAATAGTCGAGCTGGGTCATCGAGTCAAGCTATTTTCACTCGTTTCTCCCTTCTCTTTGCAATTCAGTGCTCATACTCCCCTGAAATCACAAAAACAAGCCAAAAATAAAAAGTTAGCACACTTATTTGACGTTTTTAAAAACTAAAACAAAGAAATATGTACAGAGATAGACATGGAACTTCCTCCCAAGTGAGCTTGTTTATAGTCACTAAGCTTGACTTCCTGTTTTGCTCAGGCAGTGGAAGGCTCATCCAGAGGAATCGAAATTCCTTCTGGAATGATGGTATCAGGTAGATAGGGCTTGAGTCTCTGTCCATTCACAGTGAATTCGTGGCCTCCCTTTCCGAATAAAGTGACTGCCCCGTAAGATGAGGCTTCTTTGACGGAGAATGGTCCGGACCATCTGGACTTGAGCTTTCCCGGAAACAGCCTGAGTCTAGAATTGAAGAGAAGGACTTGATCACCAGTATTGAACTCTTTGTGCAAGATCTTCTTGTCATGGAAGGCCTTGGTCCTTTCTTTGTAGACCTTAGAACTCTCATAAGCATCCAGCCTGATCTCCTCCAGCTCATGCAGGTCCAATACTCTCTTTTCCTGGGCAGTTTTGATGTCCAAGTTCAGAAGCTTTGTTGCCCATAACGCCTTGTACTCAACCTCAACAGGTAAATGACAAGCCTTGCCATAGAGGAGCTGGAAAGGTGTTCTCCCAATAGGGGTCTTGAATGCAGTCCTGTACGCCTAGAGAGTCTCATCAAGCTTAGTAGACCAATCTCTCCTTGAAACGTCCACTACTCTAACCAAGATGGCCTTGATCTGCTTGTTAGATACTTCCACTTGACCACTAGTCTGGGGTGATATGGTGTAACCACCTTGTGCTTGACCCCATGTTTCTTCAGAAGATTTTCAAAGAGCTTGTTGATGAAGTGAGATCCTCCATCACTGATAACAACTCTTGGTACACCAAATCTGGGGAAAATGATGTTCTTGAACATCTTCAGAACTACTTTTGCATCATTGCTAGGACAAGTTATGGCTTCAACCCACTTCAAGACATAATCAACAGCCACTAAGATGTAGCTGTTCCCATAAGACGGTGGGTTAAAAGGCCCCATGAAATCGATGCCCCACACATCAAATACTTCAACTTCCAGAATTGGGTTCTGAGGCATCTCGTTCCTTCTACTGATGTTGCCCATTCTCTGACAAGGATCACACTTGGTGATAAAAGCTTGAGCATCCTTGAACATCGATGGCCACCATAAACCTGCTTGCAGCACCTTCTGCGCAGTCTTGAATGTGGCGAAGTGACCCCCATATACTGAACCGTGGCAATGCTCTAAAACTCCCTTTACCTCTTCTTCTGCTATGCACCTCCTGAACAGACCATCAGAACCTCTCTTGTATAAGTAGGGCTCATCCCAGAAGTAGTGGTTCACATCCCTCAGAAACTTCTTTTTCCTGTAAGCATCAAGACATTCAGGAATTTCGCCGCTTACAAGGTAATTGGCAAAATCTGCATACCAGGGCCTCTTTTCTTCTACTATCATGACAACTTTCCTCAAAAATCAAAATCCAAAGTAAAGTCTGCCGTCCCCTTAACCTAATGACTAAAAACTTACTTAAATAGGTCTAAAAACACGAGCTGGGCTTCTTTTGTAAATAAAGGGGAATTGTTCATCAGGCATGGAATCATCAATTGGCGCTGCATCATCAATCCTCATTCTTGACAAGTGATCTGCTACACCATTCTCTATACCCTTCTTGTCGACAATTTCCATGTCAAACTCTTGAAGCAAAAGGATCCATCTGAGCAGTCTTGGCTTAGTCTCCTTCTTAGCATAAATATGCCTGAGTGCTGCATGGTCTAAATTTCTCAAAAGCAAAGACTACAGCCAGCAACTCCTTCTCTGTTGTGGCATATCTCCCTTGAGCATCATCAATGATATGCTCAAATTAATACACTATGATGATACTAAAGCAGTTGCTGCAGTAAAGTTAGGGGTCGAACACAAGAACTCAAGAAAACTCACGCAATAGATGAAAGATGCAGATTGTGCTAAGCAAACAAATGATTGAATAGAAAACAAATGATTGAATTAAACTTAGGTTGATTTATATGGGAGGAAACTAGGCTCAAGGAAATTCTCAGGAAATCAATGATAGATAACAATTAATCAATTAAGGTTCAATTCAATTAAGCGCCGTTCTTGAACTCAAACACGAAAGTATAGTTAACCAACTGTCGTTGCGAAAACTAACTAAGTCTAAAATCTAGAATTCCAAATCTCTTTGCAAATCCTACACAGTAAACCAGCAATCAATTCAAGTTTGATATGTTCACAATTCGATTAAACCAAATCTCTTTGCAGATAATCCAATTGCTCACCCTAGGTTTTATCAGATTATTCAATTGCACTGTCGTGCCTAATCGATTAGGTTCTATGTTCTAAGTGATCAGGTTAGAAATAGCTTTGAGAACAACCTATGGTGAAGAACTATTCAGATTTTGAACCCTAACAAATCAATCATCATAAATCAGAGAGATCCATATGAGAAAACCCTGAACCTAAAATGAGACTACTCAGACATGATAGATGAAACAAATACCATAACTGAATAAATCATGAAATTAAATATAACAAAAGAATAAAAACAAGGGTTCGGGATCTTCTCTATATGATGAACAAAGTCTTGGATCCGTCTCCCTCACAAAAGTTCTCAAATCTCAATGGTGGCTCAAAAATCAAAATCCAAAGTAAAGTCTGCCATCCCCTTAACCTAATGACTAAAAACTTACTTAAATAGGTCTAAAAACACGAGCTGGGCTTCTTTTGTAAATAAAGGGGATGATTGGGCTTTTTATGGGCTTCCTTGAAAATCTCTTCTGCGCGTTGATTACGTCGGTATCGATCGATACCATGATGGTGTCGATCGATGCTAAAGCTTCAAAACGGGTACTTTCTTCGGTTTGCTCCAAAAAGGCTCCAAATGTCTCCAAAATCTCCAATTTCGTCCCAAACGTGCTAAAACCTGAAAAGACTCTAAAATGATAGAAAAGCACTAGAAAGACTCAATAAAACGACTTATATCATGGCTAAAAACGGGTAAAATCCATGATATATCACGCCCCCAGACTTAGCCTTTTGCTTGCCCTCAAGCAAAACAGAAAACTAAGTTAGAGAAAGAGGTTTGAAAAACCTTAGAGACCTGACCTGTTACCGAAATCGCTGTAATGATCCTTTTTCCCAAGCGCCCACTGCTGCCTGATCAGCTCCAGATTTAACCACCATGTACTTCTCCGTAGGAACCCCAACTTCCCAAGATTTCACTTACTATCTCACACCAATATTCATCTAAGCTCTCATCGCCAGTTTCATCGCTGCAATCAGTGTTCAAGAACTTTCTAGATTCTTGCCCATACAATATCATAGCTAAGGAACCATTTATTCAACAACATTTATTGCTCTCCGGTAGTCTTTATCTCCCCCAGACTTATTTCATAATCAGTTCTCATTAGATTTCAACAGCGCAGGTTTATCTGAACAGCATATACAAATCAAGGTCCAAAGCGCGAGTATTGATAGTGTTTGCTACCGAATCCCCGGTTCTTATCCTCTCAATGTATCAAAAGTCTTAGGTGAATAATGGGGTCATAGGAAATTTTCCTACCCCTCACTTCAGGCCTTTGTGTGATCATTCCTTATCCAAGTAGAATAATGGGGTCATAGGAAATTTTCCTACCCCTCTACTCGGCGGAAATCATTTCATCTTTTATATAGATTTTACCTGTTTTAACGCAAATATGTATCCAACAATTTTCACGGGAGAGATATACCACAATTTTCAAGCATGATGGGTTCCTTAGCCAGATATGAATGATGAATCAAGCTCTAAGAACACAAACCGCGTAGATGAAGTACAAAATTTGGCTAAAGCTTGTGAAGAACCTTGCTAGAGACATGGGTGATTTCTAGCTGGCTGGTTATCCCTTGGATTTTTCATTAGTCGAACTGAAACTAATCCTGTAACAGTGGTCACTCAAAAGCAAAATCAGAACAACAAAGTCAAGCACACTCCAGAAAACTCTAAGTTGTTTTGACTCAATAAAACAAAATACTTTTTATCTTTTTTTTTTTTTTTTTTTAGAAAACAAAATGAACACAATGTCAGTAACTACCTCCCCCAAACTTAAACAACACTGTCCCCAGTGTTTACCAAGCCCAGAGAAGGTGAAAGAAATCAAAGGACAAAACGAAATAGGTCAAGAACAAGAGGTGTTACCATAGAGCAGTGGTGTCGATCGATACCAAGGTGGTGTCGATCGATACGGAACAAAAACGCAAGACACAACAAAACACAAAAACAAAAACTAATATTTATAGACTTACCAGTGGATTGCCTCCCACTAAGCGCTTGTTTAATGTCACGAGCTTGACTTTGGCTAAGATATCAGTCAGGACAAGGTGGAGAACTCACTCCGAAATAAGCTCCACAACCAGACATCTCCAGCTTCAAATTTTTGCTCATCATATCCTCTTTTTTCTCTTTCATCTCCGTAGGAATGAGAATTCTAGCCTTAGAGAAAGGTTTCGAGGTTCCCTTGCACTTCACCTTATATTCGATCAAATCTCCATCACACTTCTGAGGAATCAAAGTGAAATTAGCAGCACTGTTGATCTTCTTGCTCGTCGCCTTCCTCTTTGTTGCCTTGGTCTTCTCCACAACTTTCTTGGGGTGTTGGGGGGTTCATTTGAAACATCTGCGACTTTTGGTTCATCATAAGACTCATCGAGCAGATCGATCATCAGAGTCTCTCCCGAGGCAATGGTGATGCACGAGACATGTCTGGGTGCTCCTCCAGAAGGAATGGCATCGTAGAAGACTTCTCCGTCAATGCAAGAGAAAGAGATTCTCTTATTAGGCGTGTCCATGATCGCGCCAACAGTAGCCATAAATGGTCTTCCCAAAATCAAGGGCACCTTGGATCCTTGGCTCATCTCCACAACCTGAAAATCAGTAGGAATCAGACAATCTCCAATTTTAACAGGTAAATCAAGAATTGTAGCGTAAGGGAGTGAGCTAGAAGAATCCGCGTATGTGAGAAGCGTGTTAGGAGATCTCATATCAGCTTTCAATCTTTCTGCAATCGCCCTCGACATGACGTTGACACTAGATCCTGAGTCAACGAGAGACTCCTTGAAGTTTACTCTAGAGATGGAACATGGAACTGAGAATTTCCCTGTGTCTTCCCTCTTTGTCAACTGTCTCAGCGGTGGTGGTGTATCAGCAACGGGAGGTCCTGCAAGCATTTTTTTTGATAAAAACTTGCTTCTAGCAGCCTCCCACTCCTCTCTTGTCAGCTTGGGAAAAACAGGGTAAGGTAGCTTTGGTTTGTATACCCGTTCCTCAACCATCTCTGTCCTTTTCTCAGTTATTGATTCAGCCAGCGAAGGGTATCGACCGATACCAGATGAGTGTCGGTCGATACTGGAGTTTTGTATCGTCTCTGCAGGTTGGTGTCGATCGACACAGGTAGGGGTGTCGGTCGATACTGGTGGAATGTCAGAATTCTTATCTTCATCCTTAGCAACCTTCGAATCTACAGCAGGTCTCGGGAAGTATCGATCGATACCAGGTGGGTATCGGTCGATACTAGTATTACTGGATACGGACATAGTCATCTCAGGCTCAAAATCCTCTTCTCTAGCGCTCGAGGTGATTGCATTGACATGTCCATGCTGTGGTTGAACTATCTTTCCCTTGACAACTGCTGATGTCTGAGCTATTTGATTTTCCAGCATCTTCTGATGGATTTCGAGAGCGTTGATTTTCCCATTCAGATCAGTGTACACATTATCCAGCTTTCTATTGAAATCCACAGTCATTTTTTCTTGTCCCTGCAGAATTTGTTCCAAGAGGATCTCCGTCTTACTCTCTGTAGACCTCGGAGAATACGGTTGGTAAGCTGAATTACCATATTGGCGAGTAAAATCACCGCCTTGAAGTGGTTTTTGGGCGAATTGAGTGGCACCAAAATCAGATTGGTTACCACCAGACTTGTAACCACCTTGCTGATTGTTGTTGAGGCTTCTGTTGTTGTTGTAACCAAATCGCTGACTCTGAAAACCAGAACCACCAATGTAGTTTACATCCTCTGCCTCATCTTCAATGTTCCCTACTTCCTCAGCAAAATGTACAGCCTTCTTCGTCTTTCCCACTAAGAGGTTGTGCAACGTGTCCAGCTTCGCCTGAACCTCAGCAATTTGCGAACCGTCAGCAACACTAGCGAGCCTTTTCCGCTCAAAATCAGCATTCTTAGTGCTATTGCTAGACGCCAAGTTCTCAATCAGCTTCACAGCATCTGTTGGAATCCTAGTGTTGAAGTTCCCGTTGCTTGCAGAATCCAGTGCCATCTGATACCGCCAATCAATCCCTCTGTAAAAGATCCCGAGCAGCTGAACTTGACTGAAGCCATGATGCGGACAGTCTCTCTGGTAGGATCTGAATCGCACCCAAGCAGCCTTGAGTGCTTCTGTTGGACCCTGAGAAAATTGAGAGATCTTGTTTCTAAGCTCCTCCAATCTCGCATCGTCATAGAAATTGTTCAGGAATGCGTTCTTGGTCTCGTTCCAAGTAGCGAGAGATCCAGGAGGTAGCTGCTTCAGCCAGTAAGCTGCCTCTCCACCAAGAGAGTATGGAAAGAGCTTACAAAAGAGGTATTCTTGTGGTACTCCATTGTACTTCATACTGGTGACCAAGTCCTCGAACTTCTCGATGTGATCCATAGGGTGCTCATGAGAGAGACCGGTGAAGGGGTGTTGTCCAACAAGAGTGAAGTAAGCAGGCTTCAGCTCGAAGTCATTCCTCTGGAAGGTCAGAATACGGATTGCTGCACGATTTGCATAGAATTGATCCGGTCGGTTGTACTCGCCAAGTGTCCGTTCAGCAACAGCTTGGGGTTGTTGTGGAGGAGGTAGTTGTTCACCTTCCTCATCATGCACCAAACCTTGTGGAAGATCCATCTCAACTGTAGTCCTCTTCGTTGTCCGATTTGTGCGTTCAAGCTCTGCTAGCTCTGTGAGGGAGAGATTGATCAGTGGTGTGTCCTTCTTTCTCCTGGTAGCACGCTGATGCATACACCTGAAAATCAAAAGACGAGAAAATAAGTAACCAAAATTCAAAAACAGACGTTCAGTGTCGATCGATACCAAGGGAGTATCGATCGATACTGACGACGAACTTAGACAAAATCGACAACTAAAATTCTAATGGTGAATTTTTAAAGTCCCCGGCAACGGCGCCAAATTTGATATGCTCAAATTAATACCCTATGATGATACTAAAGCAGTTGCTGCAGTAAAGTTAGGGGTCGAACACAAGAACTCAAGAAAACTCACGCAATAGATGAAAGATGCAGATTGTGCTAAGCAAACAAATGATTGAATAGAAAACAAATGATTGAATTAAACTTAGGTTGATTTATATGGGAGGAAACTAGGCTCAGAGAAATTCTCAGGAAATCAATGATAGATAACAATTAATCAATTAAGGTTCAATTCAATTAAGCGCCGTTCTTGAACTCAAACACAAAAGTATAGTTAACCAACTGTCGTTGCGAAAACTAACTAAGTCTAAAATCTAGAATTCCAAATCTCTTTGCAAATCCTACACAGTAAACCAGCAATCAATTCAAGTTTGATATGTTCACAATTCGATTAAACCAAATCTCTTTGCAGATAATCCAATTGCTCACCCTAGGTTTTATCAGATTATTCAATTGCACTGTCGTGCCTAATCGATTAATCTAGGTTCTATGTTCTAAGTGATCAGGTTAGAAATAGCTTTCAGAACAACCTATGGTGAAGAACTATTCAGATTTTGAACCCTAACAAATCAATCATCATAAATCAGAGAAATCCATATGAGAAAACCCTGAACCTAAAATGAGACTACTCACACATGATAGATGAAACAAATACCATAACTGAATAAATCATGAAATTAAATATAACAAAAGAATAAAAACAAATGTTCGGAATCTTCTCTATGATGAACAAAGTCTTGGATCCGTCTCCCTCACAAAAGTTCTCAAATCTCAATGGTGGCTCAAAAATCAAAATCCAAAGTAAAGTCTGCCGTCCCCTTAACCTAATGACTAAAAACTTACTTAAATAGGTCTAAAAACACGAGGTGGGCTTCTTTTGTAAATAAAGGGGATGATTGGGCTTCTTATGGGCTTCCTTGAAAATCTCTTCTGCGCGTTGATTTCGTCGGTATCGATCGATACCATGATGGTGTCGATCGATGCTAAAGCTTCAAAACGGGTACTTTCTTCGGTTTGCTCCAAAAAGGCTCCAAATGTCTCCAAAATCTCCAATTTCGTCCCAAACGTGCTAAAACCTGAAAAGACTCTAAAATGATAGAAAAAACACTAGAAAGACTCGATAAAACGACTTATATCATGGCTAAAAACGGGTAAAATCGATGATATATCAATCAAGCGTTCTGCTTGCATAGTAGATCACATGCAGCTTCTTCTCAATCTTTTGGCCCAGTACAGCTCCTACAGCATAATCCGATGCATCACACATGATCTCAAACGGATAGTTCCAGTTTGGTGCTTGGACTATTGGAGCAGTGACTAAAGCTTTTTAATGAGCTGGAAAGCCTTCAAACACTCTGTATCAAACAAGAACTCTTGCTCCTTGCACAAAAGCCTAGTGAGTGGTCTGACTATCTTTGAGAAGTCCTTGATGAATCTTCTGTAAAACCCAGCATGACCTAAGAAACTTCTGATATCCTTGACGTTCTTAGGTGGCTGCAACTGCATCATCACATCAACCTTGGCTTTATCTACCTCTATACCATCCTCAGAAATTTTGTGCCCCAAGGCAATCTCTTCTTTGACCATGAAATGGCATTTCTCCCAGTTGAGAACTAGATTTGTCTCTTCACACCTAGTAAGCACCCTGCAAAGATTAAACAAGCAGGAGGAGAAAGAGGAGCCATACACGAAAAAATCATCCATGAATACTTCCACAATCTCCTCAATTAAATCTGAGAATATAGAAGTCATGCATCTCTGAAAAGTAGCAGGTGCATTACAAAGACCAAAAGGCATTCTCCTATAAGCAAATGTTCCATATGGGCAAGTAAAAGTAGTTTTTTCCTGATCATTGGGGTGAATTGGAATTTGAAAGAAACCACTATACCCATCTAAGAAACAGTAATAAGGGTGATTTGCAAGCCTTTCTAACATCTGATCAGTGAATGGCAATGAGAAATGATCTTTCCTAGATGCAGCATTCAATTTTCTGTAATTAATACACATCCTATGACCAGTGATAGTTCTAGTTGGTATAAGTTCATCCTTATCATTTCTAACAACAGTTATACCACCCTTCTTTAGAACACAATGCACAGGAGAAACCCAAGTACTATCAGATATAAGATAGATGATTCCAGCTTCTAGCAACTTAAGAATTTCCTTTTTAACTACTTCCTTCAAATTCAGGTTTAATCTTCTCTGGGGTTCAATGCTAGCATATGATTCATTTTCAAGGTGAATTCTATGAGTACATAAGCTAGGTGAAATTCCTTTGATATCATCCAGTGAATACTCAATAGCTTTTCTAAATTTCTTCAATTCAGTCAAAAGCATATGTAATTCATCATCACTCAGCTTATCATTTACTATGACTGGATATGTAGAATTTGGCCCAAGAAAGGCGTACCTTAGCCCAGCAGGAAGAGTTTTGAGGTCTACCTTAGGCGCTCTGAGTTTTGACCAATTATCTGATGCAGAGGGTGCTGACTCGACTACAAGCTCGACCTGTCTGGTCGAGTCTGAGGTGGTGATGTGGCTAGCTCGACCTAGTTGGTCGAGCTGGGTGCTAGAGTCAGTGCGTTCTGTAGCAAAATCCTCTGTTTCGACCCCAATCAAGTCTTCAAAGCCTTCTGACCCTTCCAACACCTTATGTGAGTCCAAAATCATCTCATAACCCAAGGTTTCGTGGTGTAGGTATCCATCTTTCCCGGTCTTGGTTAAGACGGTCCGAAGGTGGTCTTCGTCATTAAGTTTTTCTAGAAGTTCATCAGCGAGTTGATCCATTTCCTCAACATAAAAAATCTGTTCTTCTATCTCTGGCTTTCTCATGGTGTCTTTGATGTCAAATGTCATCTTTAAGTCACTCCCGAGATTAAGATCAATCTTTCCCTTTCGAACATCAATAACCGCTCCAGCTGTGGCTAAAAAGGGTCTTCCCAGAATAAGGGGATCTCTTGGTTCTTCATCCATCTCCAGCACTATGAAGTCTGTAGGTATCTCAACTGTTCTGACCTTTAGAGATAGATCGTGTAGCATACCGTGAGGAGTTCTAACTAATCTGTCTGCAAGCACCAAAGAGATGTTGCAGGGCTTGTAGTTATTGAATCCTAACTTCTTAGCAACTGAGAGCGGCATGAGACTGATAGATGCTCCAAGATCACAGAGAGACTTCTTAAAGATCAATGGCCCCAAAGAGCATGGTAGAGTGAATGAACCAGGATCACTTAGCTTCTCCTTGATAACCCTCTTCTGTATAATAGCACTGCACTCTTCTGACAAAACCACCATACCTTGAACCTCCTTGGCTTTCTCGTTTACTGCATCCTTCAGGAATTTTTGATATGCAGGAATCATTGAGAAGGTGTCAATGAGAGGTATCCTAATCTCTGCTTCCTTCATGTGCTTGTCAAAAAGCGTTTTATACTTATCCATTATCTCCTTTTTGAATCGTCTTGGGAAAGGCAGTTTGGGTTTGTAAGGAGGAGGGAAAAAGGGTGCTTTCTTTTTCTCTGAAACAGCAGGTTTTACAGCAGGTAAAGGGCTGACTCGACCTAGTTGGTCGAGCTGGGTGCTAGAGTCAGTCTCTAGACACGTTTTTTCGGATTCTTTGCAGCTCAAATCCTCCCCATCTTGAATCTCACTGTCCTCAGTGACTTTAGCTGGACTTTCCCTCTCAGGTAGCTCCTTTCCACTCCGTAAAGTGATGGCATTGATGTGAGCATAGTCCTTTGGATTTTGGACCGCTTTTCCTGGAAGCTGTGATGTGCTAGAGGTAGAAGCAGTCTTACCTTCCATGTACTTAATCTTTGAGTTTAAGGACTCAAATTTGCTAGAGAGATCATTATAGGTATAATCCATCTGGGTTTTTATTTCACCGAGCTTCTTAGTTGTTTCCATTGCGCCAGCCGCTTGGCCCTGTAGAATTTGTTGCAACATTTGTGTCATCTGATTATCTGGAGCGGTAGAAGGCTGAGCTTGGTGAGATGTGAAACCAGGTGGAGGACCCATGACTCCCTGTGGCAAATAGCTATTCGGGTAGTGCTGCTTAGGAACAAAACTCTGATTCTGGTTGTAAGCAACAAAAGGCTTGGACTGAGGTGGTGGTTTTTGAGGCGGGTAGACTTGATCTTGAGGGTTAGCAACATTGGTGCTTCTGTAAGAGAGATTCGGGTTGTTCTTGTAATTGATGAAACCTTTGTTGTACTGATCCTGATTCTGCACATAGCTGACCTCTTCTAAACCATCATCCTCCTCATCTTGAACCTGAAAAACCGTATCTTCATTTGCAAAGTGGACATGCTTCTGCTGGTGAATGATCTGATCTAACTTAGCATTCATAGCTTTCATCTCCTTTCGATGCCTCTACTCGGAATCAACATTACTCCTTACACTTCTATCATACTCCGCAGTGTAGTTTCCATCTGATTGAGCAAGGTTCTCTACAAGCTCCCATCCTTCATCAACATCTTTGTTGAGGAAATTACCATTGCTGGCTGTATCAAGAAGCATTCGGACCTTTGGGAGAACCCCTCTGTAAAGTGTGCTGAGTAGGGACTCGGTGCTGAAGCCATGGTGAGGACATTGAGTTGTGTAACCCTTGAATCCTGATATCTCATTCCGGAGGCGAGCGGTTCGAGCATTGGGGAAAAACTTGGCAAGGAAAGCTTTCTTGCAATCATCCCATGAAGTAATAGAGCCATGAGGTAGATTCTTCTCCCAGAGATGGGCTTTGTCACCAAGAGAGAATGGAAAGAGTCGTAGCTTGAAACCATCTTCGCTGACACCATTAATCTTGGTAAGGCTGCAGAGCCTATCAAACTCATCTAAATGATCAAGAGGGTTTTCCATAGGCAGCCCATGGAATTTGTTGCCCTGTACCATAACGATCAAGCCACTCTTGATCTCAAAGTTGTTGTTCTGGACTGTAGGAGGTACAATCCCTTGCCTGTTAGTGTGAGTGTTGGGAGCATCTCCCGCACCAATCAGACGCGGCCGTCTCTGATGAGGCATATGTTCAGGCTGTGGTGGTGGATTATGGTCAGCCATATTTATTGGGTCCTGGAGATCTGTGTTGAGAAGTTCACTCGGCTCTCTCAACTGTTGTGGTAGCTTGTGAATATTGTCGATGTAGCGGATGAGGTTCTGACTGCCTTTAGATCTCGTTTGCATGCAGGGGGGCGAACTCGATGGGCGGACTCGAGCAAGCGTGGTCGAGCTAGGCTAGCTCGATCAGAGTTGGTCGAGCTAGTGAAATCGAGTCAACTTGTACCTGAAATGCAAAGAGACAGAAAGAAAAAACTAAGTCAGGAACAGAGTAGATCGAATAAGAACTTGATCTAAAACGATTTGAAATCCTAATTGTAACAAACAACACCCAAATGGCAACGGCGCCAATTTGATATAGCAGATTTTTATGTTTATGCTATCTGTCAAATGCCTTAATGCACTAACATGTCATTGTAATACAGAAAGGTATCAATCCAAATGGGTGCGATATTAACCAAGAAGGATGTAATCAAACTGTTTAAGTCAAGCCAAGCAATAAGATGTCAAACTATCAACCTAAACAGAGAACTGGAAACAGAGACTCCTAGCAAGAAAACAGAGCAAAAACATAATAGAATAGAAATCAAACAAGAAGAGAAGTTCCTAAGGACGGGGTAATCGACTCAGTGTGTCCTCTTAACCTACCCATGTGGTTTAACCAAACTCAATCAAGCTATTCCCTAGACATCAAACATCACAACCAGTTAAGTCCACTCTCGTGATAAGTAACCTCAAGCTAGACCAGTTCCAGACCCAATCCCTTAGCGAAATCTACCCTAGCAGGCACTAAGATTCGGTTCAATATTGTCAATAAACACCCTAGACAACTAATCCCTTAGGCTAGGAATGCAAATCTCTAACATCAGTTCAGTCAAGCATTTTATCAAACACCTTCTGGGCGGAAAAACACCTAAGTTCTAATCTCAATTGATCAGAGAGAAATTAGCATTAAGAACACTGATTTAGAAGGGAAATCAAACAATCTACTCTTAAACCACCTAGAAGATTAAGATTTCACACCTAATCTAACCCATCCTTAAGAACCCTAATGACTACTCAGAAACCATGAAGAACAGCATAATCACAAACCCAGAAATCAAGATAAATTGCATAAGTAGAAAGATAAGGAAGAGAAGAGATAGAATAGAAAGATTCAAACACAAATACTCAGTAGAATCAAAGATACAGGATCCAGGAAGCAAGAACAGATGAAGAACACTTAAGAAAACCTAATTTCTGCCTAAAAAACGAGTTCTCTCTCTTAAACAACTTAGAGAGTATTTATACTAAGTCTTAAAACCCTAAAACACCATGGGCAAAAAGGTAAAAACACCATGAGCTGAGTGGTCGAGCTAGCAAAATTCAAGATTACATTTTTATTCTTCAGCTCGAGGTGTTGGCTCGACCATGGTGCTCGAGCTGGGTCCAAAAACTTCAAGACGGCTTTTTTTTCCTTGGACTCGATCACGGGCTCGATCACAGGAGGTCGAGCTGGGCTTTAGAAACTTCAAGATTGCATCTTTATGCCTAGCTCGATCATGGACTCGATCAGGCTTGCTAGAGTCAGTCTCAAAGTGCAGTTTTTTGGTGCAGAATGCATTAGCTCGACCTGCTGGCTCGAGCTGGGTGCTAGAGTCAGTCTCCATCATGTCCAAAATCCCTTAAATGCACCTGAAAGAGCTCCAAAATGCAAAATGCATGCAAGCCTAATGTAAAACACTCTAAGTATGCAAAACAAGAGACAAATGCTAAGAACATGCTAATAATCAAAGCTAAATGTATGAATTATGCATTCTAAAATCATATAAAATGGAGACATATCAGGCAAGCAAAGACTAAGTTTGGGAGAGTTGATATGTCTATATTTTATATGGTTTTAGCATGCATTTATCACCCATTTAGCCTTGTTTAATAGCATGTTCTTAGCATTTGTTTCCAGTTTTGCATACTTAGAGTGTTTTGCATTAGGATTGCATCCATATTGCATTTTGGAGCTATATCAGTTGAGTCCATTGATCGAGTCCACAATAAAAGTGCAGTATTGAAACCAACTCGATTAAACTAGTTGAGTCCTTGCTCGAGTCCAAATAAAAGTGCAGTCTTGAAGCCAACTCGATCAAACCAGTCGAGTCCTTGCTCGAGTCCAAATAAAAATACAGTCTTGAAGATATTTTGACGAACTCGACCAAAGCACTCGACCCCCATGATCGAGTGCACCTCCAAACTTTGTTATTTTGTCTTTTTGTGATTTAGGGTTGTGTCTAATCCTATAAATACTTGGTGTTACCCATTGGGTAGAGAGAGTCTGCTGGGTTTTCTCTCTATCTCTGTTCTTGCTTTGTAATCAGATTTCTTTGAATCTACTTAGTATTTGTGTTTGATTCTCAGTAGTCTCCCTCTTTTCATATTAATATTTCTATTTATGCAAGTTTTAATGATTTCTGGGTTTGTGTTCTTGATGTTTTTCATGGGTTCTGAGTAGTTTTTAGGGTTCTTAAGGATGGGATAGATTAAGTGTGGAATCTTAGTCTCCTAGGTGGTTTAAGATTAGATTACTTGAAATCCCTTCTAGATTAGTGTTATTAATGCTAGTTTCTCTCTGATCAATTGGAATTAGAACTTAAGCATTTCCACGCCCAGAAGGTGTTTGATGAAATGCCTGAACCAACTAATTCCAGAGATTTGTATTCCTAGCCTAAGAGATTGGTTATTTAAGGTGTTTATTGGCTTTAATAGACTGATTCTTAATGCCTGCTAGGTTAGATTTCGCTAAAGAGAATTTAGGTTTAGAACTAGCTTGGCTTGAAGTTATCTGTCATGAGAATGGATTTATCTGCTGATGAGTTTATTGTCTAGGGATTAGCTCTGTTTGAATTTGTTAAACACCTAGGTAGATTAAGAGGAAACACTGATCAATAACCTCCATCCTTAGGAGCTTCTGTTTATTTGATTGAATTTTGTTTGCATTGATTTTGTTAGTAACTACCAGTTCTGTTAGCGTCTGTTTTTAACTTCTGTAATGCTTTCAATTATGGTTCTGTTAGATTGTTAATCTCATGATCTATTGCTTGGCTTGACTTAATTGATTTGATTGCATCCTTTCTGGTTAATAGCTCACCCATTTGGATTGACACCTTTCTATGCTACAATGACAGTGCATTAGGGAATTGACTCATATCAGTTTGATTTACATCAAATTGACCTGTATCAACCTACACGACGAAACCTTGGGTTATGAGATGATCTTGAACTCACATAAGATTCGAGAAGGATCAGAGGTCTTTGCAGATCTGATTGGGGTCGAAACAGAGGTTTTTGCTGCAGAACGCACTGGCGTCACTACCCAGCTCGACCAACTTCATCGAGCCAGCCATCTCCCCACGTCAAACTCGACCACACAGCTCGATCCCCAGGTCGAGCCAAACCTCTCTACATTAGAAAACTGGTCAGAACTCAGAGCACCTAAGGTAGACCTCAAAACTCTTCCTTCTGGGCTAAGGTACGCCTTTTTTGGACTCAATTCTACATACCCAGTCATAGTAAATGATATGCTTCGTGATCATGAGTTGCATTTGCTATTGTCTCAATTGAGAAAGTTTAGAAAAGCAATTGGGTATTCTCTGGATGATATTAAAAGAATTTCACCTAGCTTATGTACTCATAGAATTCACCTTGAAAATGAATCATATGCTAGCATTGAACCTCAGAGAAGATTAAATCCAAATTTGAAAGAAGTGGTTAAAAAAGAAATCCTTAAGTTGTTAGAAGCTGGAATCATCTATCCTATATCTGATAGTACTTGGGTTTCTCCTGTGCATTATGTTCCAAAGAAAGGTGGTATAACTATTGTTAGAAATAATAGGGATGAACTAATACCCACTAGAACTATCACTGGTCATAGCATGTGTATTGATTACAGAAAATTGAATGCTGCATCTAGAAAAGATCATTTCCATTGCCATTCATTGATCAGATGCTAGAAAGGCTTGCAAATCACCATTATTACTGTTTCATAGATGAGTATAGCGGTTTCTTTCAAATTCCAGTTCATCCTAATGATCAGGAAAAAACTATTTTTACTTGCCCATATGGAACATTTGCTTATAGGAGAATGTCTTTTGGTCTTTGTAATGCACGTACTACTTTTCAAAGATGCATGACCTCTATATTCTCAGATTTAATTGAGGAGACTGTGGAAGTATTCATGGATGACTTTTCCGTGTATGGCTCCTCTTTTTCCTCCTGCTTGTTGAACCTTTGCAGGGTGCTTACTAGATGTGAGGAGACAAATCTGGTTCTCAACTGAGAGAAATGCCACTTCATGGTCGGAGAAGGAATTGTCCTACGGCACAGAATTTCTGAGAATGGTATAGAGGTAGATAAAGCAAAGGTTGATGTGATGATGGAGTTGCAACCACCTAAGAATGTCAAGGATATTAGGAGTTTCTTGGGTCATGCTGGGTTCTACAGGAGGTTCATCAAGGATTTCTCAAATATAGCCAGACCACTCACTACGCTATTGTGCAAGGAACAAGAGTTCATCTTCGATTCAGAATGTCTAAAAGCTTTCCAGCTGATTAAAGAAGCTTTGGTCTCAGCTCCAATAGTCCAAGCACCAAACTGGGACTATCCGTTCGAAGTCATGTGTGATGCATCAGACTATGCTGTGGGAGCGATTCTGGGCCAAAAGATTACAAGAAGCTGCATGTGATCTATTATGCAAACAGGACACTAGATGAAGCTCAAATGAAATATGCAACAACAAAGAAGGAGTTGCTGGCTGTTGTCTTTGCTTTCCAAAATTTCAGAAGCTATCTAGTGGGTTCCAAGGTGATAGTCTACACAGATCATGCAGCACTCAGGCATATCTATGCTAAGAAGGAGACTAAGCCAAGATTGCTCAGATGGATCCTTTTGCTTCAGGAGTTTGACATGGAGATTGTCGACAAGAAGGGTATAGAGAATGGTGTAGCTGATCACTTGCCAAGGATGAGGACTGATGATGCAGCACCAATTAATGATTCCATGCCTGATGAACAATTCATGGATATTGTCATGATAGTAGAGGAAAAGAGACCCTGGTATGCAGATTTTGCCAATTACCTTGTAAGCGGCGAAATTCCTGAAGGTCTTGATGTTTACAGAAAAAAGAAGTTTCTGAGGGATGTGAACCACTACTTCTGGGATGAGCCCTACTTATACAAGAGAAGTTCAGATGGTCTATTCAGGAGGTGCATAGCTGAAGAAGAGGTAAAGGGAGTTCTAGAGCATTGCCACGGTTCAGTGTATGGGGGTCACTTTGCTATATTCAAGACTGTGCAGAAGGTGCTCCAAGCGGGGTTATGATGGCCATCAATGTTCAAGGATGCTCAAGCTTTCATCACCAAGTGTGATCCTTGCCAGAGAATGGGTAACATCAATAGAAGGAATGAGATGCCTCAGAACCCAATTCTGCAAGTTGAAGTGTTAGATGTGTGGGGCATTGACTTCATGGGGCCTTTCAACCCACCATCTTATGGGAACAACTACATCTTGGTGGTTGTTGATTATGTCTCCAAGTGGGTTGAAGCAATAGCCTGTCCTATCAATAATGCAAAGGTAGTTTTAAAGATGTTTAAGAGCGTTATCTTCCCCAGATTTGGAGTACCAAGGGTAGTGATCAGTGATGGGGATCTCACTTCATGAACAAGCTCTTCGAAAATCTATTGAAGAAGCATAGGGTTAAGTACAAGGTAGCCACACCATACCATCCTCAGAACAGTGGGCAAGTGGAAGTGTCCAACAAGCAGATCAAGGCCATTTTGCCAAGAGTAGTAGGGGTTTCAAAGAGAGATTGGTCTTCTAAGCTTGATGAGACTCTCTAGGCTTATCGGACTGCATTCAAAACATCGATTGGGAGGACACCATTCCAGCTACTCTATGGCAAGGCTTGCCATCTGCCTGTGGAGATTGAGTACAAGGCATTGTGGGCAACAAAACTTTTGAATCTGGATATCAAGACTGCACAAGAGAAGAGAGCATTAGATCTGCATGAACTAGAGGAGATCAGGATGGATGCTTATGAGAGTTCTAAAGTTTACAAGGAGAGGACTAAAGCCTTCCATGACAGAAGGATTCTTCCCAAAAGAGCTCAAAGCTGGTGATCAGGTCCTCCTTTTCAACTCTAGGCTCAAGTTGTTTCCAGGAAAGCTTAAGTCCAGATGATCAGGACCTTTCACAATCAAGGAAGTTTCACCATACGGAGCAGTCACCTTGATCGGAAAAAACGGAAATAAATTCACAGTAAATGGGCAAAGGTTCAAACCGTACATGACTGACAGCATCATTCCAGAAGGAACCTCAATTCCTCTGGATGAACCTCTCCCTGCCTGAATAAAACAGGAAGGCCCATGTCTATCCTTGTATATATTGCTTTAATTTTCTTTTTAAACCGTCGTTTACTTGTGCTAAATTCTTGCTTTTGACTTATTTGTGTGATTTCAAGAGAGTATGCGCATTGAATCACGAAGAAAAGGAGGAAAAGAGCCGAATTGGTTTGACTCGACCAACCAGCTCGACCACCCTGGTCGAGTCTGGTGATCGAGTCAGATGGGGGAGATTCAAATTTGAATTTTGGCGCTAGAAGGAGGGGACAAGCTCGACCCCACCTGGTCGAGTCAACACGACGAGTCAAGCATTGGGCGCTCAAAATTCGAATTTTGAAATTCAAACAAAGCCCCACACGCTCCTCCCCTTGTCATTTAGCTCCTCCCCATTGCCTATATATGAAGAACTCGACCTCATAAGCTCTCCACACCAACAAAACTTCCAGCACTCTCTTCATTTCACCAGAATCAATTTTTTTTCTGTTCTTGAGTTCTCCTTCAAGATCCTTCAAGATGATTAATCAGTTCCTCTTCACTAAGCCAAAGAAGTCCCATAAGCCACCTCAAACTTATCGTCCATCCGCCAAAGCCATGGCCGAGCAGTTTCAGAAGCTAAGAGGACCTGTTTCTCCAAGCAGAGTACCAATGGAGGTGGACGCTGTGCCTAGCTCGACCACCCATGGTCGAGCCAGAGGGTCGAGCCAGCGTGATCAAGAGACGGCCAGGGAATTTTCAAGAGCTAAATGTGATGTTGCTCAAGGAAAGAAACCGATGGAACCCAGCATGCAGCAAGCTCGCAGTGGGAATGAGGAGGACGAGTCCAAGGTGGTGAAGAAGTCACAAAAGAAGTCTAAGTAACCTTCTCCAGAAGAGTACATGAACATCTTCCTTGCTAGAGGTTTTGAAGGAACAAGGTACCCACACCGTGAAACTTGTAAAAAACTTGGTATTGCCAGAGATGTGGAGTATCTCTATAAAATGGGGGGCTTGAGCATGCTAATGAGGATACAACTTGAAGCTTACAAGGAGGAGACGTGCCATTTCTTTTCCTCTCTCAAAGTCTACTTCTATGAAGATGAACCGGAGTATGAATCAGACGGAGGTCCGGGTTTCATCACCTTCACCTGCAGGGATTTCCTTTACTCCCTCACTATAAGGGAGATGGATACTTTATATGGATTCCCTAGTGTCACAGGAATGCTGCAAGATATTGACTACATGGAGCTGCAACAACTATGGATTACCATTGGTGATGATACCAAGCTTTATTCGTCATCAAAAAGTAAGAGCTCTCAAATAAGAACCCCTGTGGTTAGATATCTTCACAAGGTCATTGCCAACACATTGTTTACAGGGACGGTTACTGGAAATGTGAATGAAGGAGAACTGCAAATGATGGATGTGTGTTTAAAAGAGGTTCTAGGTTACACAAGAGAAGGGCTGGAGATGCAAGGAGATAGATCAGATACAAGCCTCACCTTTGTTCTGTTGGGACAGCTGCTCTACTACAAGGATTGGGCATTAAGGATGCATAGGATGAATTCCGAAGGAGAACTTAGCATTGGAGGTATCATCACCCCAATTCTTGTTGCATGTGGTGTATAGCTCACATTAGATCCACATCCATCCAGATGGATCGATATTGAGTTCTTGAGGTGTAGATTTCTGGATCACAACTGGCTTTCTTATGAGTTTATGTACAAGTTCACTCACCCAACAGCTGGAGAAGCCAACTTGCGCCTCTCTTGCACTAATATAACTAATATTAGAATGGGTGAAAACATCGAATTCTCTCCCCTACTTGACAAGCTCTAGAACCCGTATGAAGACGCACCACAACCAAAAGAGAATTCAGGTGATTCTGTAGGTGATAATGCTGATGATGCATCGGGGAAGTTCGGCTTTGGGGAGTACCACCTACAGCCTTCATTTGGCCTAGCCTCTAAGGAAGCACACAAGCGTATTGGCATACTACAGAAATGGAACAAGTTCCAAGGCAAGACCATAGCTGCTTTAAAGGGGACAGTGAAGGATCTAAAGGACCAGATGAAAGAAGTGAGGGATCAGCTCAAGGATTTCCAGCTAAAGTTCAGTGCTCCTTCCTCGAAGAAGGTGGTATTACCCAAGAGAGTACTGCTAGGAAGTGATTTATTTCGTGAAGAGCCAAGGCCTCGTGCATCCATGGAACCACCAAGAGCTTCTTCATTTGAGCCAAGGCAGCAACCTAAGCAGTACACAAGGCATAAAAAGAGGAGATCTGTGAGCGGACGATCTAGCTCGACCACACAGCTCGAGCCAGGCTCCCACGCTGCATATACTCGGGAAAGCATGGAGGATTCAATCTCCTCCTTTTTTTCTAACCCTTGAGGTACTTGTTATATCCATTCTTGTATATATCATTTGCATTTCTTTCTTGCTTTTGATTGTTTCTTAAACCTTCTTTCCAAATTTTTACTACACAAGGGACTGTGTAATTTAAGTTTGGGGAAAGGGTTAAGATGTGTTTGATTTGTTTTCTGTGTTCTTATTTTTATTTTGTGCATATTTGAGTCTGCATGCATCTAAGGCATAGAAAAACTAAAAAAAAATCTTGAAAATTTTTCGAAAATGATTGCAAAAACAGAGTGTTCATATAAGGCTGTTGCATATGCATAGGGGATTATGATGATTATAACCTTGTAAGCATGCTGATTTAATAATATAATCTCAATGCCCTCGTTTCTAGTTGTTTAATGCATTATTAATGAACTTGAAGTAAGACTGCACCATACTTTGAATGCACAACTAGATTATGTCTCAATTGAAGCATGCTGTGATTTGATATGCTCAAATTAATACCCTATGATGATACTAAAGCAGTTGCTGCAGTAAAGTTAGGGGTCGAACACAAGAACTCAAGAAAACTCACGCAATAGAGGAAAGATGCAGATTGTGCTAAGCAAACAAATGATTGAATAGAAAACAAATGATTGAATTAAACTTAGGTTGATTTATATGGGAGGAACCTAGGCTCAGGGAAATTCTCAGGAAATCAATGATAGATAACAATTAATCAATTAAGGTTCAATTCAATTAAGCGCCGTTCTTGAACTCAAACACGATAGTATAGTTAACCAACTCTCGTTGTGAAAACTAACTAAGTCTAAAATCTAGAATTCCAAATCTCTTTGCAAATCCTACACAGTAAACCAGCAATCAATTCAAGTTTGATATGTTCACAATTCGATTAAACCAAATCTCTTTGCAGATAATCCAATTGCTCACCCTAGGTTTTATCAGATTACTCAATTGCACTGTCGTGCCTAATCGATTAATCTAGGTTCTATGTTCTAAGTGATCAGGTTAGAAATAGCTTTGAGAACAACCTATGGTGAAGAACTATTCAGATTTTGAACCCTAACTAATCAATCATAATAAATCAGAGAAATCCATATGAGAAAACCTGAACCTAAAAAGAGACTACTCAGACATGATAGATGAAACAAATACCATAACTGAATAAATCATGAAATTAAATATAACAAAAGAATAAAAACAAGGGTTCGGGATCTTCTCTATGATGAACAAAGTTTTGGATCCGTCTCCCTCACCAAAGCTTTCAAATCTCAATGGTGGCTCAAGAATAGTCCAAAGTAAAGTCTCGAGCCCCCCCCTTTGACCTAATGACTAAAAACTACTTAAATAGGTCTAAAAACACGAGCTGGGCTTCTTTTGTAAATAAAGGGGATAGTTGGGCTTCTTATGGGCTTCCTTGAAAATCTCTTCTGCGCGTTGATTACGTCGGTATCGATCGATACCACGATGGTGTCGATCGATGCTAAAGCTTCAAAACGGGAACTTTCTTCGGTTTGCTCCAAAAAGGCTCCAAATGTCTCCAAAATCTCCAATTTCGTCCCAAACGTGCTAAAACCTGAAAAGACTCTAAAATGATAGAAAAAGCACTAGAAAGACTCGATAAAACGACTTATATCATGGCTAAAAAGGGTAAAATCCATGATATATCACTCCCCCAGACTTAGCCTTTTGCTTGCCCTCAAGCAAAACAGAAAACTAAGTGAGAGAAAGAGGTTTGAAAAACCTTAGAGATCCTGATCTGGTACCGAAATCGCTGTAATGATCCTTTTTCCCAAGCGCCCACTGCTGCCTGATCAGCTCCAGATCTAACCACCATCTACTTCTCCGTAGGAACCCTAACTTCCCAAGATTTCACTCATTATCTCACACCAATATTCATCCAAGCTCTCATCGCCAGTTTCATCGCTGCAATCAGTGTTCAAGAACTTTATAGATTCTTGCCCATACAATATCATAGCTAAGGAACCATTTATTCAACAACATTTATTGCTTTCCGGTATTCTTCATCTCCCCTAGACTTATTTCATAATCAGTTCTCATTAGATTTCAACAGCGCAGGTTTATTTGAACAGCATATACAAATCAAGGTCCGAAACGCGAGTATTGATAGTGTTTGCTACCGAATCCCCGGTTCTTACCCTCTCAATGTATCAAAAGTCTTAGGTGAATAATGGGGTCATAGGAAATTTTCCTACCCCTCACTTCAGGCCTTTGTGTGATCATTCCTTATCCAAGTAGAATAATGGGGTCATAGGAAATTTTCCTACCCCTCTACTCGGCGGAAATCATTTCATCTTTTATATAGATTTTACCTGTTTTAACGCAAATATGTATCCAACAATTTTCACGGGAGAGATATACCACAATTTTCAAGCATGATGGGTTCCTTAGCCAGATATGAATGATGAATCAAGCTCTAAGAACACTAACCGCGTAGATGAAGTGCAAAATTTGGCTAAAGCTTGTGAAGAACCTTGCTGGAGACATCAGTGATTTCTAGCTGGCTGGTTATCCCTTGGATTTTTCATTAGTCGAACTGAAACTAATCCTGTAACAGTGGTCACTCAAAAGCAAAACCAGAACAACAAAATCAAGCACAATCCAGAAAACTCTAAGTTGTTTTGACTCAATTAAACAAAATTATTTTTTTTTATTTTTTTTTTTTTCAAAATGAACACACAATGTCAGTAACTACCTCCCCCAGACTTAAACAACACTGTCCCTAGTGTTTATCAAGCCCAGAGAAGGTGAAAAAAATCAAAGGACAAAACGAAATAGGTCAAGAACAAGAGGTGTTACCATAGAGCAGTGGTGTCGATCGATACCAAGGTGGTGTCGATCGATACGGAACAAAAATGACCATCCTTCTTCCGACCTGATTCGCAAGACACAACAAAATATAAAAACAAAAACTCATATTTATAGACTTACCAGTGGGTTGCCTCCCACTAAGCGCTTGTTTAGTGTCACGAGCTTGACTTTGGCTAAGAGATCAGTCAGGACAAGGTGGAGGACTCACTCCGAAGTAAGTTCCACAATTAGACATCTGCAGCTTCAAAGTTTTGCTCATCATATCCTCTTCTTTCTCTTTCATCTCCGGAGGAATGAGAACTCTAACCTTAGAGAAAGGTTTCGAGGTTCCCTTGCACTTCACCTTATATTCGATCGAATCTCCATCACACTTCTGAGGAATCAAAGTGAAATTAGCAGCACCGTTGATCTTCTTGCTCGTCGCCTTCCTCTTTGTTGCCTTGGTCTTCTCCACAACTTTCTTGGGGTGTTGGGGGGTTCATTTGAAACATCTGCGACTTTTGGTTCATCATAAGACTCATCGAGCAGATCGATCATCGAGTCTCGCCCGAGGCAATGGTGATGCACGAGACATTTCTGGGTGCTCCTCACAGAAGGAATGGCATCGTAGAAGACTTCTCCGTCAATGCAAGAGAAAGAGATTCTCTTATTAGGCGTGTCCATGATCGCGCCAACAGTAGCCATAAATGGTCTTCCCAAAATCAAGGGCACCTTGGATCCTTGGCTCATCTCCACAACCTGAAAATCAGTAGGAATCAGACAATCTCCTATTTTAACAGTAAATCAAGAATTGTAGCGTAAGGGAGTGAGCTAGAAGAATCCGCGTATGTGAGAAGCGTGTTAGGAGATTTTATATCAGCTTTCAATCTCTCTGCAATCGCCCTTGACATGACGTTGACACTAGACCACGAGTCAACGAGAGACTCTTGAAGTTTACTCTAGAGATGGAGCATGGAACTGAGAATTTCCCGGGTCTTCCCTCTTTGTCAACTGTCTCAGCGGTGGTGGTGTATCAGCAACGGGAGGTCCTGCAACCATTTTTTTTGATAAAAACTTGCTTCTAGCAGCCTCCCACTCCTCTCTTGTCAGCTTGGGAAGAACAGGGTAAGGTAGCTTTGGTTTGTATACCCGTTCCTCAACCATCTCTGTCCTTTTCTCAGTTATTGATTCAGCCTGCGAAGGGTATCGACCGATACCAGATGAGTGTCGATCGATACTGGAGTTTTGTATCGTCTCTGCAGGTTGGTGTCGATCGACACAGGTAGGGGTATCGATCGATACGCGTGGAATGTCAGAATTCTTATCTTCATCTTCAGCAACCTTCGAATCTACAACAGATCTCGGGAAGTGTCGATCGATACCAGGCAGGTATCGGTCGATACTAGCATCACTGTATACGAACACAGTCATCGCAGGCTCAAAATCCTCTCCTCTAGCGCTCGAGGTGATTGCATTGACATGTCCATGTTGTGGTTGAACTATCTTTCCCTTGACA
This sequence comes from Boechera divaricarpa, assembly GCA_026770425.1. NCBI lineage: Eukaryota > Viridiplantae > Streptophyta > Magnoliopsida > Brassicales > Brassicaceae > Boechera > Boechera divaricarpa. The sequence continues at coordinate 18,825,515 of CM049192.1, read as the reverse complement.
ACTGCTGATGTCTGAGCTATTTGACTTTCCAGCATCTTCTGATGGATTTCGAGAGCGTTGATTTTCCCATTCAGATCAGTGTACACATTATCCAGCTTTCTATTAAAATCCACAGTCATTTTTTCTTGTCCCTGTAGAATTTGTTCCAAGAGGATCTCTGTCTTACTCTCTGTAGACCTCGAAGAATGCGGTTGGTAAGATAAATTACCGTATTGGCGAGTAAAGTCATTGCTCTGAAGTGGTTTTTGGGCGAATTGTGTGGCACCAAAACCAGATTGGTTACCACCAGATTTGTAACCACCTTGCTGATTGTTGTTGAGGCTTCTGTTGTTGTTGTAACCAAATCGCTGACCCTGAAAACCAGAATCACCAATGTAGTTAACATCTTCTGTTTCATCTTTAATCTCCTCTACTTCCTCAACAAAATGTACAGCCTTCTTTGTCTTCCCCACTAGCGGGTTGTGCATTGTGTCTAGCTTCGCCTGAACCTCAGCAATCTGCCCGAACCTGTCAAGCAACACGCGAGCCTCTTCCGCTCAAAATCAGCATTCTTGGTGCTATTGCTAGACGCCAAGTTCTCAATCAGCTTTCACAGCTTCGGTTGGAATCCTAGTGTTGAAGTTTCCGTTGCTTGCGTAATCTAGTGCCATCTGATACCGCCAATCAATCCCTACGTAAAAGGTCCGAGTAGCTGAACTTGGACTGGAAACCGTGATGAGGGCGAGTCTCTCCGATATGATCTGAATCGAACCCAAGCAGCTCTTGAGCACTTCATTGGACCACTAAGAAAATTGAGATATCTTGTTCCTGAGTTCCTCTGATCTCGCATCGTCATAAAAGATATTCAGGAAAGCGTTCTTAGTCTCATTCCAAGTAGCGAGAGATCCAGGAGGCAACTGCTTCAGCCAGTAAGCTGCTTCTCCACCAAGAGAGTATGGGAAGAGCTTACAAAAGAGGTATTCCTGTGGAACTCCATTGTACTTCATGCTAGTGACCAAATCTTCAAATTTCTCAATGTGATCCATAGGGTGTTCATGAGAAAGGCCGGTGAAAGGGTGTTGTCCAACAAGAGCGAAGTAAGCAGGCTTCAGCTCAAAGTCATTCCTCTGGAAAGTCGGAATACGGATCGCTGCACGATTGGCATATAACTGATCCAGTCGGTTGTACTCGCCAAGCGTCCGTTCAGCAACAGCTTGGGGTTGTGGTGGAGGAGGTAGTTGTCCACCTTCCTCATCCTGCACCAAACCTTGTGGAAGATCCATCTCAACTGTAGTTCTTTTCCTTGTTCGACTCGTGCGTTCAAGTTCTGCTAGCTCTGAGTTGGAGAGATTGATCAGTGGTGTGTTCTTCGTTCTCCTGGTGGTACGCTGATGCATACACCTGAAAATCAAAAGAAAACGAAAAGATAAGTAACCAAAATTTAAAAACAGACGTTCAGTGTCGATCGATACCAAGGGAGTATCGATCGATACTGACGACGAACTTAGACAAAATCGACAACTAAAATTCTAATGGTGAATTTTTAGAGTCCCCGGCAACGGCGCCAAATTTGATATGCTCAAATTAATACCCTATGATGATACTAAAGCAGTTGCTGCAGTAAAGTTAGGGGTCGAACACAAGAACTCAAGAAAACTCACGCAATAGAGGAAAGATGCAGATTGTGCTAAGCAAACAAATGATTGAATAGAAAACAAATGATTGAATTAAACTTAGGTTGATTTATATGGGAGGAAACTAGGCTCAAGGAAATTCTCGGAAATCAATGATAAATAACAATTAATCAATTAAGGTTCAATTCAATTAGCCGCTATTCTTGAACTCAAACACGATAGTATAGTTAACCAACTCTCGTTGTGAAAACTAACTAAGTCTAAAATCTAGAATTCCAAATCTCTTTGCAAATCCTACACAGTAAACCAGCAATCAATTCAAGTTTGATATGTTCACAATTCGATTAAACCAAATCTCTTTGCAGATAATCCATTGCTCACCTAGGTTTTATCAGTTACTCAATTGCACCTTTGTCGTGCTAATCGATTAATCTAGGTTCTATGTTCTAAGTGATCAGGTTAGAAAT
>CM049192.1:18659415-18799993 GCA_026770425.1 Boechera divaricarpa | reverse complement strand
TTCTCATATCAATCGATCATCAGAGTCTCGCCCGAGGCAATGGTGATGCACGAAACATGTCTGGGTGCTCCTCCAGAAGGAATGGCATCGTAGAAGACTTCTCCGTCAATGCAAGAGAAAGAGATTCTCTTATTAGGCGTGTCCATGATCGCGCCAACAGTAGCCATGAATGGTCTTCCCAAAATCAAGGGCACCTTGGATCCTTGGCTCATCTCCACAACCTGAAAATCAGTAGGAATCAGACAATCTCCTATTTTAACAGGTAAATCAAGAATTGTAGCGTAAGGGAGTGAGCTAGAAGAATCCGTGTATGTGAGAAGCGTGTTAGGAGATCTCATATCAGCTTTCAATCTCTCTGCAATCGCCCTCGACATGACGTTGACACTAGACCCTGAGTCAACGAGAGACTCCTTGAAGTTTACTCTAGATATGGAGCATGGAACTGAGAATTTTCCTGGGTCTTCCCTCTTTGTCAACTGTCTCAGCGGTGGTGGTGTATCAGCAACGGGAGGTCCTGCAACCATCTTTTTTGACAAAAACTTCCTTCTAGCAGCCGCCCACTCCTCTCTTGTCAGCTTGGGAAGAACAGGGTTAGGTAGCTTTAGTTTGTATACCCGTTCCTCAACCATCTCTGTCCTTTTCTCAGTTATTGATTCAGCCTACGAAGGGTATCGACTGATACCAGATGAGTGTCGATCTATACTGGAGTTTTGTATCGTCTCTGCAGGTTGGTGTTGATCGACACAGGTAGGGGTGTCGATCGATACGTGTGGAATGTCAGAATTCTTATCTTCATCTTCAGCAATCTTCAAATCTACAGCAAGTCTCGGGAAGTGTCGTCGATACCAGGCAGGTATCGGTCGATACTAGTATCACTGGATACGAACACAGTCATCTCAGGCTCAAAATCCTCTTCTCTAGCGCTCGAGGTGATTGCATTGACATGTCCATGCTGTGGTTGAACTATCTTTCCCTTGACAGCTGCTGATGTCTGAGCTATTTGATTTTCCAGCATCTTCTGACGGATTTCGAGAGCGTTGATTCTCCCATTCAGATCAGTGTATAAATTATCCAGTTTTCTATTAAAATCTCCAGTCATCTTTTCCTGTCCCTGCAGAATTTGTTCCAAGAGGATCTCCGTCTTACTCTCTGTAGATCTCGGAGAATGCGGTTGGTAAGCTGAATTACCGTATTGGCGAGTAAAATAACCGCCTTGAAGTGGTTTTTGGGCGAATTGAGTGGCACCAAAATCAGATTGGTTACCTCCAGACTTGTAACCACCTTGCTGATTGTTGTTGAAGCTTCGGTTGTTGTTGTAACCAAATCGCTGACCCTGAAAACCAGAACCACCAATGTAGTTAACATCCTCTGCCTCATCTTCAATGTTCCCTACTTCCTCAGCAAAATGTACAGCCTTCTTCGTCTTCCCACTAAGAGGTTGTGCATCATGTCCAGTTTCGCCTGAACCTCAGCAAACTGCGAACCGTCAGCAACACTAACGAGCCTTTTCCGCTCAAAATCAGCATTCTTGGTGCTATTGCTAGACGCCAAGTTCTCAATCAGCTTCACAGCATCGGTTGGAATCCTAGTGTTGAAGTTCCCGTTGCTTGCAGAATCCAGTGCCATCTGATACCGCCAATCAATCCCTCTGTAAAAGATCCCGAGCAGCTGAACTTGACTGAAACCGTGATGCGGACAGTCTCTCTGGTAGGACCTAAATCGCACCCAAGCAGCCTTGAGTGCTTCTGTTGGACCCTGAGAAAATTGAGAGATCTTGTTCCTGAGCTCCTCCGATCTCGCATCGTCATAGAAATTGTTCAGGAATGCGTTCTTGGTCTCGTTCCAAGTAGCGAGAGATCCGGGAGGTAGCTGTTTCAGCCAGTAAGCTGCCTCTCCACCAAGAGAGTATGGAAAGAGCTTACAAAAGAGGTATTCATGTGGTACTCCATTGCACTTCATACTGGTGACCAAGTCCTCGAATTTCTCGATGTGATCCATAGGGTGCTCACGAGAGAAACCGGTGAAGGGGTGTTGTCCAACAAGAGTGAAGTAAGCAGGCTTCAGCTCAAAGTCATTCCTCTGAAAAGTCGGAATACGGATCGCTGCACGATTTGCATAGAATTGATCCGGTCGGTTGTACTCGCCAAGCGTCCGTTCAGCCTCGGCGTGAGGTTGCTGAGGTTGACGTCCTTCTTCCTCACCATGCTCCAAACCATGTGGAAGATCCATCTCAACTGTAGTCCTTTTCTTTGTTCGAATTGTGCGTTCAAGCTCTGCTAATTCTGTGTTGGAGAGATTGATCAGTGGTGTGTCCTTCTTTCTCCTGGTAGCACGCTGATGCATACACCTGAAAATCAAAAAATGAGAAAATAAGTAACCAAAATTCAAAAACAGACGTTCAGTGTCGATCGATACCAGTGGAGTATCGATCGATACTGACGACGAACTTAGACAAAATCGACAACTAAAATTCTAATGGTGAATTTTTAGAGTCCCCGGCAACGGCGCCAAATTTGATATGCTCAAATTAATACCCTATGATGATACTAAAGCAGTTGCTGCAGTAAAGTTAGGGGTCGAACACAAGAACTCAAGAAAACTCACTCAGTAGATGAAAGATGCAGATTGTGCTAAGCAAACAGTGAATGACGAGAAAACAAATGATCAAATTAAACTTAGGTTGAATTAATATGGATGGGAGCTAGGCTCAGGGAAATTCTCAGGAAATCAATGATAGATAACAATTAATCAATTAAGGTTCAATTCAATTAAGCGCCGTTCTTGAACTCAAACACGAAAGTATAGTTAACCAACTGTCGTTGCGAGAACTAACTAAGTCTAAAATCTAGAATTCCAAATCTCTTTGCAAATCCTACACAGTAAACCAGCAATCAATTCAAGTTTGATATGTTCACAATTCGATTAAACCAAATCTCTTTGCAGATAATCAAATTGCTCACCCTAGGTTTTATCAGATTACTCAATTGCACTGTCGTGCCTAATCGATAAATCTAGGTTCTATGTTCTAAGTGATCAGGTTAGAAATAGCTTTGAGTACAACCTATGGTGAAGAACTATTCAGATTTTGAACCCTAACAAAACAATCATCATGAATCAGAGAAATCCATATGAGAAATCCCTAAACCTAAAAAGAGACTACTCAGACATGATAGATGAAACAAATACCATAACTGAATAAATCATGAAATTAAATATAACAAAAGAATAAAAACAAGGGTTTGGGATCTTCTCTATGATGAACAAAGTCTTGGATCCGTCTCCCTCACAAAAGCTTTCAAATCTCAATGGTGGCTCAATAATAATAGTCAAAAGTAAAGTCTGCCGTCTCCCCCTATTGACTAAAAGTTTGCTTAAATAGGTCTAAAAACACGAGCTGGGCTTCTTTTGTAAATAAAGGGGATGATTGGGCTTCTTATGGTCTTCCTTGAAAATCTCTTCTGCGCGTTGATTACGTCTGGTATCGATCGATACCATGATGGTATCGATCGATGCTAAAGCTTCAAAACGGGTACTTTCTTCGGTTTGCTCCAAAAAGGCTCCAAATGTCTCCAAAATCTCCAATTTCGTCCCAAACGTGCTAAAACCTGAAAAGACTCTAAAATGATAGAAAAAGCACTAGAAAGACTCGATAAAACGACTTATATCATGGCTAAAAACGGGTAAAATCCATGATATATCAATAGCTATGGTGTAAAGCAACAAATTCCATAGGCTGCCTATGGAAGACCCTCTTGATCATTTAGATGAGTTTGATAGGCTCTGCAGCCTTACCAAGATCAATGGAGTTAGTGAAGATGGTTTCAAGCTGAGACTCTTTATATTCTCTCTTGGTGACAAAACCCATCTCTGGGAGAAGAATCTATCCCATGGCTCTATCACTTCATGGGATTACTGCAAGAAAGCTTTCCTTCCCAAGTTCTTCTCCAATGCTAGAATCACTCGCCTCCGGAATGAGATATCCAGTTTTTCTTAGAAAGATGGGGAGACCTTCTGCGAATCATGGGAAAGATTCAAGAGTTACACTACTCAATGTCCTCACCACGGTTTCCGCAATGAGTCCCTACTCAGCACCCTTTACAGAGGAGTTCTTCCAAAGATAAGGATGGTTCTCGATACTGCAAGCATTGGCAACTTTCTCAACAAAGATGTAGATGATGGCTGGCAACTGGTGGAGAACCTCGCTCAATCAGATGGACACTACAATGCTGAGTATGATAGAAGTGTAAGGGGCAGTGTTGATTCCGAGGAAAGGACTATGAAAGAAATCAAGGCTCTGAATGCCAAGTTGGATCAACTACTCTAGCAGAGGAAGCAAGTTCACTTTGCTAGTGAGGATACAGTCTTTCAAGTTCAAGATGGGGAGGATGATGGTATGGAAGAGGTCAGCTATGTTCAGAATCAAGGTGGCTACAACAAAGGTTTCATCAACTACAAGATAAACCCAAATCTCTCTTACAGGAGCACCAACGTTACTAACCCTCAGGATCAAGTCTACCCGCCTCAGCCACAACTGCCTCAATCCAAGCCTTTTGCTGCTTACAACTAGAAACAGGGTTTTGTTCCTAAGCCGCACTACCAGAACAGCTATCCGCAACAGGGAGTCATGGGTCCACCACCTGGTTTCATATCTCACCAAGCTCCGCCTTCTACCGCTCTGGATCATCAGATGATAACCATGCTGCAATAACTTCTTCAGGGTCAAGCAGCTGGTGCAATGGAAGCTGCTCAGAAGTTTGGTGAAATCAAAACACAGATGGATTATACCTATAATGATCTTAATAGCAAGATTGAGACATTGCACTCAAAGATTAAGTACATGGAGGGCAAGATTGCATCTACTTCTAGCACATCACAGCTCCTAGGAAAAGCAGTCCAAACCCCAAAGGACTTTGCTCACATTAATGCCATCACTTTAAGGAGTGGAAAGGAGTTACCTGAGAGGGAAGGATCAGTTAAAGTCACTTAGGACAGTGAGGTTGAAGATGGGGAGGATTTGAGCTGCAAAAAGAATCAAGAAACTCGTCTAGAGGCTGACTCTAGCAACCAGCCGACCACCCTGGTCGAGCTAGCCCTCTACCTGCCGCAAAACCTGCTATTTTAGAGGGAAAAAAAGTACCCTTTGTCCCTCCTCCTTACAAACCTAAACTGCCTTTCCCAAAACGATTCAAGAAAGAAATAATGGAGAAGTATAGAGCGCTTTTTGACAAGCACATGAGGGAAGCAGAGATTAGGATACCTCTCATTGATACCTTCTCAATGTTTCCTACATATAAGAAATTCTTGAAGGATGCAGCAAATGAGAAAGCCAAGGAGATTCAAGGTATGGTAGTTTTGTCAGAAGAGTGCAGTGCCATTATCTAGAAGAGGGTTATCAAGGAGAAGCTAAGTGATACAGGTTCATTCACCCTACCATGCTCTTTGGGGCCATTGATCTTCAAAATGTCTCTCTGTGATCTTGGAGCATCTATCAGTCTCATGCCACTCTTAGTTGCTAAGAGATTAGGATTCAGTAATTATAAGCCTTGCAACATCTCTTTGGTGCTTACAGACAGATCTGTTAGGATCCCTCAGGGCATGTTACAAGATCTACCTCTAAGGGTTAGAATAACTAAGATACCTACAGACTTCATAGTGCTGGAGATGGATGAAAAACCAAGAGATCCTCTGATTCTAGGAAGACCTTTTTTAGCTACAGCTGGAGCGGTTATTGATGTTCGAAAGGGAAAGATTGATCTTAATCTTGGGAGTGATTTCAAAATGACATTCGACATCAAAGACACAATGAGAAAGCCATCAATAGAAAGACAGATCTTCTATATTGAGGAAATGGATCAACTTGCTGATGAACTTCTGGAGGAACTTAATATAGGATTGAGTCTAGATTGTTTTCATATAGGGCTGCTGCATATGCTGATATATCATTACCCGTTTTTAGCCATGATATAAGTCGTTTTATCGAGTCTTTCTAGTGCTTTTTCTATCATTTTAGAGTCTTTTCAGGTTTTAGCACGTTTGGGACGAATTTGGAGATTTTGGAGACATTTGGAGCAAACCGAAGAAAGTTCCCGTTTTGAAGCTTTAGCATCGATCGACACCATCGTGGTATCGATCGATACCGACGTAATCAACGCGCAGAAGAGATTTTCAAGGAAGCCCATAAGAAGCCCAACTATCCCCTTTATTTACAAAAGAAGCCCAGCTCGTGTTTTTAGACCTATTTAAGTAGTTTTTAGTCATTAGGTCGGGGGCGGCAGACTTTACTTTTCACTTTTATTCTTGAGCCATCATTGAGATTTGAGAACTTTTGTGAGGGAGACGGATCCAAGACTTTGTTCATCATAGAGAAGATCCCGAACCCTAGTTTTTATTCCTTTGTTTAATTCCATGATTTATTCAGTTATGTTATTTGTTTCATCTATCATGTCTGAGTAGTCTCATTTTAGGTTTAGGGTTTTCTCATATGGATTTCTCTGATTTATGATGATTGATTTGTCAGGGTTCATAATCTGAATAGTTCTTCACCATAGGTTGTTCTCAAAGCTATTTCTAACCTGATCACTTAGAACATAGAACCTAGATTAATCGATTAGGCACGACAGTGCAATTGATTAATCTGATAAAACCTAGGGTGAGCAATTGGATTATCTACAAAGAGATTTGGTTTAATCGAATTGTGAACATATCAAACTTGAATTGATTGCTGGTTTACTGTGTAGGATTTGCAAAGAGATTTGGAATTCTAGATTTTAGACTTAGTTAGTTTTCACAACGACAGTTGGTTAACTATACTATCGTGTTTGAGTTCAAGAACGGCGCTTAATTGAATTGAACCTTAATTGATTAATTGTCATCTATCATTGATTTCCTGAGAATTTCCCTGAGCCTAGTTTCCTCCCATATAAATCAACCTTAAGTTTAATTCAATCATTTGTTTTCTCGTCGTTCATTGTTTGCTTAGCACAATCTGTAATCTTTTATTCTACTGTGTGAATTTTCTTGAGTTCTTGTGTTCGACCCCTGATATACTGCAGCAACTGCTTTAGTACTTTTAGGGTATTAATTTGAGCATATCATATGCATAGGAGATTATGAAGATTATAACCTTGCAATCTTGCTGATTTAATATGACAATTTCAGTATCCTCGTTTCTAGTTGTCTAATGCATTATTAATGAACTTGAAGTAAGACTGCACCATAGTTTGAATGCATAGCTAGATTATGTCTCAACTGAAGCATGCTGTGATTTGATACCATTTCCTATCTATTTGAACCTGAACTTGACTTATAATTATCATGTCTATGCACTGCATTTGAACTAATGGATACCATATACATACTTGGATTCTCTTTCACCTGTTTACCACTCTTGCTAATCCAAGTAGCTGTTTTCATTTTTAGAACAGTTTTACCCTACCCTTAACCTAGCCTTCTTTCAAGTCATGTTTATACTTTATTGAGTGTGTGAGGTTTGTATTTAAATGAGCTTGATAGAAAGTGTTAGGTTTGAGCCGACAAGGATAGAGTCTCATGTAGTTATGGTTTGCAATTTTCGAATCAGATAGGATTAGGTGGGAACTTGATCATTGGGTATAGGGTTTGGTTCTTCAAAAAAAAAACTTGGCGGAAATGAAAGAAAAAAAAGGGTTAAAAGTTTCTAGGAGAGGAAGAGCTGTAAGTAATAGATCTAGTAAAGGATTTGGGCTGTGCTAAAAAGAGAAAAAGGGAAGAAAGGCAAAGAGCCTAATGTTTTAAGAAAGAAAGCCTAAGCTAAAGGTGAAAAAACCCCAAATCCGCTATAAATCTTAAGAACCTCTCCTTAGAACAAGAGCAAAAAGAAAAGAATAAGTCTGATCCAAGAAAAAGTTCAGGACAGAAAAGATGATTGCTAATGAGTTAAGGGTAGAGATAGGACATTTTCTGGATTTAGAATTAGGGGTTAAGATCATTTGTGTATGGTTGGGTAGATGAGAGTCTATTCTTGTATGCATACGTTGGTTCTTACCTTTAGCATTCTGCTAAGGCTCATTCCTTTTCTTGAGAGATCTCTACTTTGAAACGATTAACCATACGGAAGGGACCCTCTTTGTCTCTTGACCTTACCCTCAGCCAAATGAGTTCATTGAATGTGCATAGTCTTGATTCATGGTTTCTGCTTAATTGAATGTCAAAGAGAATGGTAGATTTGAATGAATGTCTAGATTGAGACTATTTGAAATTGTGCTGTGAATAGTATGGCTAAGGTTTTTAAGTAGAGTTCATATACTTTGTATTCTAGAACTAGCAACTTGGACATTGATGTCATCTGTTATATCTGCAAGTTTTGGTTCTGAATCCCCATTTTCAAGCCTCTCTTCTATCTTATTCTTGTCTGTTTGTTTGAGGGCAAGCAAAGACTAAGTTTGGGGGAGTTGATATGTCTATATTTTACATGGTTTTAGCATGCATTTATCACCCATTTAGCCTTGTTTAATCGCATATTCTTGACATTTGTTTCCAGTTTCGCATACTTAAAGTGTTTTGCATTAGGATTGCATGCATATTGCAATTTTGAGCTATTTCAGGTGCATTCAAGGGATATTGGAGATGTTGAAGTCAAATGGAGAAAAAAGAGAGCTTAACTCGACCAGAAACTCAAATGGAGACTGACTCTAGTAAGCAGCTCGAGTCAGCAGGTCGAGCTAGTGCATTCTACACCAAAAACTACACTTTGAGCCCAACTCTAGTAGGCAGCCTAAGCCCGTTGGTCGAGCTCATCTAGAAAAATGCCATCTTGAAGTCTAAAGGCAAGCTCGATCACCTATAGTCGAGCCCGTTGATCGAGCTCTCCAGAAAAATGCAATCTTGGAGCTCTGAAGTCTAGCTCGATCACCTGTGGTCGAGCTCGTTGATCGAGCTCTCAAGAAAAATGCAATCTTGGAGCTCTGAAGTCTAGCTCGACCTACATGGTCGAGTGCACCCAAAAATTTAGCTATTTTGTCTTTTTGTGATTTAGTATAAATACTCTGTATTAGTTTAAGATCAGGATAACTCGTTTTTAAGCTTTTTCATTTGTTCTTGCTTCCTGGATCCTATAACTTTGAATCTACTTGTTATTTTTGTTTGAATCTTTCTAATCTATCTATTCTCTTCTTTATCTTTCTTATTATGCAAGTTTTTATGATTTCTGGGTTTGTGATTTTGATGTTCTTCATGTGTTCTGAGTAGTCTTTAGGGTTCTTAAGGATAGGATAGATTAGGTGTGGAATCTTAGTCTTCTAGGTGGTTTAAGTGTAGATTGCTTGATTTCCCTTCTGGATTAGTGTTCTTAATGCTAATTACTCTCTGATCAATTGAAATTAGAACCTAGGTATTTCCACACCGAGAAGGTGTTTGATGAAATGCTTGACTGAACTAATTCCAGAGATTTACATTCCTAGCCTAAGGGATTAGTTATCTAGGGTGTTTATTGGCTTTATTAAACTGAATCTTAATGCCTGCTAAGCTAGATTTCGCTAAAGGGATTTAGGTGTGGAACTAGATTAGCTTGAGGTTATTTATCATGGGAATGAACTTGACTACTTATGAGTTTAATGTCTAAGGAATAGCTTGATTGAGTTTGTTAAACCATCTAGGTAGATTAAGAGGATACACCAAGTCAATTACCCCATCCTTAGAAGCTTCTCTCGCTTGATTGATTTCTGTTTCATTGCCTTTGCTAGTTTCTGTTAGTAGCTATCGCCCTGTTTTTGCTCTGTTTTCGTTCTGTTAGTTGCTTCTAGATTCTGTTTTTAGTTTCTGTTTAGGTTGATAGATTCGCATCTTATTGCTTGCTTGGCTTGACTTAAACTGTTTGATTGCATCCTGCTTGGTTAATATCGCACCCATTTGGATTGATACCTTATTGTACTACAATGACATGATAGTTCAATAATAAATGGACATATATCAAGTCTTGAAGTTTTTGGAGCCAGCTCGACCATAGCACTCGACCACCCATGGTCGAGTGCCCCTAAAAACTAGCCTATTTTTTCTTTTTGTGATTTAGGGTTTCTATCTCTTAGTATAAATACCCTATAATCGCTTAACACTAAACTAACTCGTTTTTAAGCTTTCTTTATCTGTTCTTGTTTTCTGGATCCTATAACTTTGATTATACTGAGTGTTTGTGTTTGAATCTTTCATTTCTATCTATTCTCTTCCTTATCTTTCTGATTATGCAAGTTTTATTGATTTCTGGGTTTATGATTTTGATGTTCTTCATGGGTTCTGAGTAGTCATTAGGGTTCTTAAGGATGGGATAGATTAGGTGTGGAATCTTAGTCTCCTAGGTGGTTTAAGTGTAAAATTATTTGATTTCCCTTCTGGATTAGTGTTCTTAATGCTAATTACTCTCTGATCAATTGGAATTAGAACCTAGGTATTTCCACACCCAGAAGGTGTTTGATGAAATGCTTGACTGAACTAATTCCAGAGATTTACATTCCTAGCCTAAGGGATTAATTGTCTAGGGTGTTTATTGGCTTTAGTACACTGATTCTTAATTCCTGCTAAGCTAGATTTTGCTAAAGGGATTTAGGTCTGGAACTAGATTAGCTTGAGGTTATTTATCATGGGAATAAACTTGACTGCTTATGAATTTAATGCTAGGGAATAGCTTGCTTGAGTTTGTTAAACCATCTAGGTAGATTAAGAGGATGCATGAAAGGACCTACCCCGGAACAATAAGACGGAACCCGCGGAAAATACGAAATTTTTACAACTTTTTCTTAAAACATTTCTAATCGGTGAATAATTAAAACTTACTTGGTACTCAAGCTAAAGACTCCACATCTAATGCAAGACAAACACTTAAACCTTAATGCAATAAGGATCGATCGATCTTGCCTAGAATCGATCGATCCTATTTCCTAAAAACAGACCCGAAACTTTTGGCTTAAGAACGCCCCTCAGGAACGGTCGATCCTGACCCCATAGGATCGATCGATCACCCTTGGACCGATCGATCTTCACACCCTAAAACAATCCGGAAATTTTTACGTTAAAACAGATCGATCGATCATTCCTTGATCGGTCAATCTCTTACCTCCACCATAATAACCCGATCATTCTAGCCCAAATAACCCGCCAGGATCGATCGATCTCACCCCGGGATCGGTCGATCCTAACCCTTAAAACTTGGCCAGCAATCTTCTGCTTCAAAAACAACCTACAGGATCGATCGATCCTACTTGGATCGGTCGATCTCTCCTTTGGCCTGCGCCCAAAACAACTTCACTGAAGCAACACACAACAACAACCAACAACCAACCATGACATTTCTTAAGCATTCAAAACCATCTTAACGTACCAATATGCATCATATCAAGTTCAAACATTGCATCCTAAGTACATAAGTTATAAACAACACAAAAGATGCAAAAAGGGAACCCGATATGCCTAGATCATCCATCTTCCTTCTCGGTCTTGGTTCTACGAGCTCCGCTATTTAAGACTTGTCCTTACCTGCACCAAAAGAGGCGCGTAAGCATTGATAATGCTTAGTGAGGCGGTCATCCCGTCCCCACCGCGACACGAACATACAATTACCAAACTTACCGCAATCAACATGCAATGCAACAATCAAACCATAACATGATAGAGCTATATCGTCACCCATACAACACACACATGGACTAGCCATAAATCACACCCATATAGTCAAACCCTACATCACACATAAATCACGAAGAGTCTAATAATTGTATGACTATGCTACGGTCACGCACTCACCTCGAATACGGTTGAAACGAAGAACACTACTTCTTCTTGGCTCTTACTTAGCCAACACCAAGGTAGTACCAATCCCTAACAATAGATCACCAAGGTAACACTTCTCAAGAGGTGATAACAATCTCTCAAACTCGGATTATCCAAACCCCCAAATCGAATTCCTTTCTCCAAAAACAGGGCTTTCTTTAACCGATCATAACTTTTACCCTAATTCAAATTTAAGAAGTTCCTTCGGTGAACTTCAAGATCAAACTCTCAATAACCTATCTACCAAATTTCAGTCCCAACAACAAAGATTTGAGTGCCCAATCACTCCATCAAACTCGCCCCGTCGCTACAGCCCGAAAATAGAGTAGTCTAGGGAGAAAAATTCATTTCTTCCAAACCCCTCAACATAATCCCACGAACTTTGGTAGATAACTAGTAAAGAGATTGAAGAACTTACCCACAAAATTTCAGCTCAAACAGAGCTCTCTAGCTTGGTCGATCGGATCTCTCAAGACACCCCAAGAATTCTGTTTTCTCACCTCTTTCTCCTTTACTCTTCTTCCATTCTCTTCTTCTTCCTCCCCTCCTTCTTCCTCTCTTTCTTTCTCTCCTTTTTCTCTCTTCTTCCCTCTCTCTAAATTTAGATTTTTCTTGCCCAAATGAAGAGAAGAGAAGCTTCAAGAACAATATAGAAGGAGACGGGAGGACCGCCTCACTAAGCATTATCAATGCTTACGCGCCTCTTTTGTTGCAGGTAAAGAAAAAACTTAGGTGTTGGAGCGCGTGGAACCAAGGCTGAAGTGAAGGAAAAGGATGATCTAGACGGGTTTAAATGGGTTTTGCGTATTTTTGAATGGTTTAAGTTTGGTACTTAACACATTTTGCGTATGGTTATTGCCTTGTGTCGTTATGACTTGTGTTGGCTTGTTGAGATTACCCTCGGGTTGCCGGGCAAGGGTGGGGATCGACCGATCCAGGTAGGATCGATCGATCCTATGGGGTCGTTTTGGCTCAGAAATCTTTTGAGGAATCGGGATTGATCGATCTCGGCAAGATCGATCGATCCTGGGGAATCCATTTGGGCCAGAAACTTTTGGTCTGTTTTTAGGGGTTAGGATCGATCGATCCTGGGTGAGATCGATCGATCCCTATTGTATTAAGGTTCAGGTGTTTGTCTTGTATTAGATGTGGAGTCATTAGCTTGGGTAGCAAGTAATCTTTTAATTATTCATCGTTTAGAAATGTTTCAAGAAAGGTTTTTAAAATCTCGTATTTTTTTTTGTGGTTTTCGCGCCTTGTTTGATCATTGACTTCGGGGTAGGTCCTTTCAATTTGGTGAAATAGGTCAAATTCTTACTAGACCAAAGTTTCGTTGTAGAAGGTGTCAATCCATAAGGGTGAAGATATTAACCAAAAAAGATGTGATCAAGCAATTCAAGTCAAGCCAAGCAAATAATGTATAGGACTCTAGCAACCTAGACAGAAACTGAAAATGGAAGCTAAAATAGATATTATCTAGGACTAGCAGAAACTAACAGAAGCATAGCAATATCAGAAACGGCGTATAGGACTAACAGAGGATTCAATCAATGCAAGAGAAGTTCCTAAGAATGGGGTAATCGACTCAGTGTGTCCTCTTAGCCTACCCAGGTGGTCTAACAAAACTCATTCAAGCTATTCCCTAGACATCAAACATCACAACCAGTTAAGTCCACTCCCGTGATAAGTAACCTCAAACTAGACCACTTCCAGACCCAATCTCTTGGCGAAATCTACCCTAGCAGACATTATGATTCAGTTCAATATTGTCAATAAACACCCTAGACAACTAATCCCTTAGGCTAGGCATGCAAATCTCTAACATCAATTCAGTCAAGCATTTTTTCAAACACCTTCTGGGTAGAAAAACACCTAAGTTCTAATCTCAATTGATCAGAGAGAAATTAGCATTAAGAACACTGATTTAGAAGGGAAATTAAACAATCTACTCTTAAACCACCTAAAAGACTATGATTCCACACCTAATCTATCACATCCTTAAGAACCCTAATGACTACTCAGAACTCATAAAGAACGTTAAGAACACAAACCCAGAAATCATAAAAACTTGCATAAAAGACAGAAATAGATAGAGAAATGATAGAACAGAATAAATCAACTCAAAATAACAAGTAGAAATCAAATTACAAAGTCTGGAAATCAAGAACAATGAAGAACAGAAGGAAAACTCAAAAATTAGGGCTAAAAACCAAAAAAACTCCCTAAGTCTTAATCCCACATTAGGTATTTATACTAAGTCTTAAAAACTCTAAAACGTCATGGGCAAAATGGTAAAAACGTGCAGGATAGGTCCAGCTCGACCATGTCTTGGTCGAGTGGTGTGCTCGAGCTGGATGAAATCAAGATTGCATTTTTATGTGTTGAGCTCGAGCAGGTGACTCGATTGTATGGGCTCGAGCTGGACTCAAAAATTCCAAGACTCCTCTTTTATGTTGGGTGCCACCTTTTGACCCAGCTCGATCCCTTAGCTCGAGCATAGGTGCTCGAGTCTGTTGTCCTAGACAGCTTCGAGTCCAAAGTCGCCTGAAAATACCTGTAACAAGCCAAATATGCAAGATGTATGCAAACCTAATGCAAAACACCCTGAGTATGCAAAACTAGGAATAAATGACAAGAACAAGTCAAATAACATGTCTAAATATATGAATTATGCAAGCTAAAACTATGCAAAATGCAAACATATCAACTCCCCCAAATTTAGTCTTTACTTGCCCTCAAGCAAACAAAGGAATAAGAATGGAGAAGAGGTTTGAAAGTGGGGACTCAGAACCAAAACTTGCAGATTGTAACAGATGACCTCAATGTCCAAGTTACCAATTCTAGAATGCAAAGTTTATGAACTCTACTTAAAAACGTTAGTCATACTCTTCGCAGCACAAGTTCAATCAAAACTCAACCTAGACATGCATTCAAACCTATCATTCCCCTTAACATTCATTTGGCTAAGGGTATGGTCAAGAGACAAAGATAGTCCCTTCAGTAAGGTTTTGTTAATTCAGAACAAGGATCTCTCAATGAAATGGAATGAGCTTTAGTAGAATGCTAAAGGTAAGAACCAACCTATGCATACAAGAATAAACTCCCATCTACCCAGTCCTACACAAGTATTCTTAACCTTTAAGTCTAAACCCAGAAAGTCATCCTAATTCTACCCTTGACCCTTAGGTCTTCCCTTTTGATTTCTTGGATCATTTTCATCTTTTCTTTTTATTTTTGGTTCTAGGAGGGTTTATACACATATACATCTAGCGGATTGGGGGTTTTTCTTAACTAGCTTAGGCATTTTTATATTTTTCAGACTTTTAAGCTTTCTGCCTTTTCTTTTCTTTTATTATGCACATCCCCTAATCCTTTACTTGATACTTAAACATTCAGATCATTCCCCTCCTAAGAACTCTTATCCTTTTCTTTTAACCTTTTCCAAGTTTTTCATTCTTTTCTATCCACAGGACCAACCCTTTTTCCCCATGATACAGATTCCACCTAGTCCTATCTGATTCGAAAATTGCAAACCAGAACTACATGAGAATCTATCCTTGTCGGCTCAAACCTAACACGTTCTACCAAGCTATTCGAGAAAAAGGCCTCACACACTCAGCAAATCGATGTAAGGGCTTGAAAGAAGGCTAGGTTAAAGGTATGGTAAAACTGTTCTAACAATGAGAATCAGCTACTTGGATTAGCAAAGAGTGGTATAAACAGATGAAAAAAGAATCCAAGTATGTATATGGTATCCATGAGTTCAGATTCAATGCATAGACATGATAATTATAAGTCAAATTCAGGTTCAAATAGATAGGGAATGACAGAAAATCACAGCATGCTTCAGTTAAGACTTAATCTAGCTGCGCATTCAAAGCATGGTTCAGTCTTACTTCAAGCTCAATAACAAGGCATTAAACAACTAGAAACGAGGGCATTGAAATCATACAGTTGAATCAGCAAGTTTACAAGGTTTAAATCATCATAATCCCCTGTGCATATGCAACAGCCCTATATGAAAAAATATAGACTCAATCCTAATATGCAGATGCAATACTACATGAACATTTTTTTTTTTTTTTGTAATCATTTTCGAAAATTTTCTAATTTTTTTTGGTTCTTCTATGCCATAGATTCATGCAGACTCAAGAATGCACAAAATCAAAATAAGAACAGAGAAAACACATCAAACAAATCTTAACCCTTCTCCCCAAACTTAAATTACACAGTCCCTTGGGTAATAAAAATTTGGAAAGAAAGGTTAAGAAACAACAGAAGACATGAAAATGATGCAACTAATATATACAAGAATGGACGGAACGGGTACCTCATGGCTTGGAGAAGAAGGAAGAGATCGAGTCCTCCATGCTCTTACGCGTATAGGTTGACTCGACCTGGGTGTGCTCGAGCTGGCGGCTCGAGTTAGACGAGCGCAGGTGTCTGGCTCGACCTACGTGATCGAGCTGACTGCTCGAGCCAGACGCCCCGCTTGTTGAGCGTCTCTTCTTTACATATTGTTGAAGCTGCCTTGGTTTGAAAGAGGAAGCTCTTGGTGGTTTCATTGCAGGTGCATGAGGCCTTGGTTCCTCCCGAAATGAACTGCTTCCCACCAGAACTCTTTTTGGCAAGATGACCTTCTTAGATGTGGGGGCAGTGAACTTTTGTTTGAAGTCCTTGAGCTGGTCCTTGACTTCCTTCATTTGATCCTTCAGATCTTCACAGTACCCTTAAGTGCAGCAACAGTCTTGCCCTGGAACTTGTTCCACTTCTGTAAGAGACCAATCTTCTTGTGTGCTTCCTTCAGAGCTGGGCTATGTGAGGGTTTAAGGCTGTATTCCTCAAACGCATACATTTCTGTTGTATCATTCTCCTCTTCAACAGCAACATGATCGTCTGAACCTATGTCTTGCTGCATGATCTCCTCATCTGGATTGTAGAGTCTGTCAAGAGGAGGATCGAAATCTATGTTCTGGCCCGTTCGTACCTTAGTCAAATCCATGCAAGGAAGACGCAGCTTGGTTTCCCCAACGGTTGGATGCATGAACTTCTATATGTGCTCATCTGAAGGTGTTGTATGGTCTACGAATCTGCACCTTCTCAAGAAATCCACATCTATCCATTTCGGTGGATAAGGCTCCGAAATTAGCTCCACATTACAAGCAACAAGAATGGGAGTAATTATACCCCCAATGCAGAGCTCACCCCCAGATTCCATCTTATCCATCCTCATTGCCCAGTCCTTGTAGCAGAGGAGTTGTTCCAGCAGAACAAAAGTGAGGTTTGCATCTGCCCTATCACCCCTCATCTTCAACCCACCTCTTGTATTGCCCAGAAGTGGTAGTACGCACAAGTCCAGCATTTTTAATTCTCCTTCATTCACTGTCCCAGTCACCTTTCTGGCAAACATAGTGCTTGCTATGGTCTTGTGAAGATATCTCAGAACAGGGCTTCGGATGCTAGAACTCTTGCTTCTGGAAGAGGAGAAAGGTTTGGTGTCTCCAATGGTTGACCACAGTTGCTGAAGCTCCTCGTGGTCAATGTCTTGAACGGGTTCATCTCTCCCAGAAAAACCATATAGAGTATCAATCTCCTTGATGGTGAGAGCATAGGATCGACCTTTGCACGTGAAGGTTATGAAGCCGGGGCCGCCATCAGATTCATAGTCAGGCTCCTCATCATAGAAGTGACCAGCGAGAGATGAGAGGAAATGGCATGTCTCCTCTTTGTGGCCTTCCAGCTGGATCATCATGAACGTACTTAAGCCTCCTGTCTCATATCCCTAGCAATGCCGAGTTTCTGCATCGTTTCTCTATGTGGGTAGCGTGTCCCTTCAAAACCCCGAGCAAGAAGAACCTCCAAGAACTTTGCTGTAGAAGGTTTGCCCTTCTTTTGAGGCTTTTTTGTCACCTTAGGTTCATCTTCTTCTATTGCACCAGTGTCAAGATGCATGCTAGGCTCTATTGGTTTCTTTCCTTCACGCTTAGTATACGGGAGCCTTCTGTCTGCAGCATCACCGCCTTGACTCGACCCTCCGGCTCGAGCATGAGCGCTCGAGCTAGTCCTCCCCCCTTCCGACTCGATCCTCTGGCTCGAGCATGTGTGCTCGAGTCAGGCGCTGTTTCAACCTCCATGGGTTCTTCGCTTGGAGGATCGGTTTCTCTCCATATCTGGAAGTTTCGGGCGAGGGCTTCAGCTGATCTACGACGAGCTTGGCGTGAATCCATGCCTGAGAATAACTCAAAGAAAGAAAAAAAACTCAAGAATCTGAGAATAACCTCAAAAACAGCAAGAACAATAAAAGAGAGTTCTGGAAAATAAAAGAGAGGGAATGAGAGTTTTTGGTGAGAGGGGAGCTTTGGGTCGAGTTGTGCTTATATAGGCAAGTGGGAGGGGGCCAAAAGGGACAAGGGGAGCGTGGGTGTCAGTTTTTGAATTCAAAATCGAGCGTTGGGCGCCAAATTTGACTCGAGCCGACCACTTGACCAGGTGGGGTCGAGCTGACGTCCAACACGACCTGACTCGAGAGTGTGACTCGAGCATGTAGGGTCGAGCTGATGCCCTCTGACATCTTCTGACTCGAGCTGACATCTATGACTCGAGCATGCGGCTCGAGCAGGTGGGGTCGAGCTGGGTCCACTTGTCAGAATTTTGAAATTTGAATTTCTCTCCCTTGGCTCGATCACATGGCTCGAGTTTGGTGGTCGAGTCAAGCCATACCTGTGCGTTTTTGCCTCCTTTCACATTTTCCTGAAATCACACAATCAAGACAAAATCAAACAGCTTAAAACACTTATTTGAAGTTTTTTTAAAAACTAAGACAAAAAAATATGTACAGAGATAGACATGGGACTTCCTCCCAAGTGAGCTTGTTTATAGTCACTAAGCTTGACTTCCTATTTTGCTAAGGCAGTGGAAACCTCATCCAGAGGAATCGAAGTTCCTTCTGGAATGATGGTATCAGCTAGATAGGGCTTGAGTTTAGAATTGAAAAGGAGGACTTGGTCACCAGCCTTGAACTCTTTGTGCAAGATCTTCTTGTCATGGAAGGCCTTGGTCCTCTCTTTGTAGACCTTAGAACTCTCATAAGCATCCAGCCTGATCTCCTCCAGCTCATGCAGGTCCAATACTCTCTTTTCCTGGGCAGTTTTGATGTCCAAGTTCAGAAGCTTTGTTGCCCATAACGCCTTGTACTCAACCTCAACAGGTAAATGACAAGCCTTGCCATAGAGGAGCTGGAAAGGTGTTCTCCCTATAGGGGTCTTGAATGCAGTCCTGTACGCCCAGAGAGTCTCATCAAGCTTAGTAGACAAATCTCTCCTTGAAACGCCCACTACTCTTGCCAAGATGGCCTTGATCTGTTTGTTAGATACTTCCACTTGACCACTAGTCTGGGGGTGATATGGTGTAGCCACCTTGTGCTTGATCTCATGTTTCTTCAGAAGATTCTCAAAGATCTTGTTGATGAAGTGAGATCCCCCATCACTGATGACAACTCTTGGCACACCAAATCTGGGGAAAATGATGCTCTTGAACATCTTCAGAACTACCTTTGCATCATTGCTAGGACAAGCTATGGCTTCAACCCACTTCGAGACATAATCAACAGCCACTAAGATGTAGCTGTTCCCAGAAGAGGGTGGGTTGAAAGGACCCATGAAATCAATCCCCCAAACATCAAACACCTCCACCTCCAAAATCGGGTTATATGGCATCTCATTCCTCCTGCTGATGTTGCCCATTCTCTGGCAAGGATCACACCTAGTGATGAAGGCTTGAGCATCTCTGAACATTGTAGGCCACCATAAACCTGCTTGTAGCACCTTCTGAACAGTCTTGAATGTAGCAAAGTGTCCTCTATAGGCAGAACCGTGATAGTGCTCTAGCACACCCTGAACCTCGTCTGATGCTATACATCTCCTGAACAGACCATCTGAACCCCTCTTGTACAGGAAAGGCTCATCCCAGAAGTAGTGGTTCACATATCTCAGAAACTTCTTTCTTCTGTAAGCATCAAGATCATCAGGCAATTCACCACATGTAAGGAAATTAGCTAGATCTGAATACCAAGGTATGTTCTTCACTCCTATCACAGAAACAGCATCTAGGAGTCTCTCGTCATGCATGGTGTCATCAACAGGTGCTGCATCATCTATCCTCATCCTTGACAAGTGACCAGCCACACCATTCTCTATATCCTTCTTATCAACAATCTCCATGTCAAACTCTTGAAGGAGTATCCATCTGAGCAGTCTTGGCTTAGTATCCTTCTTAGCATAGATATGCCTTAGTGCTGCATGATCAGTGTAGACTATCACTTTAGACCTAACCAGATAGCTTCTGAGTTTCTCAAAAGCAAAGACTACAGCCAGCAACTTCTTCTCTGTTGTGGCATATCTCCCGTGAGCATCATCAAGCGTCCTGCTTTCATAGTAGATCACATGCAGCTTCTTCTCAATCCTTTGGCCCAGTACAGCTCCTATAGCATAGTCCGATGCATTACACATGATCTCAAATGGATAGTCTCAGTTTGGTGCTTGGACTATTGGAGTAGTGACTAGGGCTTCCTTAATGAGCTGGAAAGCCCTCAAACATTCTGTATCAAACAGGAACTCTTGCTCCTTGCAAAACAGCCTTGTTAATGGTCTGGCTATCCTTGAGAAGTCCTTGATGAACCTTCTGTAAAACCCAGCATGCCCAAGGAAACTCCTGATATCCTTGACGTTTTTTGGTGGCTGCAGCTGCATCATCACATCAACCTTGGCCTTGTCTACCTCTATACCCTTCTCGGAAATTCTGTGGCCAAAGACAATCCCTTCTCTAACCATGAAGTGGCATTTCTCCCAATTGAGCACCAGATTTGTCTCTTCACACCGAGTAAGTATCCTGCAAAGGTTTAAAAGGCAGGAGGAGAAAGAGGAGCCATACACGGAAAAGTCATCCATGAATACCTCCACAGTCTCCTCAATTAGATCTGAGAATATAGAGGTCATGCATCTTTGAAAAGTTACAGGTGCATTGCAAAGGCCAAAAGGCATTCTCCTATAAGCAAAAGTTCCATAAGGGCAAGTAAAAGTGGTCTATTCCTGATCATTAGGGTAAATTGGAATCTGAAAGAACCCACTGTACCCATCTAGAAAACACTAGTAAGGATGGTTAGCTAATCTCTCTAGCATCTGGTCAATGAATGGTAAAGAGAAGTGATCTTTCCTAGAAGCAGCATTCAATTTCCTATAGTCAATACACATTCTATGTCCTGTTACAGTCCTAGTAGGTATCAATTCATCCTTATCATTTCTAATCACAGTCATACCCCCCTTCTTAGGTACACAATGCACAGGAGAAATCCAAGTACTATCTGATATAGGATATATGATTCCAGCCCCTAGCAACTTAAGAATTTCCTTTTTAACAACTTCTTTTAAATTTGGGTTCAATCTTCTCTGAGGTTCAATGCAAGCATATGATTCATTTTCCAAGTGAATTCTGTGAGTGCACAAGCTAGGTGAAATTCCTTTAATGTCATCCAGAGAATATCCTATAGCCTTTCTAAATTTTCTCAACTCAGTCAACAGCAAATGCAACTCATCAATCACTAAGCATATCATTTACTATGATTGGATAAGTATAATTTGGTCCAAGAAAGGCGTACCTTAGCCCAGAAGGAAGAGGTTTGAGATCTACCTTAGGTGCTCGAAGTTCTGACCAGTCGTCTGTTACAGAAAAGGCTGGCTCGGTGGTAGACTCGATCTGATGGCTCGAGTCAGATGTCCTGGACATCTTAGCTCGAGCTCCATGGTCAAGCTCGGTGTCCTCTACAACATTAATTTCTGCGTTGATCCCTATCAGCTCCTCAAACCTTTCTGATTCTTCCAGAACCTTGTGTGAGTCTAAAATCATCTCATACCCCAAAGTCTCAGCATGTAGATACCCATCTAGACCACTCTTGGTTAAGGTAGTCTGAAGGTGATCCTCTTGATTAAGTTCCTCCAGAAGTTCATCAGCAAGCTTATCCATTACCTCAACATAGAAGACTTGTCCTTCTATTTCCGGCTTCCTCATAGTGTCCTTGACATCAAATGTCATCTTGAAATCACTCCTAAGGTTGAGATCGATCTTTCCTTTTCTGACATCAATGACCGCACCAGCTGTAGCAAGGAAAGGTCTTCCCAGAATCAAAGGATCTCTTGGTTCCTCATCCATCTTAAGAACTATAAAGTTTGTAGGTATCTCCACTGAACTAACCATCAGAGGAAGATCTTGTAGCATACCGTGAGGTGTCCTAATAGATCTGTCTGCAAGCACCAGAGAGATGTTGCAGCACTTATAGTTGCTGAACCCTAGCTTCCTTGCAACTGAGACTAACATAAGACTGATAGATGCTCCAAGATCACAGAGAGACTTCTTGAAAACCAATGGACCGAGAGAGCACGGTAGAGTGAAAGAACCGGGGTCGCTTAACTTCTCCTTGATGACTCTCTTCTGAATGACGGCGCTGCACTCCTCTGATAGGACAACCATACCCTGGATCGTCTTGTCTTTCTCAGCTACTGCATCCTTCAAAAACTTCTGATAAGCAGGTACCATGGAGAAGGCATCAATGAGAGGTAACCTGATCTCAGCTTCCTTGATATGCTTATCAAAGATTTGTTTATGTTTCTCCATTAAGTCCTTCTTAAACCTCTTCTGGAAAGGCATTTTGGGCTTGTAAGGAGGAGGGACATAAGGTGCTTTCTTTTCCTCTAAAATCATAGTTTTAGGTGCAGGAGGTAGACTGTCTTGACCACTCTGGTGGAGCTGTGGTCTCGAGCTGGACGTGCAAGGGGTCTCAGCTCGAGTATGCTGGTCGAGTTGTAGTGCTCCAGTAGGCGTAAAACTCTTGTTTTGGTCGTTTTTGGAAACCAATTCCTCCCCATATTGATCCTCACTATCCGTAGTGATTGTAGGGGGTCCTTCCCTCTCAGGTAACTCTTTTCCACTCTGCAAAGTGATGGCATTGATGTGAGCGTAGTCCTTAGGGTTTTGGACTGCTTTTCCTGGGAGTTGGGAAGAGGTAGAGGAAGAAGCTGTCTTGCCTTCTATAGATCGAATCTTGGATTGCAGGGACTCAATCTTGCTGTTAAGATCATTGTAAGTGTAGTCCATCTGAATCTTAATTTCACCAAACTTCTTGGCTGCTTCAAGTGCACCAGCTGCCTGACCCTGTAGGAGTTGCTGCAGTAAGATGTTTGTCTGTTTATCTGGAGCGGAAGAAGACTGAGCGTGGTGAGACTGAAAACCTGGTGGTGGACACAGGGCTCCCTGTTGCGGATGATGACTCTGATAGTGCGGCCGAGGAGCAAAGTTCTGTTGCTGAGTATAAGGAACAAAAGGTTTGGACTGAGGTTGTTGCTAAGGTGGGTAGACCTGATTCTGAGAGTTAGCAACGTTGGTACTCCTGTAGGACAGATTCGGGTTGTTCTTGTAGTTGATGAAACCTTTGTTGTACTGACCCTGATTCTGCACATAGTTGACCTCCTCTGGACCATCATCCTCCCTATCTTGAACCTGAAAAACTGTATCCTCAGAAGCAAAGTAAACCTGTTTCTTCTGCTGTAGCAGTTGGTCTAACTTAGCAGTCAAGGTCTTGATGGCCTTAGTCTGATCATCTGTAGCAACACTTCGCCGGATACTCCTATCATACTCAGCAGAGTAGTTACCATCAGATTGTACTAGGTTCTCCACAAGTGCCCAGCCAGCATCAACATCTTGGTTGAGGAAGTTACCACTGTGTACTGTATCTAGAAGCATGCGGACCTTCGGGAGAACTCCTCTGTAGAGAGTGCTAAGGAGGGACTCATTGCTGAAACCGTGGTGAGGGCATTGAGTAGTGTAGCCCTTGAAGCGATCCCAGCATTCGCAGAAAGTTTCACCATCCTTCTGTGTAAATCCAGAGATTTCATTCCTCAAGCGTGCTGTCCTCGCATTGGAGAAGAACTTGGCCAGGAAGGCTTTCTTGCAGTCATCCTAGGAAGTGATGGATCCATGGGGGAGAGTCTTTTCCCAGTGATGGGCTCTGTCACGAAGAGAGAAGGGGAAGAACCTTAGCTTGAAACCATCTTCACTGACCCCATTTATCTTGGTAAGGCTGCAGAGCCTATCAAACTCATCCAGATGATCAAGAGGGTCCTCCATAGGTAGTCCATGAAACTTGTTGTTCTGCACCATGGCGATCAAGCTACTCTTGATCTCAAAATTATTGTTATGGACCGTAGGAGGGACAATCCCTTGTCTGTTGGTATGAGTATTAGGAGCGTCTCCTGCACCTATCAGACAGGGCCTTCTCTGATGAGGCACATGTTCAGGCTGTGGTGGTGGATTATGATCAGCCATATTTATTGGATCCTGGAGATCTGTGTTGAGAAGTTCACTCGGCTCCCGCAACTGTTGTGGTAGCTTGTGAATATTGTCGATGTATCGGATGAGGTTCTAACTGCCTTTATATCTTGTTTGCATGCAGGGGGAGGCGAACTCGATGCACTGGCTCGAGCAGGTAGGTCGAGCTAGGTGGTCAAGTCCGAGCGTTGATACTGAATAGGCTGGCTTGATTAACTAGCTCTGGTAGGTTGGTCGAGCTAGCTGGTCGACTCAGAAACAGGGGTACCTGAAATGCAAAGATAGATAAGTGAATAACCAAAAAAATGAAAAAGAACTTGATTTGAAATAGGTCAAATTCTTACTAGACCAAAGTTTCGTTCTAGTATAGTAAGGTATCAATCCATAAGGGTGAAGATATTAACCAAAAAAGATGTGATCAAGCAATTCAAGTCAAGCCAAGTAAATAGTGTATAAGACTCTAGCAACCTAGACAGAAACTGAAAATAGAAGCTAAAATAGATACTATCTAGGACTAACAGAAACTAACAGAAGCAGAGCAATATCAGAAACGGCGTATAGGACTAACAGAGGATTCAATCAATGCAAGAGAAGTTCCTAAGAATGGGGTAATCGACTCAGTGTGTCCTCTTAGCCTACCCAAGTGGTCTAACAAAACTCATTCAAGCTATTCCCTAGACATCAAACATCACAACCAGTTAAGTCCACTCCCGTGATAAGTAACTTCAAGCTAGACCAGTTCCAGACCCAATCCCTTGGCGAAATCTACCCTAGCAAGCATTAAGATTCAGTTCAATATTGTCAATAAACACCCTAGACAACTAATCCCTTAGGCTAGGCATGCAAATCTCTAACATCAGTTCAGTCAAGCATTTTATCAAACACCTTCTGGGTGGAAAAACACCTAAGTTCTAATCTCAATTGATAAGAGAGAAATTAGCATTAAGAACACTGATTTAGAAGGGAAATTAAACAATCTACTCTTAAACCACCTAAAAGACTAAGATTCTACACCTAATCTATCCCATCCTCAAGAACCCTGATGACTACTCAGAACTCATTAAGAACGTTAAGAACACAAACCAAAAAATCATAAAAATTTGCATAGAAGATAGAAATAGATAGAGAAATGATAGAACAGAATAAATCAACTTAAAATAACAAGTAGAAATCAAATTACAAAGTCTGGAAATCAAGAACAATGAAGAACAGAAGGAAAACTCAAAAATTAGGGCTAAAAACAAAAAAAACTCCCTAAGTCTTAATCCCACATTAGGTATTTATACTAAGTCTTAAAAATCCTAAAACGTCATGGGTAAAATGGTAAAAACGTGCAGGACAAGGTCCAGCTCGACCATGTCTTGGTCGAGTGGTGTGCTCGAGCTGGATGAAATCAAGATTGCATTTTTATGTGTTGAGCTCGAGCAGGTGACTCGATTGTATGGGCTCGAGCTGGACTCAAAAATTCTAAGACTCCTCTTTTATGTTGGGCTCGATCATGGAGCTCGAGCATGGGTGCTCGAGCTCGGCCAAGAATCTTCAAGACGCCACCTTTTGTCCCAGCTCGATCCCTTAGCTCGAGCATAGGTGCTCGAGTCTGTTGTCTTAGACAGCTTCGAGTCCAAAGTCGCCTGAAAATACCTTTAACAAGCCAAATATGCAAGATGTATGCAAACCTAATGCAAAGCACCCTAAGTATGCAAAACTAGGAATAAATGACAAGAACAAGTCAAATAACATGTCTAAATGTATGAATTATGCAAGCTAAAACTATGCAAAATGCAAACATATCATTTGGTATCAGAGTGGAAGCGGTTCTAGGATTTGTGGGGTGACCCTCTTGCTCTGTGATTGTTTGATTGATTGATTGCATATGTGGTTATGTGATTGTGGGTTGAGTTAGATCATCCTCTTCGGTCAAGTAAAAGGTTCCACGGTAAGACTTCTTTTGTGTTTTGTGTTGTTTAAGTTTGTGAGAATTGTGCACCTGTGTTGAAATTGGGAATGGTGAGAGGTGCAAGAAAAGGCAAGAGAGGGATGGCAAGGAGCGAATCAGCTGAAAAGGTGGACGATTTGAACCCCATTGGTGAGGACCAAGCTGGGATGATTGAATTTGCTGGGTTAAGAATGGTGCTGAGGTTGAAGTTGAAGCTGCGGGTAATGCGGCTCAAGCGGTTGACGATGAACCGCGAGTTGAGGCTCAACAACAAACGGGTCAAAACCAGATGGGGCAGATGTGGAGTTTACTGACTCAGCTTTGGGAGAGGTTACAAGGATTGTACTAGCTCTGGCTCCTGAAGTGCCACCCAGAGTTGATGAGCCACCGAGGGTGGTGAATCGGAACGTCAGGGAAGAGTATGTTGGCTGGGAGAGCCAATGATGTAGATACTTGGGGAGGATTTCGTGAGGAATTGAATCTTAAGTATTTTTCCTCAGGAGGTGTTGGGAGAACTCGAGGGAGATTTCTTGGATTTGTCTCAGGGAACTAAGTCGGTTCGGAAATATGAGATGGAGTTTAACCGACTTCGGAGATTACGGGAAGGGGGCTTTTAGGATGATTAGGCCTAAACGAGAAAAGTTTGTTAAGTGGTTTGGTGATTGGGGGTTGAGAATTACCTAAATTTTGATGAACTCTGTTTCGGAACAGGAGAGGACCGATCGATCTATGGGGTACAGATTGATTGATCCATCTTGTTCGTTGTGTGGTCAGACGAGTTTTGAGAGGAGGATCGACCGATCTCAAATGGAGATCGATGGATGGAATGTGTTGGATAGTTCGAGATCGATTAAGATAAGTAAGATCGATCGTGTTGCGAAGGACCGATCGATCTTTGGACAAGATCGATCGATCCGGCCAAATGCTCTGTTTGCGTTTGTTTTCAGTTGTTGGGATCGATCGATCAGGGGATAGGATCGATCGATTTGATCTTGAAAGTTGATTTTCGAGGAGTAGACGGATGGACGAAGAGGTGATTGCTGATTGAGAAAAAATTGGGAAATGAGTATGGTTGCTAGATCGTGTGATCTAGGTTGGTTATTGATGAGGTTACTTTATGAGTGAGGACATGTCCTGGTTAAGTAGTGTTACGATCTAAGGGTATATTAGATCGTAAAACACAAGGGGATGAGCTAATGGTTCTCATTGTCGTGATGGCCAGATTAGTATGTGATGGGTGTTATTGTTAGATCGAGTATCTAGCGAGATGAATGATACATGATGTGGATTTCATGTATCAATGGTAATTTAATACATGATGTGGACTTCATGTATGGGGATGGTTGATACATGATGAGGATTTCATGTATCGGTAGTGGTCGTTACATGATGTGGATTTCATGTATCGGTGATGGTTGAACACATGATGAGGTACTTCATGTGTTGATGGACGACACGGATACATGATGTGGTATTTCGTGTATTCGTTGTGGATGGATGCATGATGAGGTATTTCATGTGTTACCATAGCCGTGAATAATGTGATGTGAATGCATGTAAGGGTAACACCAAATACATGATGTGGTATTTCATGTATTGGTGACGTCGAATCCATGATGGGGTATTTCATGCATCGACGGGTTGGACACGTGATGTGGTATTTCACGTGTTGCAGGAGTTGCAAGCGACGGGTTGTTTCTTACTTGATTGGGTGAGTTATGGATTTATGTCACTAGATCCTAATACGTGGTTGGGGTCAATAGGATTATGTGGTATTTAATCCTATTGACGGGTCATTGGGGTTATGTGGTATTTAACCCCAATGATGGATCATTAGAGTTATGTGGTATTTAACTCTAATGATGTGGGTTAGGATTATGTGGTATTTAATCCTAACCGGGGGGTTTACTAAGTTAAGATTATGTGGTATTTAATCCTAATAGCTCGGTAGACCGGGGTGGGGTCCTGTGGTATTGGATCTCACGGGGGCTTAGCATATTTGAATCCTGTGGTATTGGTCTCAAATGTGCTAGGTCGTTGACGGACTTAACTCATTCGAATCTTGTGATATTAGATTCGATGGGTTAAGGTTGTCGTTGTGTGACCATGTAGAATTTT
Source organism: Boechera divaricarpa (assembly GCA_026770425.1). Lineage (NCBI taxonomy): Eukaryota > Viridiplantae > Streptophyta > Magnoliopsida > Brassicales > Brassicaceae > Boechera > Boechera divaricarpa. The sequence continues at coordinate 18,771,768 of CM049192.1, read as the reverse complement.
GTGATATTAAATCCGAGGGAGTTATCGAATCAAGTAGGAACAACGTGTGATGTAATGAGAGAAGTGGAAAAATCTCATATGGTGTAGTTGAGTTATAGTAGGGTGTGACTCCAGTCACTGATGAGAGTATGCGGGTATGACTAGAGATGGGTCATAGGGGGAATTCTAGTATATTGGCGATGGGTTTTGATTGTTTTGTTGCGACGAGTTTTGGGTCATGGATAGGATGCTACTACCGTTGCTGGGTTCTGAATAGTTTGGTGTTGATGTTGTGGTACCAGGACTGTTGAGTTACCAGTGATGTTGGGGGTAGCAGGTGTAATTGGGGAAGGATCTAAGTAGACGATCCAAATCCTTGAGTTTTGCTGGGGACTTAGTGAGTATGATCAGTGCCTTGCAGTGGTGTGTTGTCTTTGATTAGTTGGAGCCGTTGGGGTTAGAAGCGGCTAATCAGGCGGATATCTTGAGCGGAGTGCGGGCGATACAAGATAAGGATGAGGCTTTGATTAAAGCTTATAAGGATGAGAAACCCGAGTATGAGATTTCGAATAATGGAACCATCTTGGTTCATGGTCGAGTATGTGTGCCTAATGATGAGGAGTTGAGGAGAGACATTCTTAGGGAGGCACACCAGAGTTGGTTCTCTATTCATCCCAGAGCGATTAAGATGTACCGAGACTTGAAGCGGTATTATCATTGGGTTGGGATGAAGAGAGATGTGGCCAAGTGGGTGGCTAGGGGTGAAACTTGTCAGTTAGTAGAAACTGAGCATCAATTCCCGAGCGGCTTATTATAGAGTTACCCATTCCTGAGTGGAAATGGGACATGGTTACGATGGATTTCGTAGTGGGGTTACCGGATTCTCGGGGCAGAGATGCTATATAGATGATTGCCGATCGCCTGACGAAGTCCGCTCACCTCCTAGCCATAAGGAAACCAGATGGGGCTCGAGTTTGGGCTAGAAGGTACATCGGCGAGATTGTAAGATTACATGGTGTACCTATAAGCGTTGTATCGGATCGTGACAGTAAGTTTACAACGATATTCTGGCGAGAGATCCAGAAGGAAATGGGTACCAATGTACACATGAGTACTGCATATCATCCTCAGACAGATGGGCCATCCGAGAGAACCATTTAGACTCTCGAAGACCTGCTGAGGATATGTGTGTTGGATTGGGGTGACCATTGGGTCTACTATTTGAGCTTGGTAGAGTTCACGTATAATAACAGCTATCAGACGAGTACTGGGATGGCACCATATGAGGCACTATACGGTAGGCCTTGCAAGACGCCATTATGCTGAACTCAAGTGGGGGAGCGAAGCATGTTTGGCGAGAGTTTGGTGCATAAGGGCTATGCGGATAACCGCGGGAAGGAGTTGGAGTTCGCCGTAGGAGATATGGTTTATCTCAAGATGGCGATACTTAAGGGTTTTAACAGTTACATTTCCGAGAGTAACTGAGTCTGGGGTATTTGGTACCGTTCTGAGTGGTGGAATGAGTTGAACCTGTTGCTTATAGGTTGGAGTTGTCAGCGTCTATGCAAGCATTTCACTATGTCTTCCATGTGTCTAAGCTGAAAAGTGCTTGCAGAGGGATGATCAGGTGTTACCGGAAGTTCCACCTAAGTTGTCGCCGAGTTTGAGCGTCCAGACGAGGCCCGTGAAGATCCTAGATCGAAGAATCTGGGTTAAAAAAGGAGAAAGGAAACTCTTGAGATCAAGGCCATGTAGGATTATGTTGGTGACGTGGTCATCACATCGGAACCTATCGACAACACCATGGGCCGAGAAGGACGTAGCTATGGACCGAGCTCGAGTATGAGATTTGGAGATGCTGAAAAGATGGCTTTGAGCACAAGGGAAGATGCAAGAGAGAGATTTATCGACGCCAAGCCATTCCGTGATAGAGACAAGACCATAGACCGAGCCGAGACACTAGAGAGCGGTTCGGGGGCACTTGACTTTGGAGGTAAAGTCTTATGTGTCCTTACTACTCATCAGTAAGGACACAATCAAAAAGACCTTAAGCTAAGTAGGATACTCTTTCCCTACCTCCAGTTTACCATGATGGGTTCTAGAGAAGGGTTTTAACGAGGTCCGAAACACTTAGGGCATCACACTCTCTATCTCATATGCATCTTGCTTGGAACCTTTTGATGACAAGTATAGGTGCATAGGGGTGTGATTCTATCTAGGGAAGCCTCTACAAATGCTTCCCTCCCTTAGTTTTTGATTTGCTTGAGTTTTGCCTTGTATTTCGTTTTTGTTGACTTTTGGTCAAACTGTTGACGTTTGTTGACTTTTTATAGTCTTTTGTCTTAGGCTTATTTTTGGGGTTATGTTTGTTAATGGGCTTAAGTCTCTTATGACCCATTAGGAAACCCTAGATTTGTAGCCTATATAAGACAAACTATTCCTCATTAATCAAGAAGGCAATCATTGAAGTAAAATATCAAAGTTAGAAACTTTGTCTCTCTAATCTATTGAGTTTGTCTCTAGATTGGGAAACCCTAGGATATTTGAGTGTGTCTCATATCCCTTGGGTCGTGGCTGTATCAAGGGACTTTCACATCCTTTGTGGTTTACCATTCATTCCACTCCACCCCTCCACCGCCGCTCCATACTTCACTCCACCGCCGTCGTGTTCATCATCTCTCCGCCGAGGAAGATTGAGCCATATCTCTTGTAAAGCTCCATCCCTTGCTGTTGGCTCGTGATTCTCCAGCAATTCCACTCTATCTTCACTCCATCATCACGTCCATCCATCCATCTCTCTAGATTTTCAAGGATTGAACCACATCTCCTTGAAAGTCATCACCTTTCTTCCACCGGTTTCAAGCTTGTAAAGGTCCTATCTTTGAGTCAAGCTAGGGGGTTCTTATCATTTGGTATCAGAGCCTAAAAGTCCTAAAGGTTGCATCTTTCCAACTCAATCTCTTCCTTTAGCTTGCTTAAGTTTGATTTTGGCCTTGAAATCGAAAAAAGTTTGAATATTTGATTATCTTTGGTGTTTGTTTGCTGCTAAGGTGTTTAGATCTGTTTTGTTTGAGTTGTTTTGCATCATTTAGGTTGTCTAGATTCGTTCGTGTGTGTGTAGGTTGTTACTGGCATCTCATTTTTTTCGTTTTTTGTTTTGCATCAAAAAGAAAAGTCATAAAAATTTCATCTTTGCATCTGTTTTGTGTTTGAGGTCTTAGATTGAGTCTAGATCTGTTCTTGTGCTTGTTTAGGGTGTTAAAAACTTGTGCCTTGATGTTAAGTAGCCATTGAAGTCGTGCCTCCATTGTTAGTCTTAGAGAAGAGGGTGTTTTTGCTATATTTTGAAAGTCTTTTGTTGTACAAAGGCGCTTTATTCCTTTTGCCTAGCTTTTGTGTGGTCATTCTTTTGCTTTTGTGACAGCTCATATTGGTGTTTCAATTTGAAATTTTGGCTCTTGATTTAGCAATAAAAACGTGCCCCTTTGGTTACTAATAGCTGAACCAAAACTAAGAACCGATTTGAACTTTAAATTTTTGGTTTGAATTCTTAAGCGTTTTCTTTTGTATCTCTTCTTTTCGTGCGAGATACCTATATAAACTTGAGCCATGGATGATGAGGAGGAAGATATGAGTGAGTTTAGTACCTCAGAAGTAGATTGGGGAGAACAAGATTATGAGCTTGAGAATGAAGAAGCTTTTGAGTCGTGGTACCAAGGTGAAGAACAAGAAGAAGAACTTCAAGATGAACCGCCTATCCGCTACTCCTCTAAGAGTTGTGTACTCAAGACTAGCTTACCTCAATCCACCACATCTTGGAGACCACCAAGTCACCATGAAGGACAATATCATATATCAAGTCGAGTATCTAGTAAAGAACGGGTTTCCAAACGGACGAGCACAACAACAAATCACAATTCATCTCATGTGGTAACCGGCTCTCTCATCTTCTCCGGATCTAGCAAAGATCCCGACGTCTATCTAAGGTGGGAGACCAACATGGATAAGTGGCTGCGAGTCAACTACATTCCCAAAGAACGTGCATTATCTTATGCTATTGGGGGTCTAGTAGGAGGCGCTTACAAGTGGTGGGAGCAAGAAAGGACTCTCCACAACGAGCCGATAAGTGATTGGGAAGAGCTAAAAGCCAGAATGTATAAGGAGTTTATACTCACCGCCTCCCTCACAGCTATTCAGGTCCAGCTCGAGCTTTTCAAATATAGCCTTCTAAAGATAGCACAACCACCACCGGAGCAAACCGGGAAGCCGAGTCAAGGGCCGATTTTTGGTGATGTGCCCGACAAGGAAGAGAGTCCACCAACACCACCAAGTAACATGTCCCTAGCATTGAACCAAGCCACTGAGGAGAGTGCACCTATGGTGAAGATTACCATGAGCCTTGTTCAGCCCCAAAAGAGTTCACCGGAAGAAGTTATCGACTCATCAAACGGGGTGAATTCGGGGATTCTATATGGAGTCTTGACAACACAGCTGCATGGTGTTGTTTCTAGAAGCCATGAGGGATTCAATGAATCCTTCCAGATTAAGGAAGAGCCACCAGATCAGAGGATAGTCGCACCACCCCACACTAAGGCAGCCCAACAACAAGAGTGCCACCAAAGCTTAACCGAGGAAGCATATGAGCTACGATTGTTGATGGAATCTAAGGTCAAGGCATTCAGCATTAAAACCACTGGGATCATGTTCTTATCTCACCTAGGGAGCCATGGGAAAAAGAATCAGCCAAAGATCCGTTCCCAAGAGGAAGATATGGATTTTTCAAGAGGAAAGAACACCGATTTGACCTGTCTGGACATATGCGCACTTAAAAAAAGATTCCGATCATATCTCAAGGAATTAAATTGTGAAGTAAAATTCTCTGGAATCCAAACTCAAAATGGGATCAGAGAAAATTGGAGTCAGGTCAAAAGGATCTCGGAGCTGAAAGATATGAATTTTTCAAGACAGGGGTTGCTGAATGAGCCTTCTCGAGAGTTTAGTAATGTGGGCGCTCTCCAAACTTATGTATGGCATCCAAGAGCTTATAAGCCACCTAAGGAGATTCATGGTAACATTCTCATGCCCCACAGTAGCTCAAAGGCCAAGTGGGATCAAATCTACTCTCATACTCCTCGCCGGTGCTTATTTAAGGATTTGCGTAAGGGCAAGCTAGTGCACCGAGGAGCTGCAGCTTGGAAGCCATCAGGAAGCTTCCAAGGGTTCCCTTTCTATTCAGGATGGTCTTTATCAAGACTCCTACCATCCGTACCACCCTGGAGCCACCCCACTTCGTTGGTTACCCCGAAGGACTTCTCCTTAGACCGTTGTACTTGTCATTACCAATGCGAGGCCAAGCTTGTGTCTCCTCTAGGAGAACCGGACCAGGTAAGTACCACTCTTACTTCTCTCACTGATGAGGACATCACCTTGGAGCTGAAAGGAGATGACGCTGAATCTGTGGAGAACCCAATTCCATACATTCCAGCCGGCCCTATTACACGCCAAAGGGCTAAAGCATTGAGGCATAAGTTCAATGGATATGTAGCAGCTGCATTGGAGCAAGAAGTAACTCCACCAAAGCCGACTTTGCACCAGCTTCTCAACGGACACCACGGAGGAGGCTTTAGAACCAAGCTGAACCAAGCTTCAGCATCTGACCTGGAGGACTTCAATTACATCACTCTTACTCCAGGAAAGCACAATGACATGTCCGTTGCATCACCAGAAACCGCCAGCTCTCTTTTCGACTCAAATGAGGCTACACGGCCTTCTCCTTCGAGCAGCGTTTCTGTTCAGGCCCCATGGCCACTTCTCAGCATCAAGACACGTGAGTCTAGTGTCTTCACTGTCATCATATAGTGAAGACACACAAAGACGTGCTAAGGCATTGTACTCTTTTTCCTTACCATCAGTTTTGTCCCAAGGGGTATGGGTTTTCTGAGGAAGGTTTTAACGAGGCAACACCCTTAGTGCGCATTTTGGACTTGTTCTCGGTCTACTACATCTTTCACAAGTCCAAGAACACTTCAAGAGCTGAGCGCCAAGAGCAAAGACTAACGAGAGACAAGTTGTTGTGTTTTGGCTCAAACTTTCTATTTTTGAGTTATTTCCTTATTTTCGCAAACCCTGCTGTTTTTGCTTGAACTACTTGTTATTCTTGGTTTTTTGTGACGTTTTTGATGTCAAGGGGCTATTATATAAAGCCTAGGTCGTCCTCTTAATGAGATAGACTTTTTACCCTAAAAACAAAAACGAGTTTATCTCTCAAACCTAGGCAGTAGCCGCTTCCTTCTCTCTTCTCTTGCTTGATTGAGTAATCGGACTCTTAAACCTGAGAATCACTTAGTGTTTATCACAAGGCTTCCGCATCTTGTGTGGTCTCACATCGCTCCACTGTTTCTCCTTCAAGACGAGCCTCTCTCCTGAAGAAGAACAACACCATCGTTTGAAGATTCTGAACTTTGAGACCAGGCGTGTATCATCTTTGGTATCAGAGCCAGGTTCCTTCAATCAGGTTGTGTCTAAACCTATCCTTTGCTTTCAGTCGATTTGCTTTAGAAGTTATTGAGAATCAAGTTATTAGGTTGTTTCAATTGATAGCTTGTTTAATCGTTGCTTCTGTTTGCTTATCTTGCTGTTTGCTTCTGTTTTGATTCTTTAATGCTTTTGTTTCATCGTTTGTTTGTTTCAGTATTTCGTTGATTTGGTTTGTTAAGTTGCTAGTTTATTGTTTCATAAGTTAAGAAAAAGAAAAGAAAAAGGTTAGGTTGCTGAAGGAATCGTTTAGCTTGTGTGTTTCACCCTGTTAAATTATTTGCTTCTGTTTTTGTGTACTGCTTGTTTAATCACCTAGAACCGAATTTGATCATCATATTAAGTTGTTATTTACACCATTAGAGACTGAATTTTCGTGGCTGCTAGGTTAGAGAAGACGAAAATTAAAACAGGAATTTAGGGCTTCAATAGAATAAGTGCAGTTTCCTTTTTCTGTTTTAGTGAATTTTCCTTTTCTTTGCAATCTGCTTACTTTTTCCAGAAGCTAAGCTTTTTGATTTTCGTTTTGTGCAAGGGACAAACGTCTATATGGCTGAAGAATATGAGCAAGCTGAGACCAACAACGCGATGATTCAGATGTTAGCTAACATCAACACTCAGCTCCAAACATTGACAAACCGAATGGACAGAATGGAGAATCCTCCTGTGCAAGCAAGGAGAAATAACGGACCAGAACCCCATCAAAATCATAGGGCATATGATCCAGGAGATTTGCCACCACCACCACCACCCCGAGCTAGACATGCTTATGGAGAGCATGAACCAGAGTACCAGCCACCACCGCCTCAGCACTCACCAGACCTAAAATTAAACGCACCAACTTTTGCTGGAAGAGTTGATCCAGAAGCTTATCTAGAGTGGGAAAGGAGAATGGATAAGATTTTTGGCTGTTACAATTACACCGAGGCGAAGAAGGTAGCCTTTGCAGCAGCTCAGCTGACAGACCATGCCCTTACATGGTGGGATCGAGATGTGGCTGATAGGAGACGTTACCAAGACCATCCTATCTCTACTTGGCACGCCATGAGACAGTTAATGAAAAGGAGATATGTGCCACCACATTTCCACCGTGAGCTGCAAAAGAAATTCAGACGGCTTACTCAAGGCAACAAATCAGTGGAAGAATATTATGAGGAATTTGAGCACCTCAGGAATCGCCTTGAATTAGATGAAGCACCAGAAACACTCATGGTTCAGTTTCTGGATGGGTTACAAGAGCGGATTGTTACAAAAGTGGAAATGCAAGTATATCATCAGATGGAGGATCTCCTGCACTTAGCAATTCAAGCAGAACAACAAATCAAGAGAAAGAACTCAAGTTTCAGCCGAAATAAAAATACTTGGAGTTCAGCGCCAAAACAAGCTGATAAGGGCAAAGCAGTTGTGATTGATTCACGTTTTAAACCAAGAGCTCCTGAGCCATCTAGAGACACTAAAGCTGAGCCCAGACGTGATCATCAGCCTCGAAACCAACAAAATCAGCAGAAGAGCCGAGACATTACCTGTTATAAGTGTCAAGGCCGAGGGCATATATCCAGGGATTGTCCTAATAAAAGAGTGATGATCCTTACTGAATCTGGGGATTATGAATCACAAGATGAAGAAGAGGCTGAGGGGGACGCTGATGAGGAGATTACAGAATTTCCAGACACCAGAGAGCTTCTAATGATGAGACGCATTCTCAGCACCATGATAGAACCAGAGGAGAGTGCTCAGCGCGAAAACATCTTCCAGACCAGATGTACTATCAAGGGGAAGGTATGTTCTCTGATAATTGATGGGGGTTCTTGTACAAACGTTGCAAACCTCTATATGGTTGAAAAACTAGGCTTGGAGAGAACTAAGCATCCGAGACCTTACAGGTTGAGGTGGCTCAATGATAAGTCTGAGTTAAAGATCACTGATCAAGTGACAGTTCCATTTAGTGTGGGGCGTTACAATGATCAAGTGCTCTGTGATGTGGTTCCAATGCAAGCTGGCCATCTCTTATTGGGACGTCCATGGCAGTTTGACAAAGAAACCACTCATAACGGTCGCACCAATTTATACTCGTTTATTCATGATAAAAGAAAAGTGAATTTAGCTCCATTATCACCTTAGCAAGTTCATGAAATGCAAATTAAAATGTCTAAAGAAAAGAGTAATGGTGCTAAATCTAACTTCCTAGTTAATACTAGTGAAGTAAGAAGGGCTTTAAAAACTACTTCACACACTGTGCTACTAATGGTCTTTAAGGAGCTTTTGAGCGTAGGTTCTGTAGCTGTGGAGTTACTGATATGAACCTCAAAGAGAGATTCACAGAAAAGTAACCCGAACTTGAAGATGGAGGCAGCGGAGGATGGAGCTTCACGGCGAGGCTTCTTCCTTGGAGATGCGGTTCATCCAAGGAGAAAACGAGGCTATGGTGGACTGAGAAGATAGAGAAGAGCTTGAACAAGTGGAGAACTTGCTGTAGATCTTCTAGAGTAAACGATGGAGGAAGTGGAGCTTCACCAAAGATATGGTTCGATTTGGCTAAGCGGAAGAGATGGGGCGAATGTGATGGAAGAATCGGTGGATTGAATGGCACCTCAAGAGATGTGGAAGTCTCTTGATACAACCAAATCCTCAAGAGAGAGACACACTCAATCTCCTTTGGAAGATAGAAACCTAGAGGTAATCCTCAATAGGTTAGAAGGATAAAGATACCATCTTTATGTGTTTTCTCAAAATGATTGCTTAATGATAAAAGAAAGGGTTTTTGCCTTTTATAGGCTACAAGGAAGGGAAAATGTAACCCTAAAAAAAATAATGACCCAAGCCCATTAAAACAAAGCTGGATACTCGGGTCATTTTACACAGACTTTTCTGTAAAAACCCGAAAAACCCGAAAATAAAAGCAAGAACAAAAGAGAGTTTTTGTATCGACTCCCTCTGGATAGAATCACCTCTATTGCATGTTCTAACTTGTCATAAGACATTTCCAAGCCAAATATGCAATGGAACCAAGAGGTGATGCTCTAAACCTTTCTCGCCTCGTTAAAACCCTTCTCGAGAACCCGTCGTGGTAAACTCGAGGTAGGGAAAGAGTACGGTACTCGTTTAGAGTCTTCTAAGTGCCCTCACTAATGGCGAGTGAGGACACACAAAGCTTGTTCCCCAAGCTAAGTGCCCGTGGACTCTCCCTCCGAAAGTCTCTCGATGAATCCGGTCCGATGTCGCGGCTATAGGTTCCAGAACCGGGCTTGGTCTTGCTAGGCGGCTCCCTCGGCTTCTTACTCATGCTCCACGCATCCTCTCTAGCCTCCTTAGACAGCAAGCTCATCACCGGTCCAAGCAAGGTTTCTCCTCGGCCAATGTCGAAGGTTCGATCCGGTGCGATGACCACATCAGTTACCTAAGGAGATAAGTCAGCTCCTAGAACAATTTGAGGACGTTTTTCCTGAAGAGATACCGGCTGGACTGCCACCAAGCCGAGGGATAGAGCACCAAATCGATTTCATACCTGGTGCACAGCTTCCAAATAGACCAGCTTACCGTGTGAATCCAGAGGAAGCAAAAGAGCTTGAACGTCAAGTTAGGGCACTAATGGAGCAAGGTTATGTGAGGGAGAGTCTTAGTCCCTGTCCTGTACCGGTCTTGCTAGTGCCTAAGAAGGATGGGTCGTGGAGGATGTGTGTGGACTGTAGGGCGATTAACAACATAACCATTAAGTATAGACATCCAATTCCACGCCTTGATGACATGCTGGATGAGCTTAGTGGAGCCACCATCTTCTCTAAAATAGACCTGAAGAGTGGGATATCTTAAATTCGGGTGGAAGAAAGAGATGAATGGAAAAAAGCATTCAAAAAGAAACAAGGAATCCTATAATTGCTAAGCATGCCATTTGGACTCTCAAATGCACCCAGCACATTTATGCGTCTAATGAACCATGTTCTTAGGGCATACATCTGTAAGTTTGTAGTTGTGTATTTTGATGATATTTTAATTTACAGTTCTTGTTTATCTGACCATGTGACACATCTTGAGTTAGTCTTAAAGACTCTCCGAAAGGAAGGCCTTTATGCAAACTTAAAGAAGTGCACATTCTGCACTAATGAGCTAGTTTTTCTAGGATTTGTTGTGAGTTCGCAGGGATTACAGGTTGATGGAGAGAAGATAAGGGCTATACAAGAATGGCCAACCCCAACAAGCATCAGCCAAGTTCGAAGCTTCCATGGTCTTGCAAGCTTCTATCGCCGTTTTGTTAAGGACTTTAGTAGTGTGGCTGCACCACTCACATCAGTTATCAAGAAAAACGTTGGGTTTACTTGGGGAGAAGCTCAGAATAAGGCGTTTCAGGATCTGAAGGAACGCCTAACTAATGCACCTGTTCTAGCACTTCTAGATTTTAATAAGACCTCTGGAATTGGGATAGGGGCTGTTCTTACTCAAGGAGGCAAACCAGTGGCTTATTTCAGTGAAAAGCTAAGTGGGGCTGCGTTGAATTATCCAACTTATGACAAGGAGTTGTATGCGTTGGTTAGAGCTATGGAGACGTGGCAACACTACCTGCTTGCTAGAGAATGTGTAATTCATACTGATCATGAAACGTTGAAGCATCTCAAGGGGCAAACAACACTTAAGAAGAGACATGCTCGCTGGCTGGAGTACATTGAGACATTCCCTTATGTCATTAAGTACAAAAAAGGTAAAGAGAACGTGGTAGCTGATGCACTTTCAAGGAGACATGCGTTGATCACCACGATGGAGTCTAAGATTTTGGGGTTTGAAATGATTAAAATGCAATATGAAGAAGACCCAGATTTCAAGGATATCTACTCAGAATGTGGTAAAGGAGCCTACAGCAATTTCTACAAGTCTGATGGGTTTTTATTCAGAGAAAGGAGGTTGTGCATACCTCAGGGTTCTCTACGTGAATTGCTGATTAGGGAAGCTCATGGAGGTGGTCTTATGGGTCATTATGGGGCTGAGAAGACATTGAGCATACTGAAGGAGCATTTCTTTTGGCCTCATCTCAAAAAAACAGTGGAGGCGTTTTGTGCTAGATGTGTAACGTGCAAACAGGCTAAGTCTAGATCTCATCCTCATGGACTATACATGCCGTTGCCTATACCTACAGCTCCTTGGGTCGACATATCAATGGATTTTGTGCTTCGACTTCCCAAGATTCAGAATAAGGATTCTATCTTCGTTGTTGTGGATAGGTTCTCAAAGATGGCACATTTCATTCCATGTGCTAAAACTAATGATGCTTCTCAGACCTCCAACTTATTCTTCAGAGAAGTAGTGAGATTACATGGGATTCCAAGCACGATTGTATCAGATAGAGACACCAAGTTTCTGAGTCATTTCTGGAAAACGCTTTGGAAGAAGCTGGGAACGAAGCTAGTGTTCTCTACAACTTGCCATCCTCAAACAGATGGGCAAACTGAGGTTGTTAACCGGACTTTGTCAACATTGCTGAGAGCAACCATTGGGAGGAATTTGAAGAACTGGTTAGAGTGTATACCATTTGTGGAGTTTGCTTACAATCGAGCTGTTCACTCCGCCACCAAGCTATCACCATTTCAGGTTGTCTATGGCTTTAATCCAAACTCGCCATTAGACCTCTCACCGTTGCCACCAGCTGAGATCGTGAGCTTAGAAGGACAGAAAAAGGCTGATTACATCAAGAGCATACATCAAAAAGCTAGAGAGAACATTGAGAAGAAAACTGAGATGTATGCTAAGCAAGCTAACAAGGGGCGTAAACAGGTCATCTTCAAAGAAGGAGATTGGGTATGGCTTCATATGCGTCCAGAACGGTTCCCAAACAAGAGGAAGGACAAGCTAGCACCAAGAGGAGATGGGCCATTCCGAGTAGCTGAGAAGATCAATGACAATGCCTATAGGCTTGAACTACCAGGTGAGTTTAATATATCTCCTACTTTCAATGTTATTGACTTAGAATTGTTTGATGCGAGGTGATGAACCAGTTTTGAGGTCAAAACCTTCTGAAGAGGGTGGGAATGATGAGGACATCACCTTGGAGCTGAAAGGAGATGACGCTGAATCTGTGGAGAACCCAATTCCATACATTCCAGCCGGCCCTATTACACGCCAAAGGGCTAAAGCATTGAGGCATAAGTTCAATGGATATGTAGCAGCTGCATTGGAGCAAGTAACTCCACCAAAGCCGACTTTGCACCAGCTTCTCAACGGACACCACGGAGGAGGCTTCAGAACCAAGCTGAACCAAGCTTCAGCATCTGACCTGGAGAACTTCAATTACATCACTCTTACTCCAGGAAAGCACAATGACATGTCCGTTGCATCACCAGAAACCGCCAGCTCTCTTTTCGACTCAAATGAGGCTACACGGCCTTCTCCTTCGAGCTGCGTTTCTGTTCAGGCCCCATGGCCACTTCTCATCATCAAGACACGTGAGTCTAGTGTCTTCACTGTCATCATATAGTGAAGACACACAAAGACGTGCTAAGGCATTGTACTCTTTTTCCTTACCATCAGTTTTGTCCCAAGGGGTATGGGTTTTCTGAGGAAGGTTTTAACGAGGCAACACCCTTAGTGCGCATTTTGGACTTGTTCTCGGTCTACTACATCTTTCACAAGTCCAAGAACACTTCAAGAGCTGAGCGCCAAGAGCAAAGACTAACGAGAGACAAGTTGTTCTGTTTTAGCTCAAACTTTCCATTTTTGAGTTATTTCCTTATTTTCGCAAACCCTGCTGTTTTTGCTTGAACTACTTGTTATTCTTGGTTGTTTGTGACGTTTTTGATGTCAAGGGGCTATTATATAAAGCCTAGGTCGTCCTCTTAATGAGATAGACTTTTTACCCTAAAAAAAAACGAGTTTATCTCTCAAACCTAGGCAGCAGCCGCTTCCTTCTCTCTTCTCTTGCTTGATTGAGTAATCGGACTCTCAAACCTGAGAATCACTTAGTGTTTATCACAAGGCTTCCGCATCTTGTGTGGTCTCACATCGCTCCACTGTTTCTCCTTCAAGACGAGCCTCTCTCCTGAAGAAGAACAACACCATCGTTTGAAGATTCTGAACTTTGAGACCAGGCGTGTATCATCTTTGGTATCAGAGCCAGGTTCCTTCAATCGGGTTGTGTCTAAACCTATCCTTTGCTTTCAGTCGATTTGCTTTAGAAGTTATTGAGAATCAAGTTATTAGGTTGTTTCAATTGATAGCTTGTTTAATCGTTGCTTCTGTTTGCTTATCTTGCTGTTTGCTTCTGTTTTGATTCTTTATTGCTTTTGTTTCATCGTTTGTTTGTTTCAGTATTTCGTTGATTTGGTTTGTTAAGTTGTACGTATCTATGGGCCGAGAAGGACGTAGCTGTGGACCGAGCTCGAGTATGAGATTTGGAGATGCTGAAAAGATGGCTTGGAGCACAAGGGAAGATGCAAGAGAGAGATTTATCGACGCCAAGCCATTCCGTGATAGAGACAAGACCATAGACCGAGCCGAGACACTAGAGAGCGGTTCGGGGGCACTTGACTTTGGAGGTAAAGTCTTATGTGTCCTTACTACTCATCAGTAAGGACACAAGCAAAAAGATCTTAAGCTAAGTAGGATACTCTTTCCCTACCTCCAGTTTACCATGATGGGTTCTAGAGAAGGGTTTTAACGAGGTCCGAAACACTTAGGGCATCACACTCTCTATCTCATATGCATCTTGCTTGGAACCTTTTGATGACAAGTATAGGTGCATAGGGGTGTGATTCTATCTAGGGAAGCCTCTACAAATGCTTCCCTCCCTTAGTTTTTGATTTGCTTGAGTTTTGCCTTGTATTTCGTTTTTGTTGACTTTTGGTCAAACTGTTGACTTTTGTTGACTTTTTGTAGTCTTTTGTCTTAGGCTTATTTTTGGGGTTATGTTTGTTAATGGGCTTAAGTCTCTTATGACCCATTAGGAAACCCTAGATTTGTAGCCTATATAAGGCAAACTATTCCTCATTAATCAAGAAGGCAATCATTGAAGTAAAATATCAAAGTTAGAAACTTTGTCTCTCTAATCTATTGAGTTTGTCTCTAGATTGGGAAACCCTAGGATATTTGAGTGTGTCTCATATCCCTAGGGTCGTGGCTGTATCAAGGGACTTTCACATCCTTTGTGGTTCGCCATTCATTCCACTCCACCCCACCACCGCCGCTCCATACTTCACTCCACCGCCGTCGTGTTCATCATCTCTCCGCCGAGCAAGATTGAGCCATATCTCTTGTAAAGCTCCATCCCTTGCTGTTGGCTCGTGATTCTCCAGCAAGTCCACTCTAAATTCACTCCATCATCACGTCCATCCATCCATCTCTCTAGATTCTCAAGGATGAACCACATCTCCTTGAAAGTCATCACCTTTCTTCCACCGGTTTCAAGCTTGTAAAGGTCCTATCTTTGAGTCAAGCTAGGGGGTTCTTATCAGTTGGGGTTGAGGGGAAGCCTTGGTGTCTGAGGGAGGATGAAAGCGCAATTCTCCCAGTTAAGTCATAAGGCGGGATAAGCCTTAAGATTCGAGGACGAATCTAATTAGTGGGGGAGAATTGTAACATCCGTGTCCCATCGTTCTCTTGTATTATGTTTATTCGACTCTTGATGTTTATCAGAATCCTCGGGATTGTCGTATTTAGACGGGGTTTGTTAATAAAGAGGATATTAATAAAATGAGATGTTTATAATTGATACATGATGCGGATTCCGCGTATCGGGTGTCATATAATACGTGATGTGGATTTCACGTGTTATAGGTGGTTCGACACATGATGAAGATTTCATGTGTGAGAGTGATGACGGACGAGGTGTCGCTACGTTACTTGATTCGGGGGAGTAGGGTTTAAAATCATTAGATCCTAATGAGACATGTTTAGGATTATGTGGATTTAATCCTAAACGGATAAGGATTATATAGATTTAGCCCTTATCGGAGGATTACGTGGATTTAATCCTCGGGTGGTCTGGATTATGTGGATTTAATCTTGACGGGTGGGTTTGTCGATTAGGGCTAAGTGGATTTAGTCCTAATATATCGATAAACCGAGTGAGAACTATGTGGATTTAGTTCTCGAGTGGACTTCGCCTAGTAACCCGGGTATAGGACTCGATGGGTTTAGTCATCAAATGACCATGTGGGATCTACGGTATTGACTCCAAGATTGTTATTGAACCAAGTACGGGAAGATATTGGCTCGAATGATGGCCCTAGGGGCGATGATTGAGTTAAATCGAGTAATAGATCGATTGTGATTAAGTAATCCCAAGCGGTACGGTTTTAACGGAATTAACCGGTAATTCTGGGGTT
Source organism: Boechera divaricarpa (assembly GCA_026770425.1). Classification (NCBI taxonomy): domain Eukaryota; kingdom Viridiplantae; phylum Streptophyta; class Magnoliopsida; order Brassicales; family Brassicaceae; genus Boechera; species Boechera divaricarpa. The sequence continues at coordinate 18,755,950 of CM049192.1, read as the reverse complement.
TTAGCAGAGTAAAAGAAATATTTTGAGATGGGGAGATGTCTCAAATATTTTGGAAAATTTTGACGAATTACTAAACCGAGGGGAAGAATTAATCGGGAGAACTAGATGTTGCGGTTTAGTGATTTCGGGTTGGTTTGGTTTAATTTTAATTAAACCATCAATTATATATACATACATGTATATATATCTCCTTCTCTTCTACATTATTCTTGGAGCTTCTTCTTCTCTCATTTGGGGGAGGGAAGAATCGAGACTTAGAGAGAGAGAGAGAGAAAAGGAGAAAGAGGAAGAAGAAGAAGGAGGAGAAGAAGGAGAAGGAGAAAGAAGAGTGAAAGCTTGAGAAAAACAGAGTTTTGGTGGTGATCGTGAGGTCCGATCGACCTAGTAAACGAGCAAGGATTGAGCTGAAATTTTGTGGGGATTCGGTGATACCTTGGTGTTTGTTGAGTAGAGCCAAGGAGAGGGTAAACTTAAGATGTTAAGCTATCGCGAAGCAAGAGGATTTTTCTCGAATAACCGAGGTGAGTGCGTGACCATGGTTAGAACTATGTGATCATTGATCTTCCGTGATTGATGTGTGCTTAGGAACTAGACCATTGGGTGTGATTCATGGTTTGTCCATGTTGTGTGTTGTGTGTGTAATGGAGCTCTATTACGGTATGTGTTTTGATTGTTCTTTAAGTACATTTTCGGTTGCGTTAAATCTTTGGTTATATGCGTTCATGGCCGTGAGACGGGAGGACCGCCTCACTAAGCATTATCAATGCTTACGCGCCTCTTTTGGTGCAGGTAAAGAAAAAACCTAGGTGTTGGAGCGCGTGGAACCAAGGCCGAAGTGAAGGAAAAGGATGATCTAGGCGGGTTTAAACGGGTTCTTGTATCTTGTGTTTGGGTTGTTTATATGCTTTCCAAAGGTAATGCTTGGATTTTGTTGGTGTTATTTTAAGATTATTTTTGAATGGTTTAAGTTTGGTACTTAACACATTTTGCGTATGGTTATTGCCTTGTGTCGTTATGACTTGTGTTGGCTTGTTAGGATTGCCCTCGGGTTGCCGGGCAAGGGTGGGGATCGACCAATCCAGGTAGGATCGACCGATCCAGGTAGGATCGATCGATCCTATGGGGTCGTTTTGGCTCAGAAATCTTTTGAGGAATCGGGATCGATCGATCTCGGCAAAATCGATCGATCCTGGGGAATCCATTTGGGTTAGAAACTTCTGGTCTGTTTTTAAGGGTTAGGATCGATCGATCCTGGGTGAGATCGATCGATCCCTATTGTATTAAGGTTCAAGTGTTTGTCTTGTGTTAGGATCGATCGATCCTGGGTGATATCGATCGATCCCTATTGAGAACCGCGGGTTCCGTCTTTAGCTTGGGTAACAAGTAATCTTTTAATTATTCATCGTTTAGAAATGTTTCAAGAAAAGTTTTTAAAATCTCGTATTTTTTTGTGGTTTTCTCGCCTTGTTTGATCATTGACTTCGGGGTAGGTCCTTTCAAACACAAGCACTCAAAACAATCACAAAGCAAGCAACACTCGATCCCAACAAGTCCTAGAAACGTTACTGCTCTGATACCAAATTGAAAGGACTTACCCCGGAACAATAAGACGGAACCCGCGGAAAATACGAAATTTTTAAAACTTTTTCTTAAAACATTTCTAATCGGTGAATAATTAAAACTTACTTGGTACTCAAGCTAAAGACTCCACATCTAATGCAAGACAAACACTTAAACCTTAATGCAATAGGGATCGATCGATCTTCCCTAGGATCGATCGATCCTATTTCCTAAAAACAGACCCGAAACTTTTGCCTTAAGAACGCCCCTCAGGAACGGTCGATCTTGACCCCATAGGATCGATCGATCACCGTTGGACCGATAGATCTTCACACCCTAAAACGATCCAGAAATTTTTACGTTAAAACGGATCGATCGATCATACCTTTATCGGTCGATCTCTTACCTCCACCATAATAACCCGATCATTCTGGCCAAAATAACCCGCCAGGATCGATCGATCTCACCCCGGGATCGGTCGATCCTAACCCCTAAAACTTGGCCAGAAATCTTCTGCTTCGAAAACAACCTACAGGATCGATCGATCCTACTTGGATCGGTCGATCTCTCCTTTGGCCTGCGCCTAAAACAACTTCACTTAAGCAACACACAACAACAACCAACAACCAACCATGACATTTTTTAAGCATTCAAAACCATCTTAACGTACCAATATGCATCATATCAAGTTCAAACATTGCATCCTAAGTACACAAGTTATAAACAACACAAAAGATGCAAAAAGGAAACCCGATATGCCTAGATCATCCATCTTCCTTCTCGGCCTTGGTTCCACGAGCTCCGCTATTTAAGACTTGTCCTTACCTGCACCAAAAGAGGTGCGTAAGCATTGATAATGCTTAGTGAGGCGGTCATCCCGTCCCCACCGCGACACGAACATACAATTACCAAACTTACCGCAATCAACATGCAATGCAACAATCAAACCATAACATGATAGAGCTCTATCGTCACCCATACAACACACACATGGACTAGCCATAAATCACACCCATATGGTCAAACCCTACATCACACATTAATCACGAAGAGTCTAATAATTGTATGACTACGCTACGGTCACACTCTCACCTCGAATACGGTTGAAACGAAGAACACTCCTTTGATGGTTTCCAAGCCTTAAGCTTACTTCTTCTTGGCTCTTACTTAGCCAACACCAAGGTAGAACCAATCGCTAACAAAAGATCACCACAACACTTCTCAAGAGGTGATAACAATCTCTCAAACTCGGATTATCCAAACCCCCAAATCGGATTCCTTTCTCCAAAAACAGGGCTTTCTTTAACCGATTATAACTTTTATCCTAATTCAAATCTAAGAAATTCCTTCAGTGAACTTCAAGATCAAACTCTCAATAACATATCTACCAAATTTCAGTCCAAACAACCAAGATTTGAGTGCCCAATCACTCCATCAAACTCGCCCCGTCGCTACAGCCCGAAAACAGAGTAGTCTAGGGAGAAAAATTCATTTCTTCCAAACCCCTCAACATAATCCCACGAAATTTGGTAGATAACTATTCAAGAGATTGACAAACTTACCCACAAAATTTCAGCTCAATCAGAGCTCTCTAGCTTGGTCGATCGGATCTCTCAAGACACCCCAAGAATTCTGTTTTCTCACCTCTTTCTCCTTTACTCTTCTTCCTTTCTCTTCTTCTTCCTCCCCTCCTTCTTCCTCTCTTTCTTTCTCTCCTTTTTATCTCTTCTTCTCTCTCTCTAAATCTAGATTTTTCTTGCCCAAATAAAGAGAAGAGAAGCTTCAAGAACAATATAGAAGGAGAGGGAGATATATACATATATGTGTATATATCTTTGTTGGTTTAATTAAAATTAAACCAAACCAAACCGGAATTTACTAAACCGCCTCAATTAAGTTCTCTCGCTCTGTTTCGCAACTCCATTTAATTTCCCAAAATGTTCAAAATATCTCTCCGTCCCAAGATATTTCTCCCACTCCCTCAAACCTCGGAATTACCGCTAATTCCGCTCAAACCGAACCACTCAGGATTACATCTCTTCGATCAATCCTTTGATCGAATCAACCCGCCTACCGCCCCTAGGGCCCCCAATCAAGCTCGGTATCGTCCCACACTCGGTTCAATAACACTCCCGGATCTAACATCACAAGATCCTATGTGGTCACCCAACGGCTAACTCGTCGAAATCCAATATCCCCGGATTCGAACGAGTTAAGTCCGTCAAACGATCTAGCATATTAGAATCCAATACCACAGGACCCTAATATGCTAAGTCCCCATGAGATCCAATATCGTAGGACCCCACCCCGGGCTACCGATCTAGGATATCACATAATCCTAATCAGTAAAACCCTCTAAGATCATAAGATCTCACCCTGGGCTACCGATCTAGGATACCGCATATCCTAATCAGTAAAAACCCTCTGAGATCATAAGATCTCACCCTGGGCTACCGATCTAAGATACCGCATATCCTAATCAGTAAAAACCCACCCTGTTTGGATTATTAGGTAATCCTAACCAGCATCATTAGAGTCAATTATCATATGACTCTAATGACCCCTCATTGGGGTTATATCACACAACCCCAATGACCCGTCAATAGGATTGAATATCACACAATCCTATCGACCCCAACCACGTATTAGGATCTAGTGATCTAAACCCAAAAATCCCCGAACCGAGATGGAGCAACCACCGCTCCCAACTCCGCAACACATGAAATACCACATCATGTGTCAATCCGCCGATACATGAAATACCACATCATGTACTCGACATCCCTAATACATGAAATACAGCATCATGTATTAATCATTCTCAACAATTCGATAAACATCCACATATTAATAATTTCTCGTCAAATACAACAATCCCGAGGATCCATTAAAACAAACATCAAATACTATTACAACTCGAGAGGATGACTAAGGAACACGGATGTTACAATGCACCAAGTCAATAACCCCATCCTTAGGAGCTTCTCTTGATTGATTGACTTCTGTTTCATTGCCTTTGCTAGTTTATGTTAGTAGCTATCGCTCTGCTTTTGCTCTGTTTTCGTTCTGATAGTTACTGCTAGACTCTGTTTTTAGTTTCTGTTTAGGTTGATAGATTCTCATCTTATTGCTTGCTTGGCTTGACCTAAACTGTTTGATTGCATCCTGCTTGGTTAATATCGCACCCATTTGGATTGATACCTTATTGTGCTACAATGACATGATAGTTCAATAGGAAATTGACTTATATCAAAGCAGAGCATCAAGATCCAAGTGATTTGTTGCAGTGTTTACCCATTCTTGAATAAAAATGGGATATGATTACGATGGATTTTGTGGTCGGGTTAATAACTCGCGGAATAAAGATGCTATTTTGGTGATTGTTGATCGCCTAATGAAGTCAGTACATGGTGAACCGGTGAGTATTGTGTTCGATCATGATAGTATGTTCACTTCAGAGTTTTGGCGAGCATTTCAGAAGGAGATGGGTACTAAAGTACACATGAGCACCGCTTATCACCCTCAGACCGATGGTCAATCTGAAAGGATAATTCAGACTCTCGAGGATTTGCTGAGGATGTGTGTGTTGGATTGGGGTGACCATTGGGTAAACTATCTGAATTTGGTGGAGTTTACTTATAATAATAGCTACCAGGCTAGTATCGGGATGACACCATATGAAGCTCTTTATGGTAGGCTATGTTGGATGCCATTATGCTATACTTAAGTTGAGGAGCGAAGCATGTTTGGCAAAAATATTGTGCAGGAGACTACGGAGAAGATCCGAGTCTTGAAACTAAACCTGAAAGAATCTAAAGATTGGCAAAAGAGCTATGCGGATAACCGCAGGAAAGAGTTAAAATTCTCCGTGGGAGATATGGTTTATCTTAAGATGGTGATGTTTAAGGGTTCTAATAGGTCCATTTTTTAGAGTAAGTTGAATCCGAGGTATTCGGGACCATTCCGAGTATTAGAACGAGTTAGACATGTGGCTTACAAGCTAGAATTGCTTGTGGCTTTGCGAGCATTTCATGATGTATTCCATGTTTCGATGTTGAAGAAATGTTTGCATAGGGATGATAAGGTGTTACCGGAGATTCCACCTGATTTATCACCGAGTTTGATAGTTGCAGCAAGATCTGCGAAGATTCTGAAGTGCAGAATCAAGGTTGACAGGAGAAAGAAAAATTCTGAGATTAAGGTCTTGTGGGATTGTTATGGGAATGATGAGGAGACATGGAAATCGGAGGCAAGGATGAAAGCAAAATTCAACAAATGGTTTGAGGAATTAGCTGAGACTTGAGATTCGAAGACGAATCTATTTTAGTGGGGGAGAATTGTAACATCCGTGTCTCAAGTCTTTTTTGTGATATAAGTTATTGTTTCTTGATGTAAAAGTCTTTGACCGTCTTGTGATGTAAGTCATTGACTTCTTGTTATAAAATCTATGATGCGATATTTCATGTATCGGTGACGTTGATTACATGATGAGGTATTTTATGTATTGACAGAATTTGACACATGACGAGGTAGTTCATGTGTTGTTGAGGTTTTAAGCCACGCGTTATTCCATCACTTGGTTCTATTGAGTTATGGATCTTGTGTCATTAGATCCTAATATGTGGTTGGGTCATTAAGATTATGTGGTATTTAATCTTAATGAGGTTTGTTAGGATTATGTGGTATTTAATCCTAACGTGGTTGGTTTACTGATTAGGATTATGTGGTATTTAATCCTAATAGATTGGTGACCGAATGATTCTTGTGGTATTAGATTCTGAGGTTGACCAAAGGTAAACCGAGTGAGATCTTGTGGTATTGGATCTTGCGAGACTTAGTTCATTCGGATCCTGTGGTATTGGAATTCCATGGGTTAGTCATTTTATGACCAAGTGGGATCTTGCGATATTGGATCCTAAGGGTGTTATTGAACCAAGTATGGGATAATATCAAGCTCAATTAATAGACCTACGGGTTGTGATTGGGTGGATTAATCGATGGATTAATCATTTCGAAATCGATTTGTGTTACTAGTTCAAAAATAGAAATTATTGAGGATTTTGGGTTATTATCGGGAGTTGAAAAAATAAATGCGACGGAGGAGAGTCGCAAATTTTTCGGGAAGTTTGGCGGAAAAATCTTAAACCGAGAAGAAAAATTCAATTAAAATCAGAAGGGTTGGTTTAATTGAATTCGGTTTAGTGATTATAGTTTGGTTTAATTTTATTAAACCACAAAAATATCTTCTTTATCTTCTCAACACTTCTATAATCTTCTTCTTTCTCATCTCTATCTCATTTTTGAGTAATTTGGGGCTTGAACTAGAGAGGGAGAAGAGAGAAAGAGAGTGAAAGAAAGAGAAGAGAGCTTGAGCTTGAAAGAGAAGAAGGAGAAGGTGAAGAAGCTTGCAAAAATCAGAGTTTTGGAGTCAGTTTCAGAGGTCTGATCGGTGGATCAAACGGACACGGATTGATCTGAACATTTTTTTTGTAATTTCATCAATCTCTTATCTAGCTATCTACCAAATGGTTTTTCATTTGATTGAGTAGTTTGGGAGATATGACTTTTCTCCCAAAACCGCTCTGTTTAGGGTAATCTGCGACGGGTCAGAATAGAGAGAGTGTTTGGATAATCAAATCTTAATGGATTGAGCTGCAATTTGGTAGATACCATCTTGATAGTCTTTACTTACGATTGACTGGAGGGATTGAATTTTTATTGGCTAGATTAAGAGATATAGCCGGATGAGTAAACTCTGCTTTTGTGAAGGAAGAATCCAAAATTTGGGGTTTAGCCAATCCGAGTTTAAGACTTGTGATCAATCTCTTGAGAGTGTGTTATGTGGTATTTTGGAAGGCTTTTGATAGATATCCTGGTGGTTGTGTATGTGCCAAAAGAAGTCAAGGTTCGAGGTTCAAAAGCATAAGGAACAATTGTGATTGTTTCTCCATTTAAGAAGCTTTATCGAGGTGACTGTGTGACCGTAGCGTAACCATATGATCATTAGTTTTTCGTGATTGATGTGTGATGTAGGACTTATCCATATGGGTGTGATTTGTGGCTTGGCAATGTTGTGTGTTTTTTTTGTGATGGAGCTCTATCACGATATTGTTGACTGTTTTGTGTGATTGCATATTGATTGCAGTACGCTTTTGATTATATGTGTATATCACTGTGGGATGGGAGGACTGCCTCACTAAGCATTATCAATGCTTACGCGCCTCTTTTGGTGCAGGTTAAGAGAAATCTTAAAGGTTGGAGCTCGTGGAACCAAGGCGAAAGGAGAGGACGATGTTAATGGGTTCTTTTTGTAACTTTTTGTTTTGTATGTTGTTATGCTTCTGTCTTGTGTATTTGAACTTGTTGGTATGTCTTGGTTAGTAATGCTAAGTTGTTTTGGATGCTTAAGTTGCTAGACTCATGGTTAAGTGATACACGCCTGGTCTCAAAGTTCAGAATCTTCAAACGATGGTGTTGTTCTTCTTCAGGAGAGAGGCTCGTCTTGAAGGAGAAACAGTGGAGCGATGTGAGACCACACAAGATGCGGAAGCCTTGTGATAAACACTAAGTGATTCTCAGGTTTGAGAGTCCGATTACTCAATCAAGCAAGAGAAGAGAGAAGGAAGCGGCTGCTGCCTAGGTTTGAGAGATAAACTCGTTTTTGTTTTTAGGGTAAAAAGTCTATCTCATTAAGAGGACGACCTAGGCTTTATATAATAGCCCCTTGACATCAAAAACGTCACAAACAACCAAGAATAACAAGTAGTTCAAGCAAAAACAGCAGGGTTTGCGAAAATAAGGAAATAACTCAAAAATGGAAAGTTTGAGCTAAAACAGAACAACTTGTCTCTCGTTAGTCTTTGCTCTTGGCGCTCAGCTCTTGAAGTGTTCTTGGACTTGTGAAAGATGTAGTAGACCGAGAAAAAGTCTAAAATGCGCACTAAGGGTGTTGCCTCGTTAAAACCTTCCTCAGAAAACCCATACCCCTTGGGACAAAACTGATGGTAAGGAAAAAGAGTACAATGCCTTAGCACGTCTTTGTGTGTCTTCACTATATGATGACAGTGAAGACACTAGACTCACGTGTCTTGATGCTGAGAAGTGGCCATGGGGCCTGAACAGAAACGCAGCTCGAAGGAGAAGGCCGTGTAGCCTCATTTGAGTCGAAAAGAGAGCTGGCGGTTTCTGGTGATGCAACGGACATGTCATTGTGCTTTCCTGGAGTAAGAGTGATGTAATTGAAGTCCTCCAGGTCAGATGCTGAAGCTTGGTTCAGCTTGGTTCTGAAGCCTCCTCCGTGGTGTCCGTTGAGAAGCTGGTGCAAAGTCGGCTTTGGTGGAGTTACTTCTTGCTCCAATGCAGCTGCTACATATCCATTGAACTTATGCCTCAATGCTTTAGCCCTTTGGCGTGTAATAGGGCCGGCTGGAATGTATGGAATTGGGTTCTCCACAGATTCAGCGTCATCTCCTTTCAGCTCCAAGGTGATGTCCTCATCATTCCCACCCTCTTCAGAAGGTTTTGACCTCAAAACTGGTTCATCACCTGCATCAAACAATTCTAAGTCAATAACATTGAAAGTAGGAGATATATTAAACTCACCTGGTAGTTCAAGCCTATAGGCGTTGTCATTGATCTTCTAAGCTACTCGGAATGGCCCATCTCCTCTTGGTGCTAGCTTGTCCTTCCTCTTGTTTGGGAACCGTTCTGGACGCATATGAAGCCATACCCAATCTCCTTCTTTGAAGATGACCTATTTACGCCCCTTGTTAGCTTGCTTAGCATACATCTCAGTTTTCTTCTCAATGTTCTCTCTAGCTTTTTGATGTATGCTCTTGATGTAATCAACCTTTTTCTGTCCTTCTAAGCTCACGATCTCAGCTGGCGGCAACGGTGAGAGGTCTAATGGCGAGTTTGGATTAAAGCCATAGACAACCTGAAATGGTGACAGCTTGGTGGCGGAGTGAACAGCTCGATTGTAAGCAAACTCCACAAATGGTATACACTCTAACCAGTTCTTCAAATTCCTCCCAATGGTTGCTCTCAGCAATGTTGACAAAGTCCGGTTAACAACCTCAGTTTGCCCATCTATTTGAGGATGGCAAGTTGTAGAGAACACTAGCTTCGTTCCCAGCTTCTTCCAAAGCGTTCTCCAGAAATGACTCAGAAACTTGGTGTCTCTATCTGATACAATCGTCCTTGGAATCCCATGTAATCTCACTACTTCTCTGAAGAATAAGTTGGAGGTCTGAGAAGTATCATTAGTTTTAGCACATGGAATGAAATGTGCCATCTTTGAGAACCTATCCACAACAACGAAGATAGAATCCTTATTCTGAATCTTGGGAAGTCCAAGCACAAAATCCATTGATATGTCGACCCAAGGAGTTGTAGGTATAGGCAACGGCATGTATAGTCCATGAGGATGAGATCTAGACTTAGCCTGTTTGCACGTTACACATCTAGCACAAAACGCCTCCACTGTTTTTCTGAGATGAGGCCAAAAGAAATGCTCCTTCAGTATGCTCAATGTCTTCTCAGCCCCATAATGACCCATAAGACCACCTCCATGAGCTTCCCTAATCAGCAATTCACGTAGAGAACCCTGAGGTATGCACAACCTCCTTTCTCTAAATAAAAACCCATCAGACTTGTAGAAATTGCTGTAGGCTCCTTTACCACATTCTGAGTAGATATCCTTGAAATCTGGGTCTTCTTCATATTGCATCTTAATCATTTCAAACCCCAAAATCTTAGACTCCATCGTGGTGATCAACGCATGTCTCCTTGAAAGTGCATCAGCTACCACGTTCTCTTTACCTTTTTGTACTTAATGACATAAGGGAATGTCTCAATGTACTCCAGCCAGCGAGCATGTCTCTTCTTAAGTGTTGTTTGCCCCTTGAGATACTTCAACGTTTCATGATCAGTATGAATTACACATTCTCTACCAAGCAGGTAGTGTTGCCACGTCTCCATAGCTCTAACCAACGCATACAACTCCTTGTCATAAGTAGGATAATTCAACGCAGCCCCACTTAGCTTTTCACTGAAATAAGCCACTGGTTTGCCTCCTTGAGTAAGAACAGCCCCTATCCCAATTCCAGATGCATCACACTCCACTTCTAAGGTCTTATTAAAATCTGGAAGTGCTAGAACAGGTGCATTAGTTAGGCGTTCCTTCAGATCCTGAAACGCCTTATTCTGAGCTTCTCCCCAAGTAAACCCAACGTTTTTCTTGATAACTGATGTGAGTGGTGCAGCCACACTACTAAAGTCCTTAACAAAACGGCGATAGAAGCTTGCAAGACCATGGAAGCTTCGAACTTGGCTGATGCTTGTTGGGGTTGGCCATTCTTGTATAGCCCTTATCTTCTCTCCATCAACCTGTAATCCCTGCGAACTCACAACAAATCCTAGAAAAACTAGCTCATTAGTGCAGAATGTGCACTTCTTTAAGTTTGCATAAAGGCCTTCCTTTCGGAGAGTCTTTAAGACTAACTCAAGATGTGTCACATGGTCAGATAAATAAGAACTGTAAATTAAAATATCATCAAAATACACAACTACAAACTTACAGATGTATGCCCTAAGAACATGGTTCATTAGACGCATAAATGTGCTGGGTGCATTTGAGAGTCCAAATGGCATGACTAGCCATTCATAGAGTCCTTGTTTCGTTTTGAATGCTGTTTTCCATTCATCTCCTTCTTTCATCCTGACTTGATGATATCCACTCTTCAGGTCTATTTTAGAGAAGATGGTGGCTCCACTAAGCTCATCCAGCATGTCATCAAGGCGTGGAATTGGATGTCTATACTTAATAGTTATGTTGTTAATCGCCCTACAATCCATACACATCCTCCACGACCCATCCTTCTTAGGCACTAGCAAGACCGGTACAACACAGGGACTAAGACTCTCCCTCACATAACCTTGCTCCATTAGTGCCCTAACTTGACGTTCAAGCTCTTTTGCTTCCTCTGGATTCACACGGTAACTGGTCTATTTGGAAGCTGTGCACCAGGTATGAAATCGATTTGGTGCTCTATCCCTCGGCTTGGTGGCAGTCCAGCCGGTATCTCTTCAGGAAAAACGTCCTCAAATTGTTCTAGGAGCTGACTGATCTCCTTAGGTAACTCCACAGCTACAGAACCTGCGCTCAAAAGCTCCTTAAAGACCATTAGTAGCACAGTGTGTGAAGTAGTTTTTAAAGCCCTTCTTACTTCACTAGTATTAACTAGGAAGTTAGATTTAACACCATTACTCTTTTCTTTAGACATTTTAATTTGCATTTCATGAAGTTGCTGAGGTGATAATGGAGCTAAATTCACTTTTCTTTTATCATGAATAAACGAGTATAAATTGGTGCGACCTTATGAGTGGTTTCTTTGTCAAAGTGCCATGGACGTCCCAATAAGAGATGGCCAGCTTGCATTGGAACCACATCACAGAGCAATTGATCATTGTAACGCCCCACACTAAATGGAACTGTCACTTGATCAGTGATCTTTAACTCAGACTTATCATTGAGCCACCTCAACCTGTAAGGTCTCGGATGCTTAGTTCTCTCCAAGCCTAGTTTTTCAACCATATAGAGGCTTGCAATGTTTGTACAAGAACCCCCATCAATTATCAGAGAACATACCTTCCCCTTGATAGTACATCTGGTATGGAAGATGTTTTCGCGCTGAGCACTCTCCTCTGGTTCTATCATGGTGCTGAGAATGCGTCTCATCATTAGAAGCTCTCCGGTGTCTGGAAATTCTGTAATCTCCTCATCAGCGTCCCCCTCAGCCTCTTCTTCATCTTGTGATTCATAATCCCTAGATTCAGTAAGGATCATCACTCTTTGATTAGGACAATCCCTGGATATATGCCCTCGGCCTTGACACTTATAACAGGTAATGTCTCGGCTCCTCTGCTGATTTTGTTGGTTTCAAGGCTGATGATTGATATGCTCAAATTAATACCCTAAAAGTACTAAAGCAGTTGCTGCAGTATATCAGGGGTCGAACACAAGAACTCAAGAAAATTCACACAATAGAATAAAAGATTACAGATTTTGCTAAGCAAAGAATAATAAATGAGAAAACAATTGATTGAAATAAGCTTAGGTTGATTGATATGGATGGAAACTAGGCTCAGGGAAATTCTCAGGAAATCAATGATAAATAACAATTAATCAGTTCAGGTTCAATTCAATTAAGTGCCGTTCTTAAACTCAAACACTATAGTATAGTTGACCAACTCTCGTTGTGAAAACTAACTAAGTCTAAAATCTAGAATTCCAAATCTCTTTGCAAATCCTACACAGTAAACCAGCAATCAATTCAAGTTTGATATGTTCACAATTCGATTAAACCAAATCTCTTTGCAGATAATCCAATTGCTCACCCTAGGTTTTATTCTGATTACTCAATTGCACTGTCGTGCCTAATTGATTAATCTAGGTTCTATGTTCTAAGTGATCAGGTTAGAAATAGCTTTGAGAACAACCTATGGTGAAGAACTATTCAGATTTTGAACCCTAACAAATCAATTATCATAAATCAGGGAAATCCATATGAGAAAACCCTAAACCTAAAATGAGACTACTCAGACATGATAGATGAAACAAATAACATAACTGAATAAATCATGGAATTAAACAAAGGAATAAAAACTAGGGTTCGGGATCTTCTCTATGATGAACAAAGTCTTAGATCCGTCTCCCTCACAAAAGTTCTCAAATCTCAATGATGGCTCAAGAATAAAAGTGAAAAGTCCCCCCTTGACCTAATGACTAAAAACTACTTAAATAGGTCTAAAAACACGAGCTGGGCTTCTTTTGTAAATAAAGGGGATGATTGGGCTTCTTATGGGCTTCCTTGAAAATCTCTTCTGCGCGTTGATTACGTCGGTATCGATCGATACTATGATGGTGTCGATCGATACTCAGAATGGTGTCGATCGATACTAGGACTTCAAAACGGGTACTTTCTTCGGTTTGCTCCAAAAAGGCTCCAAATGTCTCCAAAATCTCCAATTTCGTCCCAAACGTGCTAAAACCTGAAAAGACTCTAAAATGATAGAAAAAGCACTAGAAAGACTCGATAAAACGACTTATATCATGGCTAAAAACGGGTAAAATCCATGATATATCACTCCCCCAGACTTAGCCTTTTGCTTGCCCTCAAGCAAAACAGAAATCTAAGTGAGAGAAAGAGGTTTGAAAAACCTTAGAGATCCTGATCTGGTACCGAAATCGCTGTAATGATCCTTTTCCCAAGCGCCCACTGCTGCCTGATCAGCTCCAGATCTAACCACCATGTACTTCTCCGTAGGAAACCCAACTTCCCAAGATTTCACTCATTATCTCACACCAATATTCATCTAAGCTCTCATCGCCAGTTTCATTGCTGCAATCAGTATTCAAGAACTTTCTAGATTCTTGCCCATACAATATCATAGCTAAGGAACCATTTATTCAACAACATTTATTGCTTTCCGGTATTCTTCATCTCCCCCAGACTTATTTCATAATCAGTTCTCATTAGATTTCAACAGCGCAGGTTTATTTGAACAGCATATACAAATCAAGGTCCGAAACGCGAGTATTGATAGTGTTTGCTACCGAATCCCCGGTTCTTACCCTCTCAATGTATCAAAAGTCTTAGGTGAATAATGGGGTCATAGGAAATTTTTCTACCCCTCACTTCAGGCCTTTGTGTGATCATTCCTTATCCAAGTAGAATAATGGGGTCATAGGAAATTTTCCTACCCCTCTACTCGGCGGAAATCATTTCATCTTTTATATAGATTTTACCTGTTTTAACGCAAATATGTATCCAACAATTTTCACGGGAGAGATATACCACAATTTTCAAGCATGATGGGTTCCTTAGCCAGATATGAATGATGAATCAAGCTCTAAGAACACTAACCGCGTAGATGAAGTGCAAAATTTGGCTAAAGCTTGTGAAGAACCTTGCTGGAGACATGGGTGATTTCTAGCTGGCTGGTTATCCCTTGGATTTTTCATTAGTCGAACTGAAACTAATCCTGTAACAGTGGTCACTCAACAGCAAAATCAGAACAACAAAGTCAAGCACAATCCAGAAAACTCTAAGTTGTTTTGACTCAATTAAACAAAATTTTTTTTTTTTTTTTTTTTACAAAACAAAAATGAACACAATGTCAGTAACTACCTCCCCCAGACTTAAACAACACTGTCCCCAGTGTTTATCAAGCCCAGAGAAGGTGAAAGAAATCAAAGGACAAAACGAAATAGGTCAAGAACAAGAGGTGTTACCATAGAGCAGTGGTGTCGATCGATACCAAGGTGGTGTCGATCGATACGGAACAAAAACGACCATCTTTCTTCCGACCTGATTCGCAAGACACAACAAAATATAAAAACAAAAACTCATATTTATAGACTTACCAGTGGGTTGCCTCCCACTAAGCGCTTGTTTAATGTCACGAGCTTGACTTTGGCTAAGAGATCAGTCAGGACAAGGTGGAGGACTCACTCCGAAGTAAGTTCCACAATTAGACATCTGCAGCTTCAAAGTTTTGCTCATCATATCCTCTTCTTTCTCTTTCATCTCCGGAGGAATGAGAACTCTAACCTTAGAGAAAGGTTTCGAGGTTCCCTTGCACTTCACCTTATATTCGATCGAATCTCCATCACACTTCTGAGGAATCAAAGTGAAATTAGCAGCACCGTTGATCTTCTTGCTCGTCGCCTTCCTCTTTGTTGCCTTGGTCTTCTCCACAACTTTCTTGGGGTGTTGGGGGTTCATTTGAAACATCTGCGACTTTTGGTTCATCATAAGACTCATCTAGCAGATCGATCATCGAGTCTCGCCCGAGGCAATGGTGATGCACGAGACATGTCGGGCGCTCTTCCGTAAGGAATGGCATCGTAGAAGACTTCTCCGTCAATGCAAGAGAAAGAGATTCTCTTATTAGGCGTGTCCATGATCGCGCCAACAGTAGCCATAAATGGTCTTCCCAAAATCAAGGGCACCCTGGATCCTTGGCTCATCTCCACAACCTGAAAATCAGTAGGAATCAGACAATCTCCTATTTTAACAGGTAAATCAAGAATTGTAGCGTAAGGGAGTGAGCTAGAAGAATCCGCGTATGTGAGAAGCGTGTTAGGAGATCTCATATCAGCTTTCAATCTCTCTGCAATCGCCCTTGACATGACGTTGACACTAGACCCTGAGTCAACGAGAGACTCCTTGAAGTTTACTCTAGAGATGGAGCATGGAACTGAGAATTTCCCTGGATCTTCCCTCTTTGTCAACTGTCTCAGCGGTGGTGGTGTATTGGTAACGGGAGGTCCTGCAACCATTTGTTTTGACAAAAACTTGCTTCTAGCAGCCTCCCACTCCTCTCTTGTCAGCTTGGGAAGAACAGGGTAAGGTAGCTTTGGCTTGTATACCCGTTCCTCAACCTTCTCTGTCCTTTTCTCAGTTATTGATGCAACCTGCGAAGGGTATCGACCGATACCGGATGAGTGTCGATCGATACTGGAGTTTTGTACCGTCTCTGCAGGTTGGTGTCGATCGACACAGGTAGGGGTATCGATCGATACGCGTGGAATGTCAGAATTCTTATCTTCATCTTCAGCAACCTTCGAATCTACAGCAGGTCTCGGGAAGTGTCGATCGATACTAGCATCACTGAATACGAACACAGTCATCTCAGGCTCAAAATTCTCTTCTCTAGCGCTCGAGGCGATTGCATTGACATGTCCATGCTGTGGTTGAACTATCTTTCCCTTGACAGCTGCTGATGTTTGAGCTATTTGATTTTCCAGCATCTTCTGATGGATTTCGAGAGCGTCGATTTTCCCATTCAGATCAGTGTATACATTATCCAGCTTTCTATTGAAATCCACAGTCATCTTTTGTTGACCCTGGAGAATCTGTTCCACGAGGGTCTCTATTCTACTCTCAGTAGTCTTGGGAGAATGAGGTTGATAAGAAGAGTTCCCATATTGGCGAGTAAAATCACCGCTTTGAAGTGGTTTTTGGGCAAATTGAGCGGCACCAAAACCAGATTGGTTACCTCCAGACCTGTAACCACCTTGCTGATTGTTGTTGAAGTTTCGGTTGTTGTTGTAACCAAATTGCTGACCCTGAAAACCAGAACCACCAATGTAGTTAACACCCTCTGCCTCATCTTCAATGTTCTCTACTTCCTCAGCAAAATGTACAGCCTTCTTTGTCTTTCCCACTAAGAGGTTGTGCATCGTGTCCAGCTTCGCCGAAACCTCAGCAATCTGCGAACCGTCAGCAACACTAGCGAGCCGTTTTCGCTCGAAATCAGCATTCTTGGTGCTATTGCTAGACGCCAAGTTCTCAATCAGCTTCACAGCGTCGGTTGGAACTCTAGTGTTGAAGTTTCCATTGCTTGCAGAATCCAGTGCCATCTGATACCGCCAATCAATCCCTCTATAAAAGGTCCCGAGTAGCTGAACTTGACTGAAACCGTGATGAGGGCAGTCTCTCTGATATGATCTGAATCGAACCCAAGCAGCCTTGAGCGCTTCTGTTGGACCCTGAGAAAATTGAGATATCTTGTTCCTGAGTTCCTCTGATCTCGCATCGTCATAAAAGTTATTCAGGAAAGCGTTCTTGGTCTCATTCCAAGTAGCGAGAGATCCAGGAGGCAACTGCTTCAGCCAGTAAGCTGCTTCTCCACCAAGAGAGTATGGGAAGAGCTTACAAAAGAGGTATTCCTGTGGAACTCCATTGTACTTCATGCTAGTGACCAAATCTTCAAATTTCTCAATGTGATCCATAGGGTGTTCATGAGAAAGGCTGGTGAAAGGGTGTTGTCCAACTAGAGTGAAGTAAGCAGGCTTCAGCTCAAAGTCATTCCTCTGGAAAGTCGGAATACGGATCGCTGCACGATTGGCATAGAACTGATCCGGTCGGTTGTACTCGCCAAGCGTCCGTTCAGCAACAGCTTGGGGTTGTGGTGGAGGAGGTAGTTGTCCACCTTCCTCATCATGCACCAAACCTTGTGGAAGATCCATCTCAACTGTAGTTCTTTTTCTTGTTCGACTCGTGCGTTCAAGCTCTGCTAGCTCTGAGTTGGAGAGATTGATCAGTGGTGTGTTTTTCGTTCTCCTGGTGGTACGCTGATGCATACACCTGAAAATCAAAAGACGAGAAATTAAGTAACCAAAATTTAAAAACAGACGTTCAGTGTCGATCGATACCAATGGAGTATCGATCGATACTGACGACGAACTTAGACAAAATCGACAACTAAAATTCTAATGGTGAATTTTTAGAGTCCCCGGCAACGGCGCCAAATTTGATATGCTCAAATTAATACCCTAAAAGTACTAAAGCAGTTGCTGCAGTATATCAGGGGTCGAACACAAGAACTCAAGAAAATTCACACAATAGAATAAAAGATTATAGATTTTGCTAAGCAAAGAATAATAAATGAGAAAACAATTGATTGAAATAAGCTTAGGTTGATTGATATGGATGGAAACTAGGCTCAGGGAAATTCTCAGGAAATCAATGATAAATAACAATTAATCAGTTCAGGTTCAATTCAATTAAGTGCCGTTCTTAAACTCAAACACTATAGTATAGTTGACCAACTCTCGTTGTGAAAACTAACTAAGTCTAAAATCTAGAATTCCAAATCTCTTTGCAAATCCTACACAGTAAACCAGCAATCAATTCAAGTTTGATATGTTCACAATTCGATTAAACCAAATCTCTTTGCAGATAATCCAATTGCTCACCCTAGGTTTTATTCTGATTACTCAATTGCACTGTCGTGCCTAATTGATTAATCTAGGTTCTATGTTCTAAGTGATCAGGTTAGAAATAGCTTTGAGAACAACCTATGGTGAAGAACTATTCAGATTTTGAACCCTAACAAATCAATTATCATAAATCAGAGAAATCCATATGAGAAAACCCTAAACCTAAAATGAGACTACTCAGACATGATAGATGAAACAAATAACATAACTGAATAAATCATGGAATTAAACAAAGGAATAAAAACTAGGGTTCGGGATCTTCTCTATGATGAACAAAGTCTTGGATCCGTCTCCCTCACAAAAGTTCTCAAATCTCAATGATGGCTCAAGAATAAAAGTGAAAAGTCCCCCCTTGACCTAATGACTAAAAACTACTTAAATAGGTCTAAAAACACGAGCTGGGCTTCTTTTGTAAATAAAGGGGATGATTGGGCTTCTTATGGGCTTCCTTGAAAATCTCTTCCGCGCGTTGATTACGTCGGTATCGATCGATACTATGATGGTGTCGATCGATACTCGGAATGGTGTCGATCGATACTCGGACTTCAAAACGGGTACTTTCTTCGGTTTGCTCCAAAAAGGCTCCAAATGTCTCCAAAATCTCCAATTTCGTCCCAAACGTGCTAAAACCTGAAAAGACTCTAAAATGATAGAAAAAGCACTAGAAAGACTCGATAAAACGACTTATATCATGGCTAAAAACGGGTAAAATCCATGATATATCAATGATCACGTCTGGGCTCAGCTTTAGTGTCTCTAGATGGCTCAGGAGCTCTTGGTTTAAAACGTGAATCAATCACAACTGCTTTGCCCTTATCAGCTTGTTTTGGCGCTGAACTCCAAGTATTTTTATTTCGGCTGAAACTTGAGTTCTTTCTCTTGATTTGTTGTTCAGCTTGGATTGCTAAGTGAAGGAGATCCTCCATCTGATGATATACTTGCATTTCCACTTTTGTAACAATCCGCTCTTGTAACCCATCCAGAAACTGAACCATGAGTGTTTCTGGTGCTTCATCTAATTCAAGGCGATTCCTGAGGTGCTCAAATTCCTCATAATATTCTTCCACTGATTTGTTGCCTTGAGTAAGCCGTCTGAATTTCTTTTGCAGCTCACGGTGAAAATGTGGTGGCACATATCTCCTTTTCATTAACTGTCTCATGTCGTGCCAAGTAGAGATAGGATGGTCTTGGTAACGTCTCCTATCAGCCACATCTCGATCCCACCATGTAAGGGCATGGTCTGTCAGCTGAGCTGCTGCAAAGGCTACCTTCTTCGCCTCGGTGTAATTGTAACAGCCAAAAATCTTATCCATTCTCCTTTCCCACTCTAGATAAGCTTCTGGATCAACTCTTCCAGCAAAGTTGGTGCGTTTAATTTTAGGTCTGGTGAGTGCTGAGGCGGTGGTGGCTGGTACTCTGGTTCATGCTCTCCATAAGCATGTCTAGCTCGGGGTAGTGGTGGTGGTGGCAAATCTCCTGGATCATATGCCCTATGATTCTGATGGGGTTCTGGTCCGTTATTTCTCCTTGCTTGCACAGGAGGATTCTCCATTCTGTCTATTCGGTTTGTCAATGTTTAGAGCTGAGTGTTGATGTTAGCTAACATCTGAATCATCGCGTTGTTGGTCTCAGCTTGCTCATATTCTTCAGCCATATAGACGTTTGTCCCTTGCACAAAACGAAAATCAAAAAGCTTAGCTTCTGGAAAAAGTAAGCAGATTGCAAAGAAAAGGAAAATTCACTAAAACAGAAAAAGGAAACTGCACTTATTCTATTGAAGCCCTAATTTCCTGTTTTAATTTTCGTCTTCTCTAACCTAGCAGCCACGAAAATTCAGTCTCTAATGGTGTAAATAACAACTTAATATGATGATCAAATTCGGTTCTAGGTGATTAAACAAGCAGTACACAAAAACAGAAGCAAATAATTTAACAGGGTGAAACACACAAGCTAAACGATTCCTTCAGCAACCTAACCTTTTTCTTTTCTTTTTCTTAACTTATGAAACAATAAACTAGCAACTTAACAAACCAAATCAACGAAATACTGAAACAAACAAACGATGAAACAAAAGCAATAAAGAATCAAAACAGAAGCAAACAGCAAGATAAGCAAACAGAAGCAACGATTAAACAAGCTATCAATTGAAACAACCTAATAACTTGATTCTCAATAACTTCTAAAGCAAATCAACTGAAAGCAAAGGATAGGTTTAGACACAACCTGATTGAAGGAACTTTAGCTCTGATACCAAAGATGATACACGCCTGGTCTCAAAGTTCAGAATCTTCAAACGATGGTGTTGTTCTTCTTCAGGAGAGAGGCTCGTCTTGAAGGAGTAACAGTGGAGCGATGTGAGACCACGCAAGATGCGGAAGCCTTGTGATAAACACTAAGTGATTCTCAGGTTTGAGAGTCCGATTACTCAATCAAGCAAGAGAAGAGAGAAGGAAGCGGCTACTGCCTAGGTTTGAGAGATAAACTCGTTTTTGTTTTTAGGGTAAAAAGTCTATCTCATTAAGAGGACGACCTAGGCTTTATATAATAGCCCCTTGACATCAAAAACGTCACAAACAACCAAGAATAACAAGTAGTTCAAGCAAAAACAGCAGGGTTTGCGAAAATAAGGAAATAACTCAAAAATGGAAAGTTTGAGCTAAAACAGAACAACTTGTCTCTCGTTAGTCTTTGCTCTTCGCGCTCAGCTCTTGAAGTGTTCTTGGACTTGTGAAAGATGTAGTAGACCAAGAACAAGTCCAAAATGCGCACTAAGGGTGTTGCCTCGTTAAAACCTTCCTCAGAAAACCCATACCCCTTGGGACAAAACTGATGGTAAGGAAAAAGAGTACAATGCCTTAGCACGTCTTTGTGTGTCTTCACTATATGATGACAGTGAAGACACTAGACTCACGTGTCTTGATGCTGAGAAGTGGCCATGGGACCTGAACAGAAACGCAGCTCGAAGGAGAAGGCCGTGTAGCCTCATTTGAGTCGAAAAGAGAGCTAGCGGTTTCTGGTGATGCAACGGACATGTCATTGTGCTTTCCTGGAGTAAGAGTGATGTAATTGAAGTCCTCCAGGTCAGATGCTGAAGCTTGGTTCAGCTTGGTTCTGAAGCTTCTTCCGTGGTGTCCGTTGAGAAGCTGGTGCAAAGTCGGCTTTGGTGGAGTTACTTCTTGCTCCAATGCAGCTGCTACATATCCATTGAACTTATGCCTCAATGCTTTAGCCCTTTGGCGTGTAATAGGGCCGGCTGGAATGTATGGAATTGGGTTCTCCACAGATTCAGCGTCATCTCCTTTCAGCTCCAAGGTGATGTCCTCATCAGTAAGTCGAGATGGTTGTGTTGAAGTTTATGTAAACGCGTTGCGATGTTGAATCATTTTTAGGTGGTTTTAGGAGAATGAATTAATGAGGGATCATTGTATATGCATGTCTAGCTCTTGGTGTAAGGATTTGCTTAAGTTTTGCTAGACTTGTTTGGTCAGTAGACTTATTTGTTCAGTAGACTTATTTATTCAGTAGACTTGTTTCAGTACACTTGTTTTGTTCAGTAGACTTGTTTTGCTCTGTAGACTTGTTTTGTTCACTAGACTTATTTGTTCACTAGACTTATTTGGAGTGTTCGCTTGATAAGGGAATTAAATTTAAATTTTTGAAATATGCTAAATTTATATATCTCGTCACGCGTAGTTCTATAACTTCTGCAAATCGGTATAGTG
The DNA here is from genome assembly GCA_026770425.1 of Boechera divaricarpa. Lineage (NCBI taxonomy): Eukaryota > Viridiplantae > Streptophyta > Magnoliopsida > Brassicales > Brassicaceae > Boechera > Boechera divaricarpa. The sequence goes on along the minus strand of CM049192.1, from coordinate 18,733,879 downwards.
TGTTGCATTTATTGGTCCTTATCAAGCTAACACTACAAACAAGTCTACTGAACAAATAAGTGTACCGAACAAACAAGTCTACTGGACAAGACATCCAAAACAACCTTAGATCATTACTAATAAGGCATACTAACAAGTTCAATATTAACAACAAAGCATAACAACATACGAAACCAAAAGTTACAAAAAGAACCCATTAACATCATCCTCTCCATTCGCCTTGGTTCCACGAGTTCCAACCTTTAAGATTTCTCTTTACCTGCACCAAAAGAGGCACGTAAGTATTGATAATACTTAGTGAGGCGGTTCTCCCGTCCCACAATGATATACATATATAATCAAAGGCTTACCGCAGTTAATATGCAACACACAAAACAATCAAACAATATCATGATAGAGCTCCATCACACACAACAACACACACAACTTGGACCAACCATAAATCACATCCATATGGTCAAGCCCTACATCACTCATCAGTCACGAAAATCTATTGATCATATAGATAAGCCACGGTCACGTACTCACCTCGATAAAGCTTCTTAAATGGAGAAACAATTCGCAATTGTTCCTTATGATTTTTGAACCTCAAAGCTTGATTCCTCTTAGAGCACACACAACCACCAAGATATCTACTAAAAGCCTGCCAAGATAGAGCACAAAACGTCCCCCTAAAGCAAGCAGCAAAACTCTATTTTTGTGGTCTTCTTGCACCCTCTTCTCCTTCTTTCTCCAATCTCCCAAAATCTCTTTCTCCTTCTTTCTCTCTCTCTCTCTCTCCCTCTAGCTCAAGAACAATATCTCAAATGAGATAAGGAGGAAGAAGTGTGTAGGAGATTGGAGAAGGAGAGATATTTGTGGGTTTAATTAAGTTAAACCAAACTAAACCTTAATCACTAAACCAATTCTATTAAACCAACCCTTATGATTTTAATTGAATTCTTCTTCTCGGTTTAGGATTTTTTCGCCAAACTTCCCAAAATATTTACGACTCTCCTCCGTCCCATCTATTTCTTCAACTCCCGATAATAACCCAAAATCCTCAATAATTTCCCTTTTTGAACCGGTAACACAAATCGATTGTGAAATGATTAATCCGTCGATTAAATCCACCCAAATCACAACCCGTATGGCTATTAATTGAGCTTTACATTATTCCATATTTGGTTCAATAACACGCTTAGGATCCAATACCGCAAGATCTCACGTGGCCATAAAATGACTAACCCATCAAAATCTAATACCACAGGACTCGAATGAGTTAATCCGCCAAAACGACTATGCTCATCGGAATCCAATACCACAGGATCCGAACAAGCTAAGTCCAATAAAATAACTAAGTCCATTAGAATCTAATACAACAGGATCTGAACTAAGTTTCGCAAGATCCAATACCACAAGATCTCACTCGGTTTACCTTTGGTTAACTCAGAATCTAATACCACAAGATTTATTCGGTCACCAATCTATTAGAATTAATACCACATAATCTTAATCGGTAAACCAACCCCGTTAGGATTAAATACCACATAATCCTAAACAACCTCATTAAGATTAAATACCACATAATCTAAATGATCCAACCACGTATTAGGATCTAATGACACAAGATCCATAATTCAATAGAACCAAGTGACGAAATAACGCATGGCTCTAAACCTCAACAACACATGAACTACCTCATCATGTATCAAATCCTGTCAATACATGAAATACCTCATCATGTATTCGACATCACCAATACATGAAATACCGCATCATGTATTTAATCACCACCAATTTAATTCACCCGAAACAATTTTTTCATTATCTCGCCATCAAAATACAATAACCCGAAAGTCCACAATTATACAACAAGAAGTCAATGACTTACATCACAAGAAGGTCAAAGAATTTTACATCAAGAAACAACAACTTATATCACAAAAACGACTTGGGATACGGATGTTACAATTCTCCCCCACTAAAATAGATTCGACCTCGAATCTCAAGTCTCAACTTGTTCCTCAAACCACTTGGAGAATTTTGCTTTCATCCTTGCCTCCGATTCCCAAGTCTCCTCATCAATCCCATCACAATCCCATAAGACCTTAATCTTAGGAGTTTTCTTCCTCCTGTCAACCTTGATTATGCGCTCCAGAATTGTCACAGGCCTTGCTGCAACTCTCAAACTTGGCGATAAATCAGGTGGAATCTCCGGTAGCACCTTATCACCCCTATGCAAACATTTCTTCAACATCGAAACATGGAATACATTTTGAAATGCTCGCAAAACCACAGGCAATTCCAGCCTTAAGCCACATGTCCAATTCGTTTTAACACTCGGAACGGTCCCAAATACCTCGGGTTCAACTTACTCTCGAAAATGGACCTATTAGAACCCTTAAACATCGCCATCTTAAGATAAACCATATCTCCCATGGCAAATTCTAACTCTTTCCTATGGTTATCCGCATAGCTTTTTTGCCGATCTTGAGCTTCTTTCAGGTTCAGCTTCAAGACTTGGATCTTCGCCGTAGTCTCCTGCATAATATTCTCGCCAAACATACTTCGCTCTCCCACTTGAATCCAGCATAATGGCATCCTACATGGCCTATCATAAAAAGCTTCATATGGTGCCATTCTGATGCTAGCTTGGTAGTTATTATTATATGTGAACTCCACCAAGTTTAAGTAGTCCTCCCAGTGGCCATCCCAATCCAATACACACATCCTCAAAATCTCTTATCACTGAAATGTTTTGAAGCGTCAACTCTCTAACCTCTTCGGATATCGAAATGGTTGCAAGATACGCTTCACATCCATTCTCAATCATCTTCTCGGCTTGAATATTCAAGATCACCAAACATCCCGAAGTAGGTCTCACACCTTGGTAAACCACCTTCCCGAGATTCGTCTCAAACTCCACATGTCCTCTATGACAATCCAAATGGGCCTTATACCTCCCAAGCCAATCTATGCCCAAAATAACATCATAGAGTTCCACTGGCCACACGATTCAATTCGTCGGTTTAATTTCTCCAACAATATGAACATCCACATTCTTCACAAAACTACGGGCTTCGAAAACCTGTCCACCCGCCACTTTCACCATTCTCAAATGTTCACTAGGCTCCTCTTGGAACCCTCCCTCTTTAACTCATTCCGGAGTAATAAAACAATGGACTTCTTAGCTTGAGTCTCCGAGCTAGCTACCTTAGCCTCCTCCTTTAAGCTTTACTCAATCATGGCCGCTCTCTCAACTAACTCGGCCATCAATGCATAAATCACGATGCATCTATTTTTCAACTCCAAGTGCATACTGAGCAAAAACCTTCTCACTTGTGCCAGCTCATCCTCGAGGCCCCTTCCCGTATATCTTCGGAGCCGATTGAACTCTGTCTCATACTCTCAAACCGTCTTAATTCTCTGAGATAAATCTAGAACTCTCCTTCGAGTCTATCCATCGCCTCCTGCGGGAAAAACTTGAGGTTGAACTCTTCACAAAATCCACCCCAAGTATCCACACCATTGGCTCTTCTAGCCAATACATTTTTCCACCACCACATGTGTGCATCTTCTTTCAAGTAATGCACCGCAAGATCAATCTTATACTCCTCAGGACACCCTATCCTATTTACTGAACTATACGCAGCAGAAAAAAATGTAATTTTTACCGTATTTCAAAAATTTTCCTTCAATCACTTTAAATTATATAAACAATAACATTAATAACTACTTAAATACCAAGTAATAGCTCATAACCAAAGAGCTTAACACAAAGAAGCAGGATCGATCGATCCATATATTGGACCGATCAATCTCGACTCGGATTTGTCGATCCTAACAGAACCCAATCGGTCCAAAAACTTGACGGCAATCTCGATCGATTGATCTTCCCCTTAGGATTGATCGATCGGTTCTTCTTTCGGTCGAGCACACACACAACCACCAAAATATCTACTAGAAGCACAAAAAATTTCAGCTCAATCTAGATCTGATAGACCCTCCGATCGTCCCCCTAAAGCAAGCAGCAAAAGTCTGTTTTTATAAGTTCTTACACTTCTTTCTTCTTCACCTTCTTCTCCATACTCAAGATCTCTTTCTCCTTCTTTCTTTCTCTTTCTTTCTCTCTTCTCTATCTCTAGCTCAAGCCCATATGTCTCAAAAATGAGATAGAGATGGGAAAGAAGAAGATTATAGAAGTGTGTGGAGGAAGAAGTGATATGTCTGCATTTTATATGGTTTTAGCTTGCATTATTCATTCATTTAGCCTTGTTTAATAGCTTGTTCTCAGCATTTATCTCTAGTTTTGCATACTTAGAGTGTTTTGCATTAGGATTGCATGCATTTTGCATTTTGGACTTGTTTCAGGTGCATTCAAAGGATATTGGAGATGTTGAAGTCAAATGGAGAAAAAAGAGAGCTTAACTCGACCAAAAACTCGAATGGAGACTGACTCTAGCACCCAGCTCGAGCCAGCAGGTGGAGCTAGTGCATTCTGCACCAAAAACTGCACTTTTAGCCCAGCTCTAGCAGGCAGGTCGAGTGGAGCACAAATCAGACATTTTGGAAGCTGACTCGACCAAGGGGCTCGAGTATGAGGTCGAGCTGATCAAGAAAAATGCAACCTTGGAGTCTTGAAGTCTGGCTCGACCAAGCCAGGCCGAGTCCGTTGATCGAGCTAAGCATAAAGATGGAGTCTTGAAGTTTTTGGAGCCAGCTCGACCATGTGTGGTCTTGAAGTTTAGCCCAGCTCGACCATAGCACTCGACCACCCATGGTCGAGTGCCCCCAAAAATTAGCCTATTTTGTCTTTTTGTGATTTAAGCTTTCTATCTCTTAGTATAAATATCCCATAATCGCTTAACACTAGAGGAACTCGTTTTTAGGCCACAATTTGGTTTTTCTTAAGTGTTCTTCATCTGTTCTTGCTTCCTGGATCCTGTATCTTTGATTCTACTGAGTATTTGTGTTTGAATCTTTCTATTCTATCTTTTCTCTTCCTTATCTCTCTACTTATGCAAGTTATTTTGATTTCTGGTTTTGTGATTATGCTGTTCTTCATGAGTTCTGAGTAGTCATTAGGGTTCTTAAGGATGGGGTAGATTAGGTGAGAAATCTTAGTCTTCTAGGTGGTTTAAGTGTAGATTGCTTGATTTCCCTTCTAGATTAGTGTTCTTAATGCTAATTACTCTCTAATCAATTGAAATTAGAACATAGGTTTTTCCACACCCAGAAGGTGTTCGATGAAATCCTTGACTGAATTAATTCTAGAGATTTACGTTCCTAACCTAAGAGATTAGTTGTCTAGGGTGTTTATTGGCTCTATTAAACTGATTCTTAATGCCTGCTAAGCTAGATTTCGCTAAGAGATTAGGTCTGGAACTAGATTAGCTTGAGGTTATTTATCATGAGAATGAACTTGGTTGTTTATGAGTTTAATGTCTAGGGAATAGCTTGTTTAAGTTTGTTAAACCATCTAGGTAGATTAAGAGGATACACTGAGTCTATAACCCCCATCCTTAGGAGCTTCTCTTCCTTGTTTGATCTCTATCGCTCTGTGATATATCATGGTTTTTACCCGTTTTTAGCCATGATATAAGTTGTTTTATCGAGTCTTTCTAGTGTTTTTTGTATCGTTCTGGAGTCTTTTCAGATCTTAGCACGTTTGGGACGAAATTGGAGATTTTGGAACCATTTGGAGCCTTTTGGAGCAAACCGAAGAAAGTACCCGTTTTGAAGCCTGAGTATCGATCGACACCACCCCGGTATCGATCGATACCGACGTAACTAACGCGGAGATAGAGAGATATCCAAGGAAGAGAATTTTCACCATAAGAAGCCCAATACTTTTCCTTATTTCCAAAGAGACCCAGCTCGTATTTTAGACCTATTTAAGCAAGTTTTTAGTCATTAGGTCGGGGGGACGGCAGACTTTACTTTTGACTTTTATTCTTGAGCCACCACTGAGACTTGAAAGCTTTTGTGAGGGAGACGGATCCAAGACTTTGTTCATCATAGAAAAGATCCCGAACCCTTGTTTTTATTCTTTTGCTATATTTAATTTCATGATCTATTCAGTTATGTTATTTGTTTCAGCTATCATGTCTGAGTAGTCTCATTTTAGGTTTAGGGTTTTCTCATATGGATTTCTCTGATTTTTGATGATTGATTTGTTAGGGTTCATAACCTGAGTAGTTCTTCACCATAGGTTGTTCTCAAAGCTATTTCTAGTCTAATCGATTAGGCACGACAGTGCAATTGAGTAATCTGATAAAACCTAGGGTGAGCAATTCGATTATCTGCAAAGAGATTTGGTTTAATCGAATTGTGAACATATCAAACTTCAATTAATTGCTGGTTTAATATGTAGGATTCGCAAAGAGATTTGAAATTCTAGATTTTAGACTTAGTTAGTTTTCGCAACGACAGTTGGTTAACTATATTATCGTGTTTGAGTTCAAGAACGACACTTAATTGAATTGAACTTCAACTGATTAATTGTTATTTATCATTGATTTCCTGAGAGTTTCCCTGAGCCTATTTTCCTCCCATATAAATCAACCTAAGTTTAATTCAATCATTTGTTTTCTCATCAATTATTGTTTGCTTAGCACAATCTACATCTTTTTATCTACTGCGTGAGTTTTCTTGAGTTCTCGTGTTCGATCCCTAACTTTACTGCAGCAACTGCTTTAGTATCATTATAGGGTATTAATTTGAGCATATCAAATTTGGCGCCGTTGCCGGGGACTCTAAAAATTCACCATTAGAATTTTAGTTGTCGATTTTGTCTAAGTTCGTCGTCAGTATCGGTCGATACTCCATTGGTATCGATCGACACTGAACGTCTGTTTTTGAATTTTGGTTGCTTATTTTCTCCTCTTCTGATTTTCAGGTGTATGCATCAGCGTTCTACCAGGAGAAAGAAAGACACACCACTGATCAATCTCTCCCTCACAGAGCTAGCAGAGCTTGAACGCACAAATCGGACAACGAAGAGGACTACAGTTGAGATGGATCTTCCACATGGTTTGGTGCATGATGAGGAAGGTGGACGTCAACCTCACGTCGAGGCTGAACGGACGCTTGGCGAGTACAACCGACCGGATCAATTCTATGCAAATCGTGCAGCAATCCGTATTCTGACTTTCCAGAGGAATGACTTTGAGCTGAAGCCTGCTTACTTCGCTCTTGTTGGACAGCACCCCTTCACCGGTCTCTCTCATGAGCACCCTATGGATCACATCGAGAAATTCGAGGACTTGGTCACCAGTATGAAGTACAATGGAGTACCACACGAATACCTCTTTTGTAAGCTCTTTCCATACTCTATTGGTGGAGAGGCAGCTTACTAGCTGAAGCAGCTACCTCCCGGATCTCTCGCTACTTGGAACGAAACCAAGAACGCATTCCTGAACAATTTCTATGACGATGCGAGATCGGAGGAGCTCAGGAACAAGATCTCTCAATTTTCTCAGGGTCCAACAGAAGCACTCAAGACTGCTTGGGTGCGATTCAGATCCTACCAGAGAGACTGCCCTCATCACGGTTTCAGTCAAGTTCAGCTGCTCGAGATCTTTTACAGAGGGATTGATTGGCGGTATCAGATGGCACTGGATTCTGCAAGCAACGGGAACTTCAACACAAGGATTCCAACCGATGCTGTGAAGCTGATTGAGAACTTGGCGTCTAGCAATAGCACCAAGAATGCTGATTTCGAGCGAAAACGGCTCGCTAGTGTTACTGACGGTTCGCAGATTGCTGAGGTTCAGGCGAAACTGGATACGATGCACAACCTCTTAGTGAGAAAGACGAAGAAGGCTGTACATTTTGCTGAGGAAGTAGAGAACATTGAAGATGAGGCAGAGGATGTTAACTACATTGGTGGTTCTGGTTTTCAGGGTCAGCGATTTGGTTACAACAACAACCGAAGCTTCAACAACAATCAGCAAGGTGCCACTCAATTCGCCCAAAAACCACTTCAAGGCGGTGATTTTACTCGCCAATATGGTAATTCAGCTTACCAACTGTATTCTCCGAGGTCTACAGAGAGTAAGACGGAGATCCTCTTGGAATAAATTCTGCAGGGACAAGAAAAGATGACTGTGGATTTCAATAGAAAGCTGGATAATTTATACACTGATCTAAATGGGAGAATCGACGCTCTCGAAATCCATCAGAAGATGCTGGAAAATAGCTCAGACATCAGCAGCTGTCAAGGGAAAGATAGTTCAACCACAGCATGGACATGTCAATGCAATCACCTCGAGCGCTAGAGAAGAGGATTTTGAGCCTAAGATGACTGTATTCGTATTCAGTGATACTAGTATCAACCGATACCTGCCTGGTATCGATCAACACTTCCCGAGACTTGCTGTAGATTCGAAGGTTGCTGAAGATGAAAATAAGAATTCTGACATTCCACGCGTATCGATCGACACCCCAACCTGTGTCGATCGACACCAACCTGCAGAAACGATACAAAACTCCAGTATCGATCGACACTCATCTGGTATCAGTCGATACCCTTCGCAGGCTGAATCAATAACTGAGAAAAGGACAGAGATGGTTGAGGAACGGGTATACAAACCAAAGCTACCTTACCTTGTTCTTCCCAAGCTGACAACAGAGGAGTGGGCGGCTGCTAGAAGCAAGTTTTTGTCAAAAAAAATGGTTGCAGGACCTCCCGTTGCTAATACACCACCACCGCTGAGACAGTTGACAAAGAGGGAAGACCCAGGGAAATTCTCAGTTCCATGCTCCATCTCTAGAGTAAACTTCAAGGAGTCTCTCGTTGACTCAGGGTCTAGTGTCAACGTCATGTCGAGGGCGATTGCAGAGAGATTGAAAGCTGATATGAGATCTCCTAACACGCTTCTCACATACGCGGATTCTTCTAGCTCACTCCCTTACGCTACAATTCTTGATTTACCTGTTAAAATAGGAGATTGTCTGATTCCTACTGATTTTCAGGTTGTGGAGATGAGCCAAGGATCCAAGGTGCCCTTGATTTTGGGAAGACCATTTATGGCTAATGTTGGCGCGATCATGGACACGCCTAATAAGAGAATCTCTTTCTCTTGCATTGACAGAGACGTCTTCTACGATGTCATTCCTTCTGGAGGAGCACCCAGACATGTCTCGTGCATCACCATTGCCTCGGGCGAGACTCTGATGATCGATCTGCTCGATGAGTCTTATGATGAACCAAAGGTCGCAGATGTTTCAATTGAACCCCCCCAACACCCCAAGAAAGTTGTGGAGAAGACCAAGGCAACAAAGAGGAAGGCGACGAGCAAGAAGATCAACGGTGCTGCTCATTTCACTTTGATTCCTCAGAAGTGTGATGGAGATTCGATCGAATATAAGGTAAAGTGCAAGGGAACCTCGAAACCTTTCTCTAAGGCTAGAGTTCTCATTCCTACAGAGATGAAAGAGAAAGAAGAGGATATGATGAGCAAAACTTTGAAGCTGGAGATGTCTGGTTGTGGAGCTTATTTCGGAGTGAGTTCTCCACCTTGTCCTGACTGATATCTTAGCCAAAGTCAAGCTCGTGACATTAAACAAGCGCTTAGTGGGAGGCAACCCACTGGTAAGTCTATAAATATGAGTTTTTGTTTTTGTGTTTTGTTGTGTCTTGCGAATCAGGTCGGAAGAAGGATGGTCGTTTTTGTTCCGTATCGATCGACACCACCTTGGTATCGATCGACACCACCGCTCTATGGTAACACCTCTTGTTCTTGACCTATTTCGTTTTGTCCTTTGATTTCTTTCACCTTCTCTGGGCTTGATAAACACTGGGGACAGTGATTAAAAAAAAAAAAAAACATTTTTGAGTCAAAACTACTTAGAGATTTCTGGATTGTGCTTGGTTTTGTTGTTCTGGTTTTGCTTCTTGAGTGACCACTGTTACAGGATTAGTTTCAGTTCGACTAATGAAAAATCCAAGGGATAACCAGCCAGCTAGAAATCACCCATGTCTCCAGCAAGGTTCTTCACAAGCTTTAGCCAAATTTTGCACTTCATCTACGCGGTTAGTGTTCTTAGAGCTTGATTCATCATTCATATCTGGCTAAGGAACCCATCATGTTTGAAAATTGTGGTATATCTCTCCCGTGAAAATTGTTGGATACATATTTGCGTTAAAACAGGTAAAATCTATATAAAAGATGAAATGATTTCCGCCGAGTAGAGGGGTAGGAAAATTTCCTATGACCCCATTATTCTACTTGGATAAGGAATGATCACACGAAAGCCTGAAGTGAGGGGTAGGAAAATTTCCTATGACCCCATTATTCACCTAAGACTTTTGATTCATTGAGAGGGTAAGAACCGGGGATTCGGTAGCAAACACTATCAATACTCACGTTTCGGACCTTGATTTGTGTATGCTGTTCAGATAAACCTGCGCTGTTGAAATCTAATAAGAACTGATTATGAAATAAGTCTGGGGGAGATAAAGAATACCAGAAAGCAATAAATGTTGATGAATAATGGTTCTTTGGCTATGATATTAAATGGACAAGAATCTAGAAAGTTCTTGAACACTGATTGCAGCGATGAAACTGGCGATGAGAGCTTGGATGAATATTGGTGTGAGATAATAAGTGAAGTCTTGGGAAGTTGGGGTTCCTACGGAGAAGTACATGGTGGTTAGATCTGGAGCTGATAAGGCAGCAGTGGGAGCTTGGGAAAAAGGGTCATTACAGCGATTTAGGTAACAGGTCAGGTCTCTAAGGTTTTTCAAACCTCTTTCTCTAACTTAGTTTTCTGTTTTGCTTGAGGGCAAGCAAAAGACTAAGTCTGGGGGAGTTGATATATCATGGTTTTTACCCGTTTTTAGCCATGATATAAGTTGTTTTATCGAGTCTTTCTAGTGTTTTTTGTATCGTTCTGGAGTCTTTTCAGGTCTTAGCACGTTTGGGACGAAATTGGAGATTTTGGAACCATTTGGAGCCTTTTGGAGCAAACAGAAGAAACTACCCGTTTTGAAGCCTGAGTATCGATCGACACCATCCCGGTATCGATCGATACCGACGTAACTGACGCGGAGATAGAGAGATATCCAAGGAAGAGAATTTTCACCATAAGAAGCCCAATACTTTTCCTTATTTACAAAGAGACCCGGCTCGTATTTTAGATCTATTTAAGCAAGTTTTTAGTCATTAGGTCGGGGGGACGGCAGACTTTACTTTTGACTTTTATTCTTGAGCCACCACTGAGACTTGAAAGCTTTTGTGAGGGAGACGGATCCAAGACTTTGTTCATCATAGAAAAGATCCCGAACCCTTGTTTTTATTCTTTTGCTATATTTAATTTCATGATCTATTCAGTTATGTTATTTGTTTCATCTATCATGTCTGAGTAGTCTCATTTTAGGTTTAGGGTTTTCTCATATGGATTTCTCTGATTTTTGATGATTGATTTGTTAGGGTTCATAACCTGAGTAGTTCTTCACCATAGGTTGTTCTCAAAGCTATTTCTAGTCTGATCACCTAGAACATAGAACTTAGATTAATCGATTAGGCACGACAGTGCAATTGAGTAATCTGATAAAACCTAGGGTGAGCAATTCGATTATCTGCAAAGAGATTTGGTTTAATCGAATTGTGAACATATCAAACTTCAATTAATTGCTGGTTTAATATGTAGGATTCGCAAAGAGATTTGGAATTCTAGATTTTAGACTTAGTTAGTTTTCGCAACGACAGTTGGTTAACTATATTATCGTGTTTGAGTTCAAGAACGACACTTAATTGAATTGAACTTTAACTGATTAATTGTTATTTATTATTGATTTCCTGAGAGTTTCCCTGAGCCTATTTTCCTCCCATATAAATCAACCTAAATTTAATTCAATCATTTGTTTTCTCATCAATTATTGTTTGCTTAGCACAATCTACATCTTTTATCTACTGCGTGAGTTTTCTTTAGTTCTCGTGTTCGTTCTGTTTTGCTAGGAGTCTATGTTTCTAGTTCTCTGTTTAGGTTGATAGTTTCGCATCTTATTGCTTGCTTGGCTTGACTTAAACTGTTTGATTACATCCTTCTTGGTTAATATCGCACCCATTTGGATTAATACCTTTTTGTATTACAATGACATGAATATGCATTAAGACATTTAACAGATAGCAAACTATATTCAAATCTGCTATTTCAAATTGGCGCCGTTGCCATTTGGGTGTTGTTTGTTAGAATTAGGATTTCAAATCGTTTTAGATCAAGTTTTTATACAGTCTACTTTGTTACTGACTTAGTTTTTCCTTTCTGTCTCTTTGTATTTCAGGAATGACTTGACTCGATTTCCCTAGCTCGACCACGCCTGCTCGAGTTCGCCTCCCCCTGCATGCAAACGAGATCAAAAGGCAGTCAGAACCTCATTCGCTACCTCGACAATATTAACAAGCTACCACAACAATTGAGAGAGCAGAGAGAACATCTCAGCACAGATCTCCCGGATCCACTAGAAATGGCTGATGATAATCAACCACCACAGCCTGAACATAGCCTGAACATGTGCCTCATCAGAGAAGGCAGCGTCTGATTGGTGCGGGAGATGCTCCCAACACTCACACCAACAGACAAGGGATTGTACCTCCTACAGTCCAGAACAACAACTTTGAGATAAAGACTGGCTTGATAGCTATGGTGCAGAGCAATAAATTCCATGGGCTGCCTATGGAAGACCCTCTTGATCATTTAGATGAGTTCGACAGGCTCTGCAGCCTTACCAAGATCAATGGAGTCAGTGAAGATGGTTTCAAGCTGCGATTTTTTCCATTCTCTCTTGGTGACAAAGCCCATCTCTAGGAGAATAATCTACCCCATGGCTCTATTATTTCATGGGATGATTGCAAGAGCGCTTTCCTTGCCAAGTTTTTCTCCAATGTTCGAACCGCTCGCCTCCGGAATGAGATATCCGGATTTTTTCAGAAAGATGGGGAGAGTTTCTGTTAATGCTGGGAACGATTCAAAGGCTACACCACTCAATGTCCTCACCATGGCTTCAGCAATGAGTCCCTACTCAGCACACTTTACAGAGGGGTTCTCCCTAAGGTCCGAATGCTTCTTGATACAGCCAGCAATGGTAACTTCTTCAACAAAGATGTTGATGACGGCTGGGAACTTGTGGAGAAGCTTGCTCAATCTGATGGTAACTACACTTCTGAGTATGATCGAAGTGTCAGGGGCAGTGTTGATTTAGATAAGAAGACTAGGAAGGAAATCAAGGCTCTGAATGCCAAGATGGATCAAATACTCCAGCAGCGGAAGCAAGTTCATTTTGCTAGTGAGGATACAATCTTTCAGGTTCAAGATGGGGAGGATGATGGTATGGAAGAGGTCATCTATGTTCAGAATCAGGGTAGTTACAACAAAGGTTTCATCAACTACAAGAACAACCCAAATCTCTCTTACAGAAGCACCAATGTTACCAACCCTCAAGATCAAATTTACCCGCCTCAGCAACCATCGCCTCAGTCCAAGCCTTTTGCTACTTACAACCAGAATCAGGGTTTTGTTCCTCAGCACGCTACCTGAACAGCTACTCGCAACAAGGAGTCATGGGTCCTCCACCTGGTTTCACATCTCACCAAGCTCAGCCTTCTACCGCTCCAGATAATCAGATGACACAAATGCTGCAACAGATTCTACAGGGTCAAGGAGCTGGTGCAATGGAAGCTGCTAAGAAACTTGGTGAAATCAAAATGTAGCTGGATTTCAACTATAATGATCTCAATAACAAGTTTGAGTCATTGAACTCCAGAATCAAATACTTGGAGAACAGCACTGCCTCCACTTCTTCCACAACGTCTATTGGACAACTTCCAGGAAAAGAAATTCAGAACCCCAAGGAGTATTGCAATGCCATATTTTCAATGGAATCAAGTCCCATTGCTGATCATGAAGCTACAGTTCGAGAAAATGAGACTTTGCTTTATGATTCAGATGCTAACACCAATGCAGTCACCTTAAGGAGTGGAAAGGAATTACCTGAGAGGGACGGATCAGTTACAGTCACTGAGGACAGTGCGGTTGACGATGGGGAGGATTTGAGCTGCAAAGAATCTGATAAAACGTGTCTAGAGACTGACTCTAGCACCCAGCTCGACCAACTAGGTCGAGCCAGCCTTCTACCGGCTGCAAAACCTGCTGTTTTAGAGAAAAGAAAGCACCCTTTGTCCCTCCTCCTTACAAACCCAAACTGCCTTTCCCAAAACGATTCAAAAATGAGATAATGGATAACTATAGAGCATTTTTTGACAAGCACATGAGGGAAGCAGAGATTAGGTTACCTCTCATTGATACCTTCTCAATGTTTCCTGCATATCAGAAATTCTTGAAGGATGCAGTAAACGAGAAAGCCAAGGAGATTCAAGATATTGTGGTCTTGACAGAAGAATGCAGTGAAGTCGGAGATGGGGAGGATTTGAATTGCAAAGAAGATCAAGAAACTCGACTGGAGACTGACTCTTCCAAGCAGGTCGAGTCAGTAGGTCGAGCTAGCACACTACCTGCTAAAAAATCAGTTTCTTCTAAGGAAAGAAAATCACCCTTTGCTCCCCCTCCTTACAAACCTAAACTCCCATTCCCAGGAAGATTCAAGAAAGAGAAAGACGTGACCATGGTTGAATACAAGGGTACTGTTGATTGCATTGATTCACCAAGCACGACAAGGATTGAGCCTCAGTCTCTCCCCAAGCTTGGGAATCCTGGTATGTTCTCCATAACCTGCTTTCTTGGTGATTTGAAAATTGAAGATGCTTTATGCGACTCCGGTTCAAGTGTGAATGTCATGTCCCATGAGATGTTACAGAGTCTTGGGATAGGAAACATCACTCATCACCCATCACCCATCACTTTTGGAGATGCTCATTCACGGAAGCCACTTGGTCTTCTTGAAGATTACCCACTTAAAGTTGGGGATTGTATAGTCCCAACAGATTTCATTGTTATGGAAATGAAGAAGGCCAACAAGCTCCCACTCCTCCTTGGAACACCCTTCCTCAACACTACTGGTACAAACATGGATTTCAAGAACCAAAGGGTAGTTCTTATGACTGTGAATGACAAGGTCTACTACCCAATGAAAGCTTCTTCCAACAAGCTATGTGGCACAATTACTATCAAGGATGATGGCTACCGTGATGAGAAAATAAAGTACAATGGTACAACTGAGAAGGTCGATGAATCTCCACCCCCAATGGTTTATAAAGCGAAAGAGAAGTCTCTCGAAAGAAAGGATGGAACTGAGAGCACAATGAATGAGCAAGGGGTCAAGCCATTCATACATGGTCAGATCATTGCAGAGGAGACCTCAGTCCCCCATCATGAACCAC
Organism: Boechera divaricarpa; assembly: GCA_026770425.1. Classification (NCBI taxonomy): domain Eukaryota; kingdom Viridiplantae; phylum Streptophyta; class Magnoliopsida; order Brassicales; family Brassicaceae; genus Boechera; species Boechera divaricarpa. The sequence goes on along the minus strand of CM049192.1, from coordinate 18,718,556 downwards.
CCTAGACCCAATAAAAAGGAAGTCAAGCTTAGTGACTTTAAACAAGCTCACTTGGGAGGAAGTCCCATGTCTATCCTTGTATATATTGCTTTAGTTTTCTTTTTAAACCGTCGAATAAGTATGCTAAGTTCTTGTTTTTGGCTTGCTGGTGTGATTTCAGAAGAATATAAGAGTTGAATCATGAAGAAAAGGAGGAATCACGCAGAATTGGCCTGGCGCGACCACCCAGCTCGAGCAAGGGGATCGAGCCAGCCATCTCTCCACGTCTGGCGCGACCACGCAGCTCGAGCCCCAGCTCGAGTCAAGCTCCCATACTACCTACACTCGAGAAAGCATGGAGGATTCAATCTCCTCTTTCTTTTTTAACCCTTGAGGTACCTGTTCTATCCATTCTTGTATATATTATTTGCATTTCTTTCTTGCTTTTTGTTGTTTCTTAAACCTTCTTTCCAAATTTTTATTACGCAAGGGACTGTGTAATTTAAGTTTGGGAGAAAGGCTTAAGATGTGTTTGACTTGTTTTCTGTGTTCTTATTTTTCAATTTTATGCATACTTGAGTCTGCATGCATCTAAGGCATAGAAAAACCAAAGAATTCTTATAGAAAAATATAGAAAAATACCTAAGCTGGTCATGAAAAACCATAAGAAAAACCCCAATCCGCTAGAAGTATTTTTATAACCTCTCCTAGAACAAGAACAAAAAGAAAAAAAAATGAAAAAAATGAATCTGATCCAAGAAAAATTCAAAGGAAAAGCCTAAGGGTGAAGGGTAGAATTAGGATGACTACACTTAAGGGTTAAGGGTTAAGAACACTTGTGTATGGCTAGGTAGATGAGAGTCTATTCTTGTATGCATAGGTTGGTTCTTACCTTTAGCATTCTGCTAAAGCTCACTCTTTTTCTTGAGAGATCCCTGCTTTTAAATGATTAACCATATGGAAGGGACCATCTTTGTCTCTTTACCTTACCCTTAGCCAAATGAGTTCAGTGAATGTGCATGGCTTGATTCATGGTTCCTGCTTAATTGAATGTTAAAGGGAATGGTAGATTTGAATGCTTGTCTAGGTTGAGGCTTGATTGAAATTGTGCTATGAAGAATATGGCTAAAGTTTTTAAGTAGAGTTCATATACTTTGCATTCTAGAACTAGCAACTTGGACATTGAGATCATTTGTTTTATGTGCAAGCTTTGGTTCTGAATCCCCATTTCCAAACCTCTTCTCCATTTTTATTCTTCTGTTTGCTTGAGGGCAAGCAAAGACTAAGTTTGGGGGAGTTGATATGTCTGCATTTTATATGGTTTTAGCTTGCATTATTCATTCATTTAGCCTTGTTTAATAGCTTGTTCTTAGCATTTATCTCTAGTTTTGCATACTTAGAGTGTTTTTCATTAGGATTGCATGCATTTTGCATTTTGGACTTGTTTCAGGTGCATTCAAGGGATATTGGAGATGTTGAAGTCAAATGGAGAAAAAGGAGAGCTTAACTCGACCAAAAACTCGAATGGAAACTGACTCTAGCACCCAGCTCGAGCCAGCAGGTCGAGCCAGTGCATTCTGCACCAAAAACTGCACTTTTAGCCCAACTCTAGCAGGCAGGTCGAGTGGAGACAAATCAGACATTTTGGATGCTGACTCAACCAAGGGGCTCGAGTATGAGGTCGAGCTGATCAAGAAAAATGCAACCTTGGAGTCTTAAAGTCTGGATCGACCAAGCCAGGTCGAGTCCGTTGATCGAGCTAAGCATAAAGGTGGAGTCTTGAAGTTTTTGGAGCCAGCTCGACCACACATGGTCGAGCTACTATCTCGAGCTGAAGAATAAATATGCAATCTTGAAGTTTAGCCCAGCTCGACCATAGCACTCGACCACCCATGGTCGAGTGCCCCAAAAAATTAGCCTATTTTGTCTTTTTGTGATTTAGGGTTTCTATCTCTTAGTATAAATATCCCATAATCGCTTAACACTATAGGAACTCGTTTTTAGGCCACAATTTGGTTTTTCTTAAGTGTTCTTTATCTGTTCTTGCTTCCTGGATCCTGTATCTTTGATTCTACTGAGTATTTGTGTTTGAATCTTTCTATTCTATCTCTTCTCTTTCTTATCTCTCTACTTATGCTAGTTATTTTGATTTCTGGTTTTGTGATTACGCTGTTCTTCATGAGTTCTGAGTAGTCATTAGGGTTCTTAAGGATGGGGTAGATTAGGTGAGCAATCTTAGTCTTCTAGGTGGTTTAAGTGTAGATTGCTTGATTTCCCTTCTAGATTAGTGTTCTTAATGCTAATTACTCTCTGATCAATTGAAATTAGAACATAGGTTTTTCCACACCCAGAAGGTGTTCGATGAAATGCCTGACTGAATTAATTCTAGAGATTTACATTTCTGCCTAAGAGATTAGTTGTCTAGGGTGTTTATTGGCTTTATTAAACTGATTCTTAATGCCTGCTAAACTAGATTTCGCTAAGAGATTAGGTCTGGAACTAGATTAGCTTGAGGTTATTTATCATGAGAATGAGCTTGGCTGATTATGAGTTTAATGTCTAGGGAATAGCTTGTTTAAGTTTGTTAAACCATCTAGGTAGATTAAGAGGATACACTGAGTCTATAACCCTCATCCTTAGGAGTTTCTCTTCCTTGTTTGATCTCTATCGCTCTGCTATTGCTCTGTTTTCGTTTTGTTTTGCTAGGAGTCTCTGTTTCTAGTTCTCTGTTTAGGTTGATAGTTTCGCATCTTATTGCTTGCTTGGCTTGACTTAAACTGTTTGATTGCATCATTCTTGGTTAGTATCGCACCCATTTGGATTGATACCTTTCTGTATTACAATGACATGAATATGCATTAAGGCATTTGACAGATAGCAAACTATAAAATTCTGCTATTTCAAGAAGATATTTTTGCCTTTGGTTTAATTCACTAAACCACAATCAATTAAACCAACACTTATGATTTCAATTAACCCTTCTTCTTGGTTTAGTAATCCCGCTAAACTTTCCAAAATATTTGAGACATTCCTCCGTCCTAATTATTTCCTTCAACTCCCATTAAAATCCCAAATCACTGATAATTCCCTTTTGAACCAATTAATCCTGAAAATTGGTTTCAGAACGATTAATCCCTCGTATAATTCCACCAAATCACAACTCGTAGAGCTATTAATTGAGCTCGACATTATCCCCTATTTGGTTCAATAACACCCTTAGGATCCAATATCGCAAGATCCCACGTGGTCATAAAATGACTAACCCATCGAAATCCAATACCACAGAACTCGGATGAGTTAAGTCCGCCAAAACGACCTATCACATTAAAATCCAATACCACAAGATCCCAATAAGTTAAGTCCCGTGAGATCGAATACCACAAGATCTCACTCGGTTTAACTTTGGTCAACCTCAGAATCTAATACCACAAGATTCATTCGGTCAACAATCTATTAGGATTAAATACCACATAATCCTAATCGGTAAACCAACCCTTTTAGGATTAAATACCACATAATCCTAACCAAACCCATTAGGATTAAATACCACAACTCATTAGAACCAAGTGACAGAATAACGCATGGCTCAAAATGATATGCTCAAATTAATACCCTATAATGATACTAAAGCAGTTGCTGCAGTAAAGTTAGGGATCGAACACGAGAACTCAAGAAAACTCACTCAGTAGATAAAAGATGCAGATTGTGCTAAGCAAACAATAATTAATGAGAAAACAAATGATTGAAATAAGATTAGGTCGATTAATATGGATGTAAACTAGGTTCAGGGAAATTCTCAGGAAATCAATGATAAATAACAATTAATCAGTTAAGGTTCAATTCAATTAAGTGTCGTTCTTGAAATCAAACACGAAAATATAGTTAACCAACTGTCGTTGCGAAAACTAACTAAATCTAAAGTCTAGAATTCCAAATCTCTTTGCAAATCCTACACATTAAACCAGCAATTAACTCAAGTTTGATATGTTCACAATTCGATTAAACCAAATCTCTTTGCAGATAATCGAATTGCTCACCCTAGGTTTTATCAGATTACTCAATTGCACTGTCGTGCCTAATCGATTAATCTAAGTTCTATGTTCTAGGTGATCAGTCTAGAAATAGCTTTGAGAACAACCTATGGTGAAGAACTATTCAGGTTATGAACCCTAACAAATCAATCATCATAAATCAGAGAAATCCATATGAGAAAATCCTAAACCTAAAATGAGACTACTCAGACATGATCGATGAAACAAATAACATAACTGAATAGATCATGAAATTAAATATAGCAAAAGAATAAAAACAAGGGTTCGGGATCTTCTCTATGATGAACAAAGTCTTGGATCCGTCTCCCTCACAAAAACTCTCAAATCTCAATGGTGGCTCAAGAAATAATAATGAAAAGTAAAGTCTGCCGTCCCTCCCCTAACCTAATGACTAAAAGCTTGCTTAAATAGGTCTAAAAACACGAGCTGGGTCTCTTTGTAAATAAGGGAAAGTATTGGGCTTCTTTTGGTGAAAGTTCTCTTTCTTGGATATCTCTCTCTCTGTGTCAGTTACGTCGGTATCGATCGATACCGGGATGGTGTCGATCGATACTCAGGCTTCAAAACGGGTACTTTCTTCGGTTTGCTCCAAAAGGCTCCAAATGGTTCCAAAATCTCCAATTTCGTCCCAAACGTGCTAAGACCTGAAAAGACTCCAGAACGATACAAAAACACTAGAAAGACTCGATAAAACAACTTATATCATGGCTAAAAACGGGTAAAAACCATGATATATCAACTCCCCCAGACTTAGTCTTTTGCTTGCCCTCAAGCAAAACAGAAAACTAAGTGAGAGAAAGAGGTTTGAAAAACCTTAGAGACCTGACCTGTTATCGAAATCGCTATAATTGCCCTTTTTCCCAAGCGCCCACTGCTGCCTGATCAGCTCCAGATCTAACCACCATGTACTTCTCCGTAGGAATCCCAACTTCCCAAGACTTCACTTATTATCTCACACCAATATTCATCCAAGCTCTCATCGCCAGTTTCATCGCTGCAATCAGTGTTCAAGAACTTTCTAGATTCTTGCCCATACAATATCATAGCTAAAGAACCATTTATTCAGCAACATTTATTGCTTTCTGGTATTCTTTATCTCCCCCAGACTTATTTCATGATCAGTTCTCATTAGATTTCAATAGCGCAGGTTTATCTGAACAGCATACACAAATCAAGGTCCGAAACGCGAGTATTGATAGTGTTTGCTACCGAATCCCCGGTTCTTACCCTCTCAATGTATCAAAAGTCTTAGGTGAATAATGGGGTCATAGGAAATTTTCCTACCCCTCACTTCAGGCCTTCGTGTGATCATTCCTTATCCAAGTAGAATAATGGGGTCATAGGAAATTTTCCTACCCCTCTACTTGGCGGAAATCATTTTATCTTTTATATAGATTTTACCTGTTTTAACGCAAATATGTATCCAACAATTTTCACGGGAGAGATATACCACAATTTTCAAACATGATGGGTTCCTTAGCCAGATATGAATGATGAATCAAACTCTAAGAACACTAACTGCGTAGATGAAGTGCAAAATTTGGCTAAAGCTTGCGAAGAACCTTGCTGGAGACATGGGTGATTTCTAGCTGGCTGGTTATCCCTTGGATTTTTTATTAGTCGAACTGAAACTAATCCTGTAACAGTGGTCACTCAAAAGCAGAATCAGAACAACAAATTCAAGCAAAAGACAGATCTTCGAGTGGTTTTGACTCAATAAAAACATATAATAAATAAGAAAACAAAAAGTCAATGTCAGTGACTACCTCCCCCAAACTTAAGCAACACTGTCCCCAGTGTTTATCAAACCCAGAGAAGGTGAAAGAAATCAAAGAACAAAACGAAATAGGTCAAGAACAAGAGGTGTTACCACAGAGCGGTGGTGTCGATCGATACCATGGTGGTGTCGATCGATACGGAACAAAAACGACCATCCTTCTTCCGACCTGATTCGCAAGACACAACAAAACACAAAAACAAAAACTCATATTTATAGACTTACCAGTGGGTTGCCTCCCACTAAGCGCTTGTTTAATGTCACGAGCTTGACTTTGGCAAAGATATCAGTCAAGACAAGGTGGAGAACTCACTCCGAAATAAGCTCCACAACCAGACATCTGCAGCTTCAAAGTTTTGCTCATCATATCCTCTTCTTTCTCTTTCATCTCCGTAGGAATGAGAATTCTAGCCTTAGAGAAAGGTTTCGAGGTTCCCTTGCACTTCACCTTATATTCGATCGAACCTCCATCACACTTTTGAGGAATCAAAGTGAAATTAGCAGCACCGTTGATCTTCTTGCTCGTCGCCTTCCTCTTTGTTGCCTTGGTCTTCTCCACAACTTTCTTGGGATGTTTGGGGGGTTCATTTGAAACATCTGCGACCTTTGGTTCACCATAAGACTCATTGAGCAGATCGATCATCAGAGTCTCGCCCGAGGCAATGGTGATGCACGAGACATGTCTGGGTGCTCCTCCAGAGGGAATGACATCGTAGAAGACATCTCCGTCAATGCAAGAGAAAGAGATTCTCTTGTTATGCGTGTCCATGATCGCGCCAACAGTAGCCATAAATGGTCTTCCCAAAATCAAGGGCACCTTGGATCCTTGGCTCATCTCCACAACCTGAAAATCAGTAGAAATCAGACAATCTCCTATTTTAACAGGTAAATCAAGAATTGTAGCGTAAGGGAGTGAGCTAGAAGAATCCGCGTATGTGAGAAGCGTGTTAGGAAATCTCATATCAGCTTTCAATCTCTCTGCAATCGCCCTCGACATGACGTTGACACTAGACCCTGAGTCAACGAGAGACTCCTTGAAGTTTACTCTAGAGATGGAGCATGGAACTGAGAATTTCCCTAGTCTTTCCTCTTTGTCAACTGTCTCAGCGGTGGTGGTGTATCAGCAACAGGAGGTCCTGCAACCATATTTTTTGACAAAAACTTGCTTCTAGTAGCCGCCCACTCCTCTCTTGTCAGCTTGGGAAGAACAGGGTAAGGTAGCTTTGGTTTGTATACCCGTTTCTCAACCATCTCTGTCCTTTTCTCAGTTATTGATTCAGCCTGCGAAGGGTATCGACTGATACCAGATGAGTGTCCATCAATACTGGAGTTTTGTATCGTCTCTGGAGGTTGGTGTCGATCGACACAGGTAGGGGTGTCGGTCGATATGCGTGGAATGTCAGAATTCTTATCTTCATCTTCAGCAACCTTCGAATCTACAGCAGATCTCGGGAAGTATCGATCGATACCAAGCAGGTATCGGTCGATACTAGTATCACTGGATACGAACACAGTCATCTCAGGCTCAAAATCCTCTTCTCTAGCGCTCGAGGTGATTGCATTGACATGTCCATGCTGTGGTTGAACTATCTTTCCCTTGACAGCTGCTGATGTCTGAGCTATTTGATTTTCCAGCATCTTCTGATGGATTTCGAGAGCGTTGATTCTCCCATTCAGATCAGTGTATAAATTATCCAGCTTTCTATTGAAATCCACAGTCATTTTTTCTTGTCCCTGCAGAATTTGTTCCAAGAGGATCTCCGTCTTACTCTCTGTAGACCTCGGAGAATACGGTTGGTAAGCTGAATTACCATATTGGCGAGTAAAATCACCGCCTTGAAATGGTTTTTGGGCGAATTGAGTGGCACCAAAACCAGATTGGTTACCTCCAGACTTGTAACCACCTTGCTGATCGTTGTTGAAGCTTCGGTTGTTGTTGTAACCAAATCGCTGACCCTGAAAACCAGAACCACCAATGTAGTTAACATCCTCTGCTTCATCTTCAATGTTCTCTACTTCCTCAGTAAAATGTACAGCCTTCTTCGTCTTTCCCACTAAGAGGTTGTGCATCGTGTCCAGCTTCGCCTGAACCTCAGCAATCTGCGAACCGTCAACAACACTAGCGAGCCTTTTCCGCTCAAAATCAGCATTCTTGGTGCTATTGCTAGACGCCAAGTTCTAAATCAGCTTCACAGCATCGGTTGGAATCCTAGTGTTGAAGTTCCCGTTGCTTGCAGAATCCAGTGCCATCTGATACCGCCAATCAATCCCTTTGTAAAAGATTCCGAGCAGGTGAACTTGACTGAAACCGTGATGCGGACAGTCTCTCTGGTAGGATCTGAATCGCACCCAAGCAGCCTTGAGTGCTTCTGTTGGACCCTGAGAAAATTGAGAGAGCTTGTTCCTGAGCTCCTCCGATCTCGCATCGTCATAGAAATTGTTCAGGAATGCGTTCTTGGTTTCGTTCCAAGTAGCGAGAGATCCAGGAGGTAGCTCCTTCAGCCAGTAAGCTGCCTCTCCACCAAGAGAGTATGGAAAGAGCTTACAAAAGAGGTATTGGTGTGGTACTCCATTGTACTTCATACTGGTGACCAAGTCCTCGAATTTCTCGATGTGATCCATAGGGTGCTCATGAGAGAGACCGGTGAAGGGGTGCTGTTCAACAAGGGTGAAGTAAGCAAGCTTCAGCTCAAAGTCATTCCTCTGGAAAGTCGGAATACGGATTACCGCACGATTTGCATAGAATTGATCCGGTCGGTTGTACTCGCCAAGCGTCCGTTCAGCCTCGACGTGAGGTTGCTGAGGTTGACGTCCACCTTCTTCATCATGCACCAAACCATGTGGAAGATCCATCTCAACTGTAGTCCTCTTCGTTGTCCGATTTGTGCGTTCAAGCTCTGCTAGCTCTGTGAGGGAGAGATTTATCAGTGGTGTGTCCTTCTTTCTCCTGGTAGCACGCTGATGCATACACCTGAAAATCAAAAGACGAGAAAATAAGTAACCAAAATTCAAAAACAGACGTTCAGTGTCGATCGATAACAATGGAGTATCGATGGATACTGACGACGAACATAGACAAAATCGACAACTAAAATTCTAATGGTGAATTTTTAGAGTCCCCGGCAACGGCGCCAAATTTGATATGCTCAAATTAATACCCTATAATGATACTAAAGCAGTTGCTGCAGTAAAGTTAGGGATCGAACACGAGAACTCAAGAAAACTCACTCAGTAGATAAAAGATGCAGATTGTGCTAAGCAAACAATAATTAATGAGAAAACAAATGATTGAAATAAGATTAGGTCGATTAATATGGATGGAAACTAGGTTCAGGAAAATTCTCAGAAAATCAATGATAAATAACAATTAATCAGTTAAGGTTCAATTCAATTAAGTGCCGTTCTTGAACTCAAACACGAAAATATAGTTAACCAACTGTCGTTGCGAAAACTAACTAAATCTAAAGTCTAGAATTCCAAATCTCTTTGCAAATCCTACACATTAAACCAGCAATTAACTCAAATTTGATATGTTCACAATTCGATTAAACCAAATCTCTATGCAGATAATCGAATTGCTCACCCTAGGTTTTATCAGATTACTCAATTGCACTGTCGTGCCTAATCGATTAATCTAAGTTCTATGTTCTAGGTGATCAGTCTAGAAATAGCTTTGAGAACAACCTATGGTGAAGAACTATTCAGGTTATGAACCCTAACAAATCAATCATCATAAATCAGAGAAATCCATATGAGAAAATCCTAAACCTAAAATGAGACTACTCAGACATGATAGATGAAACAAATAACATAACTGAATAGATCATGAAATTAAATATAGCAAAAGAATAAAAACAAGGGTTCGGGATCTTCTCTATGATGAACAAAGTCTTGGATCCGTCTCCCTCACAAAAACTCTCAAATCTCAATGGTGGCTCAAGAAATAATAATGAAAAGTAAAGTCTGCCGTCCCTCCCCTAACCTAATGACTAAAAACTTGCTTAAATAGGTCTAAAAACACGAGCTGGGTCTCTTTGTAAATAAGGGAAAGTATTGGGCTTCTTTTGGTGAAAGTTCTCTTTCTTGGATATCTCTCTCTCTGCGTCAGTTACGTCGGTATCGATCGATACCGGGATGGTGTCGATCGATACTCAGGCTTCAAAACGGGTACTTTCTTCGGTTTGCTCCAAAAGGCTCCAAATGGTTCCAAAATCTCCAATTTCGTCCCAAACGTGCTAAGACCTGAAAAGACTCCAGAACGATACAAAAACACTAGAAAGACTCGATAAAACAACTTATATCATGGCTAAAAACGGGTAAAAACCATGATATATCACAAAACCTCAACACCACATGAACTACCTCATCATGTGTCAAATCCCGTCAATACATGAAATACCTTATCATGTATTCGACGTCACCCATACATGAAAAATACCGCACCATGTATTTAATCACCGCCAAATTAATTCAGCCGAAACAACTTTTCATTATATCAAATGAAATTACAATATTTTTAACCACTTGCGGTCACTATTACAAAACCGTATAATAACTTGTACCACAAGAAACATACCAACTTATATACAAGAAATCAACTTGGGACACGGATGTTACAATATCCACCTCCTCTTTTGTTAAGAAAACATTAAGTCAAATCTCTTTGACTATACTCAACCTATATCCAGACCATAATAAGCTACAGACTCACGCTAAATACTCAATGCTCCCAACTCATACTCAGACTCTTATGGTCTTTCAGAATCAACCATCCTTAGGACCTCACAGTACCCACTGTCCTTAGAGCCATATCGAATCCATTGTCCTTAGAGTACTTCGGAACCCATTGTCCCTCTGAGTTGTCAGAAATCTACTATCCTTAGAGCCTTACGAAACCCGCTGTCTCGAGAGCATACAGAGAACCCACTGTCCTCTTTAGGCGTATAGAAAACACACAATGTCCTCTTGAGTCATAGAGAACACACAATGTCCTGACAGAGCATTGGAAAACCCACTGTCTTCCCAGTCCGAGGAGAATGTACTCATCCTCAAGGGTCATCGGAGAATCCACTGAATCTCCCAGGTCATCAGAGAACTACTCTTGTTCTCTCAGGGCAATAGAGAAACCACTTATCTCAAGGAACCACACTTGTCCCCAATAGCCCTCACACATAAAACAACCGCAGACTACTCCGCTTACTCGGATTCTTATCCTCAGAATCCCAACCAAGTCTTAAAACTTCCAATAAGACTCCTCCTAAACAATTTTAGAACACCACTTGTTCAAATTATGTCTAGCATCCATGACATCTCAAGTCAAAATTAATAAAAATATTCCACTTAATTTTTATTAATTACCAAGTAACATCGCAGTCTCCTAATATCTCACTCTTACACTCTATTTTACTCAATCTTTCAAATCCAAATACTTCCGAGAAGTCTCCTAATCATCAACAAGTATTTGGCGAGAACTCTCATCCCCCAATCTCTTGTTATACCTGATCAAGTTTGATCTCTCGCACTGACTATTCACTTAGTCCATTGAAATTTATTCATCATAAAAACTTGCCATTAGTTTTCAACAATCGAATTCTTGTTCCTTTGAGAATTCTTGGAGTCCACATTCTCCGATCAAGTTAGATCATCATCTACACATCTCGCAAACAATCCGTCAATGTTTACCATGTGATCTGTCAACGATTCTTACACCATCCGAGCATCCGTTCTCGGCAACATTCCATCAGGCATACCCAATGTTGTTGTTTACAATAGCACCTTCTACTGCAACACTTGTTGCAGTAGCACCTTCAGTAGCAACAAGGTTCCCTGAATTCTCATCAGCCATTGCCGCTTACCCTTTCACGGTACAACTTAGCCATCTGCCAAAAATTTAATAAAAACACAAGTTTACACGAACTTAGCCAACACCACGCCAAGCGGCTTCATAAACCATACATCACAAAATTTCATAGACTTTTCAGAAATCTCAAGAATTACTGTGAAATCTCCTTAAAGGCTTGAAGAGGAGGATTCTAAGACCCCATGAACCCATTTGCATTACTTATAAATAATTACTACTCATAGAATCATACACACTCAAAATGCTTAACCGGTTAAATTACCCTAATCGAAAAGCAAACAACCGAACCACACAAATCTATAAATCCAACAACAAATAAGCACTCGGTCCGGACATAATCCTAACATCCCGAGACATGCATCTGACCCTACACAACCCAACCAATTGTTCATACAATAAAAACCAATTATTTTTAAATTCTATCTCATCCTAGAAACGTAATTGTTCTGATACCAATTTAAAACACCCTGACCCAAATTTTAATTTTAAACATCCAATAAATATTAATCCCATAATTAATATTTATTAAGCAACAAAATTATTCAATTTAAAAAAAAATTAATACTCATGAACTACCAAGTCTAGATCATTCTCTCCTCATAGCCATGATTCCACTAGCTTTACATTTTTCTTTACCTGCATCAAGAATGAGATGCATAAGTATTTAATAAATAATTAGTGAGGTTATCCTCCCATCTACAAGCTATACACACACATGAATATGAAAATAACAAAATTGAAACATGAATACCGACTCAACCAATCAACCATATCTTGATATACTCGATCTATAACCCAACTTAGCTCATCACACAAACTTATCGGTCTACAAACATGAAACAAAATGTTATCAATCATATTCACACATCTAAGCCTATAGTCATGCACTCAGCTTGGCTACTATACTAAACATTCGCATCTCTTATCTAGAACTCCTTCTAAGACCAGCCTCTGAATCAACCAAAAACACAATCAAAACCACATTCTATCTAAACCGACAAAATCTGGAAATCTGACATAAACTATCAGTCTCAAAGATACCAATGCAGATCGAGTTCTAACCGTCCATTTCCAATATCCACCGTGGAAACTCGACTCTTAGATGTTCTATAGCTACCCACAAAGTTACAGATCGGTCCGATAAAATATAAACCTCCGTTCACCATTTCAACGTCCGCTGGTCCAGATTCGCGATAGATTCCAACAACCTCACAAGAACATGAATAATTCTTAAAATATTAACCCAAATCAATATCTATAACTTGGAGACTCTAGATACAGGTCTTAGCTATAACTACAAAAAGTTTTGTTACCTTTGAAAACATTCTACTAGGTCGAATCTCTTTTCTCCCACGACATATCGAGTCTATCTCTAACTCTTCATATAAAAATTTGTTTTTCTCTCTCAACTCAAAGCTTCTCTCTTTCTTCCTCTTTCACAGCCCCAAAGCTCGACCAAAATAAGAGGAATGGAGGCTAGGGTCGATTTTTATCAGCTTAAATAGGGTAGGGTTTGGTTTAAATTAGGTCCACTTAAATTAAACTGATTCTTAATTAATTTAGGAATTCTGCAGAACTAGACCAAATTAATTTGGTCATAACTCGGGTTTGGCTTGTCCTTTTTGTGCGATTCAACTTGTTGGAACCATGTTCCTTTCATCTTTAATCCAAGACCAAAATCATCAAACACCGATGAGTGGTTCGCCCGGAATTGTCAATTCTTTGAAGCCCGGGTTTTCTCTTTTAATCACAAAATAACTATGAACCACTCATAATAATCCACCTCAGCAATTAATCATTCACCAATCAAAATCCTCCAAATTCTTTATTAATCCTTGACCAATCACAAGCTTCCACTTCATCAAATTATTTTAAAGATTAAACCAACTAAAACACTAACAAAACAAGAATTAAATCATAATGTCCTCTAATGTTTTTTCGTGACTCGGTTTACTATTTGATATCGTCAGAATAGTTATTCCAAAGCTTAATTCACACTTTTTCATTTACGCTTTTTGATTCAAAAATCAATTCCGAAACACGAGTGTTGCAACTTTGAAGGACGGCCTCTCCTCTTGGTCTTCTTGCTAATCGGTGTTTTTTTACCGCAAATTTCGACGGATGGTTGCAAGCGTTTCTTCTCCTTTATCTGTCTTGTCTTTTTCTGCTACAGCTGGAGGCATTTCCTCATCCTTGTCCTTCCCTTCCTCATCCTTCTTTTCCTCTTCTTCTTCCTCTTTCTCTTCCTCTTCCTCTTCCTCTTCCTCTTCTTCTTCTTCCTCTTTCTCTTCTTCTTCTTCTTCCTCTTCTTCTTCTTCTTCTTCCTCTTCTTCCTCTTCTCCTTCTTCTTCCTCTTCCTCTTCTTCTTCCTCTTTCTCTTCCTCTTCCTCTTCTTCCTCTTCTTCCTCTTCTTCAAACACAACACCCTTCCCCTTCTCCAACGCCTCAGTAGCAGCTTTCTCCTCTGCTACTTTCGCAGCCTCCTCAATAGTTTCTCTACCATATGTTTTATACAGAAATTCCATATCAGCAACACTAGAACTGATATTTTCATCATCTCCCTCATCTTCATCATCTTCTTTTTCTTCTTCAGAGGAGTACGAGTCATCATCTCCTAAATATTCTTCCTTTGCATCTGCTTGTTCAACTGCGACATTTGGAGATGCAGCATTTGAAGCACCACCACCACCAGCTCCACTACTACCACCACCGTATTCACCACTACCACCACTAAGTAAACCAGTGATAGACAAAAACAGATTTTTGGTACCTTGTCTTCTCCAAGTGCATCGTTAACCTCTTCCAATGGAAAACTTTTCATATAACGAGCTCTCCATTTTTGCTTGCACATCCGAGGACAGCCACTATCCGTGGTTAAGATATCTTCTCGAAATGTTTTCCGCAAATTTGGAATGCACTCGGTCGCCAAAAGCTATAAAAAACTTACATTAGATATCTCTTACATTTGTGAATATACATATTGAAATTACAAGAAGGGTATTTGTTTTACCTCCAAAGGAATTATAAAACCCGAAAAACACCATGTGCATTTTGGTTTCACCTTCCCCTTAAAATGCTCCATCGTATGGAATATCTCTTTCAGACACTGATCAAACGTGTATTTCTCCCATGAAAAGGTCTTACACGTGCCAGGATCATCCATAATTTTTAAGAAGAAAGGATCAATGATGCCATACCTACTCCGTCCTCCGATTATTGTGCTTAAGAACAAGAGTAATGCCATCTTCTTCTATCTCTATCTCCTATCATGCTCGCAAACCTTTCTCTTACTTCTCCCACAGAAATATCCTCAACTTTCCCAAACATCCGCTTTACAAACCGCGTATTCCCCAAGGTCTTATAGAATCGTGGATAATGCCGTCAATCTAAACCGCTAATTAGGCAATGCTCCCTCAGGGAATACCTAATCGGAACACCGTTCACCACAAACCAATACATTCTGGCATCCTTCTCCATATACACGGTCCGAAGAAGAGTCTACCATATTCCCATCAACTTGTGGTTTTTCTGTCTAGGCATATGCCAAATGTGCTTAAATTGAGGGTGATTCATAAACCACTTATTTTCGTCTCTCTTAAGTACGTCGTCCAAAGCTTTGATTGTTGAAGAATCCTCACACTTGGAGGCTATCTTAATGGGCTTGCAAAACTCGATGTGTGGGAAGAATAACTTATCAGGTTGAAGAGGCTTTGTATCCCCCTCATTATCCTGCAAAACAAAAACATATGTTAATAACAGTTGCATCTAATGATACACAATTGTACCAAAAAGCTTAGTTATATCTAATGATACACAGTTGTACCAGAAAGCTTAATTATATCTAATGGTATACAGTTGTACCAGAACGCTTAGTTATATCTAATGATACACAGTTGTACCACACAACATAGTGTTACCAAGTTTTGCAGTGGATATACGCTTAGTTATTCCTACTGATACTCAGTTCTACAAAATCGCTTAGTTATTTCTACTGATACCTAGATCTACAAAATCGCATACATAGTTATATCATAGAAACTTAGTTGACAGTTTAGTTTTGCTTCAAATTCGCAATTCAACTACCAAAATCAACTAATTAGGCAACCAATTACCTTTGTTATCTGTGGAGGAGGAGGAAAATCGGAATCCGTCACTTCTACGGCCGACGGAGAAGGGTTTTGTTCTTCAACCGGAGGCGGCGTGGGTTCTTTCTCCGTTCGAGCCTTCTTCGTCTTCCTTCCACTTCCACTTTCACTCGCCGCGAATGGCAAGTTCCGAGTTTGCGGCGGGATTGTTAAATATTAGCTCCGATTTGAGTTTTTAGGGTTTAGGTTGGAGATGACTAAATCGCGAAAAATATGAGATATATAAGGGGAGCGCAAGCAAAATTAGAGAGATATCAAATAAAATCGTGCAATTGTGGTTTCAAGATTTTAGGATTGAGCGGTTTTGTTTTTAGGTTTGAAATTAGCGTAAAGGCAGCGAAGGAGGAAGAAGAAGGTGGGTGGGGCCGAATTTATTGCTTTACCCGGTTCTAATTTTGAGCGACCTGATTTTACTGGATTTATCCAACTGGGACCCTGGTTGGGTCGTAATTAAATTAGAAAGGCTTGGATATATTTATAATTTAAACACTTTTGAGTTAAAAAATAAATACACACGAAAATCAATTATTTTTGAGTGCAAAGTAGAATGACTTTTTGATTCTGAAGGCAAAGTAGCAATTGGTCCTGAGGAGTACACCACAAAATTAAAACCAAATCCCAAAAATTATCCTTTCTTTCTTCACACATATCCCCCTTGCATTCCCTTCCCTTCTAATAAAATAATATAATTAAATAGAAAATAAAACACACAAGCAGTCGGACCCACACTCAACCACCTCATCTTCTTTTTCATTAACAACTTTGTACTACTGATATAACTAGTATTACTAAGAAAATCTGTATTACTGATATTACTAAGAAATTTTCTAATGTTGAATTTTATTATTTTAGGGTACAATGAATAAAAATCAAGGTATTATTTAAGGAAGAAAGATGAAGTATTATGGATTAGGGATGGCCATTCGGTTAAACGGTACGGTTCGGTTCAAAAAATTTAGGATTCGGAAAATTCAGTAATATGAATATTAGCTCCGAATAAAAATCAAACTTAATTCGGTTCGGTTCGTTTTGGTTCGGGATTTTCTAACGAATACCAAATGAAGTTAATGTAATGTTGGGTTATTCAATTGTTTCGGGTTATTCGTTTATTCTAGTTATGAAGATTTTTTGTTTTTGAGTTATTTTATTAATTTGGGTTATTCATATTGTGAGATAAATATTCGATTATTTTCTGAATTTTTTTTTAACATAATTTTAAGTTTATTATGCAATTATATTTTTACTTAACGTAACTAAAAATTCAACGTCGTAAAGTATTAATTTAAAATTCAAAGAAGTAAGTCTTCCCGGGGAAGGAGAAGTATGTCTTCCCGAGGAGGTTTGTATTCGTGGTTTGAGTCTAGTAGTAGCCAAAGAGAGTGATAATTTATGTGTTGGTTTAATGTGTTTATATTTGTTTTAAAAACTCTATATTATCTACTATCTATTACGCATACAATAGGTATTACTGATATAACAATCTAATAATATACAACTAGGTATTACAAATACTATTAAAAAGATATATTACACTCTTATAGTTATTTTTAATCATTTATATCGAAGTTACTGATATTTAGGGTTACTGCAACTATTATTATAGATGTAATTATTATATCTAATTTATTACCCAAAAAAATCAAAATATTTTGTTTTTATTCTAAAATATCTTAGACATATATGGGTATTTCCTAAATATTTAGGCTATTATGATGTGAGTCATAGAAAATTTGTAATTTGAGAAATATTTTTCAATGAAAGTTTACTAACTTTAATCTATTACCTATTGTAAGTTGTACAATTAGAAAAGTTATGAAAATCATAATACAACTAGTTAAACTTTAAAAAAAACAAATATACAACTATTTAAGTGGATACTACTGTAAAACTGAATATAATTATTATGTGAACGCAATAGTGTGAACAAGTGTGAACGCATGTGTTTAATAATATTTTAATATTTTTTAAATATGTTTTTTAATTTTTAGTTCATTAATTTTTTTATACATCATAGTTGTATGTAGTTGTTCCTAGTAATACAGCGTTAGAAAATATGCAAATATATACTAAACATAAAAAGTTTCCAAAATTCACAAACCTAGCAACACAAATAGTTGAAATTGTTCATCATCATTTTGTAATCCTCTAAACGATCGATTTCATGTGATTACACGCATCACTCTAGCAGAGTGATCAATATGTCCTCACCGACATTCTCACTCTTCTCCGCTCTCCGGCCATTCCCATCCCTTTACTCTTCTTTATCCCTCTCAAATTAGAAGCTTTCTCCAATTCAAAACTCACTTCCTCCACTCTCTTCGGTCTTTCCTCCACCGGAGCTTTCTGTTCAACTACCGTCTCTACCTCCTCATCTTCTTCTTCATCATCATAATCTTCTTCTTCTTCTTCCTCTGTAACTGTTGAACGTGGTTGAGGAGGTAGAGATTTTTGTGGAGGAGTGTCTTCTAACGTGGTTCCAGGCATATTCTCAACATTAGGGAAGAAGTAATCATAGAAAGGTTGTTGTTGCTGTTGTTGATACTGATGTTAACGCGGCGTTGGAATTGGCCGTGAATTCGTCGCCGGAGGAGGTGGCGGCGCCTTCTCATCATCATCATCTTCGTCGTTATCTAGGGTTCCGTCTTCTTCAATTCCGTTGAGTCCGTTACCAGAAGGACCACCACCAGATCTACCGTTCATCTCCGGCATAGTAGCAGCGCGTTGAAGAGGAAGCGGTGGTAGTGGAGGAGGAGGAAGAAGAGTATCAGGAATCGGCTGAGGAATCGCGGCAAAGGAAGAAGAAGAAGCGGCGAAATTGGAAACCGCAACGGCGAAAGAAGGAGGAGGAGATATAGCGGTGGGAAGAGAAGAAGTAGAAACGATTGCTGCGGTGGAGGCGGATGAGTGATTAGAGACTAAGAATTCGCCGTGGGAGTAATCGGAGAGAGCAGCTCCGGTGTTTTTAAGAGCCATGGCGTAAGTTGAGTGAGCGGCGGCGAAAGCGTTACGAGTTGTGACGACATCTTTCATCAATTGTTTTCGTTCTTTGCAACATGTAACTGCTTCTTCGTTCTCGATTTTAGATAGAGCACAACCGAAAGAGATGGATGAAAATGGGAAAAAGAGAGGTTTCGATTTTGGTTTCACAGGGACTTATAGCGAAAATGAGAGAGTGGATACGATTTATGGAGCATGATCCAATTTGGAGTTGGGTGATCCTAATTGACTCGATCTACCCAAGTGGATTTTGATATGGGTCGTAAATAATATAGAAGGGGTTGGATATTTTTATAATTGAAGCTTTTTTCATTTTTTTTTCAAAAAAAGAAAAAAATATTATTTGAGGGAGTATCTCAGCAATACTTTTCAACGTTTAGAGTATTTGAGCAATTGATTCTATTAAACATACACATATGACTATGTAAGTCTGGGCACAGGAGGTTACTTACTGTTTTTGGCTGCTTTGGTACTTGATCTGCCCCGGGTAGGTAATGCATTTGACTGCCTTGTACTTGTACTCGCTTTAATGGGTACCTGCTCAAACAAGTACCCACCGAAAATTTATATACATGCAGTTACTTGTTTTGATACTTGTTATCCATTTTTTTGGGGGTAACGATTTTTTTTTACAGATAACGAATATTTTTTGCGGGTAACGGATAGTTTTTTGGGGGTAATGGGTATCTTTTGCGGGTAAAGGATATTTTTTTACGGATAACGATTATTTTTTTACGGATAACGGGTATTATTTTGCGGATAAAGAATATTTTTTCAAGTAACGGGTATTGTTTTAAGAAGCCCTGGGCAAAAAAACCGGAACAGAAGAACAAAACCGAACTGAATCAAAAAATGAAAACCAAAACCGAACCGAAATCGACAAAAGAACCGTAACAGAACCCGAACCGAATCGAAAACCGAATGGATACCCGAAATATCCGAAATATAATTATATACCCATAATATTAATTATATTTAGATTTGATATAACTCAATTACTCATAATTACAATTATAAACTTGAAATTTTTAAGTAATTTTAGACAAAAACAACCAAAATATTCAAAATAACCAAAATATCCGAAAATTATTATTTATATTTGTCAAAATTTAACCAAATTTATTTAAATTTAACATTTTAAAAAAAATTTCCAATATTTCGGGTACCCGGAGCCGAACCGAAAATACTCGGAACCGAACCGAACCGAACCGAATTTCCTTTCGGTTCCAAATGGTTATTAGTTTTCGAGAACCAAAAATCAAAAAAACCGAACCGAATAGAACCGAAGAACCGAATGCCCAGGACTAGTTTAAAGGATAGTGAGTAACGGGTCGTGGGTAACGGGTAATGGGTCAAAATGGGGTGGATAGTACAAAATAAATTTCGTCTTGTACTTGTATTTGTACCCGCAGGTAATTCCTCTACCCGCCTTGTTGAAACAGAACGGATACGGGGTGGATAGCGGGTAATGGACGAGTATCAAGTATCTATGCCTAGGGCAGACTATGTGGCTTACTTAATTAACATTAATTTTAATTAGCTCCTAAACTTTAAACCATTTTTTTAAACCAAACCGGGCATCAACTCAACATAGTCATTGGATGGTTGGATTATATGATATGGAAAAAAATAGATAAATGTTAATATACGAATATAGAAGACAATAATCTATATGTAACACATCAAATATCATGGAATATATGATCTCTAAGATCATCAGCAGTGAAACTCCTAAGATTCTCATAAGATTTTTTTAATAATAAAAATAATGATATTTTATTGTTTGAGACTCAATTAGAAATTCTGCAAATTTTTTTGTGCAATGGTGAGACCGAGGTGGGTTTCAAAAAAATTAACTATTTTTTTTTTAAAAATTGAAAGAAAATCAAATTAGTACATATAAATATTGAAAATTTTATATAAAAAGATTAATACAATAGATTGCATAAAATTTCAAATGTAAATTACAATACATAAACTCGTACATTGAAAGAAAACATATAAAAAAGCTCAAAAACACAAATAAGTTGGGTCTAATCTTCAATTGTGCCAAACTTTTGCCAAATATGCTCAACCAAATCTGGTTTCAATTGTTGATGCGTTCTTTCTTCTCGAACTTGAGCTCGATTGGCCATCATATTGTTCACATTTGTCGGTGTCTCTATAGAATACGTGTAGTCCACTTGTGAAGTCCCGCTTCCTTCTCCTTGTTCAAATTCTGATAAATTATATTGAGTGTATTGGTCTCGTTCGTCTTCTACTATCATATTGTGTAATATGATACACGCTCTCGCTATTTTCCCTATTTTTGTCTTATCCCAAGAAAGAGCTGGGTTTCGAACAATAGCAAACCAAGCTTGTAAAACTCCAAAAGCCCGCTCGACATCTTTTCTAACAGCTTCTTGATAATTAGCAAATAATGATGCTTCCGGACTTTCTGGACGAGAAATAGATTGGATGAAAGTTGCCCATTTTGGATATATACCATCTGTAAGATAGTAAGCCATATGGTATTGTCGTCCATTGACAAAGTAGCTGACCATCAGAGCTCTACCTTGTAATATATCATCAAAAACTGGTGAACGGTCAAGAACATTGATATCGTTACATGTACTTGGAGGTCCAAAAAAGGCGTGCCAAATCCAGAGATCTTGTGAAGCCACCGCCTCTAAAACGATAGTGGGTTTTCCATGTCCACGTGAATACTGTCCTTTCCAAGCCGTGGTACAATTCTTCCACTCCTAATGCATACAATCAATGCTTCCTATCATCCCGGGAAATCTTCAAGACTCTCCAATATTGAGTAATCGTTGGAGATCCTCTGGCGTAGGCCTTCTGAGGTACTCTTCTTCGAAAAAATGTATAACACCGTTGACAAAATATTCTAAGCAATACCTTGCAGTGGTTTCACCCATCCGGAGGTACTCATCCATCGAATCAGCGGCAACACCATATGCCATAAGACGGATGGCGGCTGTACATTTTTGTAAGGTAGACAGACCGAACCTTCCGGTAATATCTTGTCTCTGTTGGAAGAATGGTACTTCATTGGATAATCGATGGACAATATGCATGAACAGTCGCTTGTTCATTCTAAAACGGCGGGGAAATATGCGGTCGTGATAAATTGGCTCGTCAGTAAAATAATCATTCCATAGTCGAATGTGACCTTCCTCGCGGCCTCTCTCTATATAAGCTCATTTTTTTTTTGATTTTTTGGCCATTACACGATTTGATCGAAGTTTTCGTCAAAATTTTCATCCCAAGTTTGAGGATCCGTTGACATGGTTTTTGAAAATGTTTAGGAAAAAAATAAAGAAGTTGCAAACTATGATATACATGTGAAGAAAGTAGTAAAAGAAGAAATAACTACAAAATTATAAAGACACTCTTCACATATATATAGATAAAGAAAATCAATTATTCCAACGTTCCAACCAACTTTAATAAATACATAACACCAACTACATTGATAAAGAGAAACAACAACATTAATAAAGAGAAACAACTACTCACACGTTCCCAACAACATTAATAAAGAGAAACAACTACTCCACGTTCCCAAATGAGACACTCATAACTTCCTGCAACATCATTAACGTAAACACATGCAGACACAAAGCCAATAAACAAATAAACAAATAAACAAACCACATGCAGCCAAATCATCAACGTAAACCAATAAACAAACGTAAAAAGCACTCAAATCCTAAACCAAACTTAAGGCAATTAAAGTTTTAATCAACCACATAACCATAGAATGATAGTGACTTACGTTAACAGTTTAAAGCATCTCCATAATGAGTTTGTTTTTAAGAGTTTCTTCAATCTCAGACAGTGGTCCTTGCTTGGCAATGAGGCTATCTAGAAGTTTCTTGTCAGCTAGTCTTTCTTTTATAACCATATCCTTCTCCTTAATAACCCATAGCGCCTCAAGATCCCGTGCAGAACTGCCCTCACTGTCTTCAGTCGTTTGCTTTCTTCTCTTTTTTCCTTTAGCCTTCGCAGCCTTAACCCCAATAGGCCTTTCGATCATTTCCTCTTTTACTTGGCAGCCGGTGTTGGAGCTGCAGGAATAAGTAACACCCTCTGGTCCCTTGGTTTTTTTGTTGACGTGATTACTTTTTTCAGTAATCAAAGAACACCACTTCTGATCATTCTTGAGCAGCCTCCAAACATGCTCAAGGGTGAACTTCACCTTCTGATCCTGGAAGTATAGCTTGTACGCCAGCTCCATAACATCATATTCGGTCTCTCAACTGCGACGTTGGCGTGATGCACACTCATAACAACCTGCAAACTTAGACACATACTCATTAATCTTTGACCATTTTTGCTTACATGTATTGCTCTCTCTGATTGGGAGGTTTAACACAGAAGGAGTTGCAGCATAATATGCTGCAACTCTGTTCCAGAATGTCCCTCCTTTCTAGTCATTCCCCACTACCGCATCTTTGCTTGTGTTTAACCAAGCACTTACAAGGACTTGTTCTTCAACAAGAGTCCATATGAGCCTAGATTCTCTAGTTGTAAGTGACTGTGTTTCATTTGTAGGTGGCTGTGTTTGGGAAGTAAAGGGTTGGGAACCGATCTCTTGTTGGTTGTTCAAGAGATCGATAAAGGTTTGGGAACAACTAAGAGATGGGGAAGAATCCATATGGTAAGCTTAAGTTTAAGTTTAGATTACTGATTACGTTTCTAGAGAAGCAAAAGCAGCAGAGGACAACTAAATAACTTGATTTAATTAGGGCAATCCCGTGTGCATTAAATTTTAAAATCTAAGGTTGTTGAGTTTTAGTGTTAAAGTTTACGTCTGCATTAATTGACACTAGTGAAGACTTATTATCTAACAAAGAACTATCATTGCTAACTGGACTGCAGAAAATTACATCTACCAAGATCACATGAATATCTAAAGTGAGTTGCAGTGAGTTCCTGAAACGACCTATCCCTAAACTAACGAGGCAATTACAAATTTTTTTTTTTTTTTTTTAAAAGAAGGATCGATCGATCTTACCTAGGATCGATCGATCTCACCTAGCAAAACCGAGCAATGCAAAACAGAGCAATGTAGATCGATCGATCTCACCCAGGATCGATCGATCCTATTCCCTAATAACAGACCCGAAACTTCTTCCTTAAAAAACGTCCCCTAGGAACGATCGATCCTCCAAGGAACGGTCGATCCTTACCCTTAAAGATCGATTGATCTTGCCAGGATCGATCGAACTCGTTTTCCTCCCAAGATTTTCCGCGTCTCTGGCCAAAATCGACCCTCCAGGATCGATCGATCTTACGAGGATCGATCGATCTTACGAGGATCGATCGATCCCGAATCCAAAAAATGACTTACAGGTTTTTTATAGTAGGACGAATCGATCGATCTTAATTTCCCAAAAGTTTCTGCCCCAAAACGATACCATAGGATCGATCGATCCTATTTGGATCGGTCGATCCCCCCTTGTCCTGAAACCCAAGAATAATCTCAACAAGCCAACACAAATCCTAACAACACAAGGCAACAACCATACGCAAAAATGTGTTAAGTACCAAACTTAAACCATTCAAACATCGTTAACGAACAATCTACGAGTTTCAAAACAATATCCACCAAGGCAAGCATATATATATATATATTCACAAAACCAAAGATACAAAAAGAACCCGTTACACCTAGATCATCCTTTCTCCTTGGCCTTGGTTCCACGAGCCCCACGTCCTATGACTTCTCTTTACTTGCACCAAAAGAGGCGCGTAAGCATTGATAATGCTTAGTGAGGCGGTCCTCCCGTCCCACCGGTTATACACACATATGATCAAAGATTAAACGTAATTGAAATGCATTTAACGAATAACCAAACACATACCATAATAGAGCTCCATTACAAACACAACACACAACATGGCCAAGCCATGAATCACACCCAATTGGTCTAGTTCCTAAGCACACAACAATCACGAAAAAAGCAATGATCATATAGTCTAACCATGGTCACGCACTCACCTTTGCCTTGACGTAATGAAGAATACCCTTTCCCTTTTTGATAGCTTCAAGCCTTAAGCTTGATTCTCTTTGGCTTCTACTCAACCAACCATCAAGGTTTTAACTACTCCCCACAAAATCTTAGCTCAATCCGAGTCCGTTTGATACCCCGATCGAACCTCCCAACAGACACCAAAAACTTTGTTTTTCACAAGCTCTTTCTCTCTTCTTTTTCTTCCTTCTTCCTTCTTCCTTCTTCTTCTTTCTTCTCCTCTCTCCTTCTCTAGCTCTCTCTAGAACTCTCTCTCCAATGAAAGAAGGAGAAGCTTCAAGAATTTTATAGAAAGAGGGAGATATATATATGTGTGTATATACACTTTGTTGGTTTAATTAAAATTAAACCAAACCGAACCGAAAATTACTAAACCGCCACAATTAAATTCTCTCGCTCGGTTTAATAGTCCTGTCAAATATCCTGCAATATTCGAGACACCTCATTGTTCCATAAACCGTCTCGGTTTAATTTCTGGAAAACACTATTCCCCCTGTAAATTACTATTCTTCCCGTGAATCACTTACTCTTCTCAATTCCCAAAATATTTGAGACATCTCTCCGTCTCCAAATATTTCTTTTACTCCTCTATAATCCCGGAATTATCGCTTAATTTCGCTAAAACCGAACCACTCGGGAATATCCCTCGATAATCGATCCCTTGATCGATTCAACTCATCCACCGCCCCTAGGGCCACCAATCAAGCTCGATATCATTCCATACTCGGTTCAATAACAATCTCGGAGTCAATACCGTAGATCCCACGTGGTCGTATGACGACTAAGCCCACCGATTCCTATACCCGGATTACTTGGCGAAGTCCACTCGAGAACTAAATCTACATAGTTCTCCCTCGGTTTATCGATATATTAGGAATAAATCCTCATAACCCTAATCGACAAACTCACCCATCAGGATTAAATCCACATAATCCTGTCCACCCGAGGATTAAATCCGTATAATCCTCCAATAAGGGCTAAATCCACATAACCCCTATTCGTTTAGGACCTAACGATATTAAACTCTACTCCGCCGAACCAAGTAACGTAGCGACACCTCACCCGGCATCACCATCACACATGAAATCCCCATCTTGTGTCGAACCACTTATAACACGTGAAAACTACATCACGTATTATATAACACCCGATACACGAAATCCATATCATGTATCAATTATAATCTTATTTTGTTAATAACCTTTGTCTAAATACAACAATTCTGAGGACTACGATGAACATCAAGAGTCAAATAAACCTAATGCAATAGGACGACGGAACACGGATGTTATAGTTCCCTTATTTCAATTAAACTTGAACACCAATAGACAATACACGAAAAAAAGAGAGAATTAATACCTCAGTTTCAGATAAAAGTCCTAGATAAGCATCCATAAGCTCATCCACTTTTTGTTTATCAACACGCTCAATCACCTTGACAACATATTTTCTAAAAGTACCACCGGTAAGTTTCTTGTGCGCTGCAGGCAAGCAAAAATATTCTCAGGAATTTCTAAGTCTAGTATGAGTTTCACAAAAATGCTACGAACAATCGCTAATGTCATCAAATCTCCAGCTTCCACTAGAAAATTAGATTTAGATTTTCTAGTTCTAAGATAAACAACAACCCGATAGAATCTTACCAAGTTTTGTACAACGTACAGAAAACCAATAGCTAATCTTATTTACAGAAATATTTTGAATCATTTATGTTCTTCTTTCAAACTCGTAAATGGCTAATTATGAAATTGTCTTTTTAATTCCTCTTCTTTATATTGTAAGACAATTATATCAGTTTCTCTGATTTTCTTAGCAAACAGATAAATCATCCATAATCAGATAAATGATATATAAATATAGACACCTCAAGTTATGATTCATAAGCAAATATATTGTAAAGGTTTTATTAATTTCACCCAGAATTAATTTCAAAATTTCAATTCCGAAAGAGATGGATCTGAGCTTACTTGTTGAGAAACTCTTGGTCGACGACGGCAGAGACGTCAAGGAGTGGGTTTCCATTCCCAAGAGGATTCCAACGAAATCAGAGGAAGCCATGGATGATGATGATGATGTTGCGAAGGATTTCAGAGAAAAAGGGAAGAGATTGGAGAAAAAAGAAAGAATAAGAATAAGAAAAGGAAAGATAAAGAAGGGAAGAAGAATAAAAAATTACGGTGAGACGTCTTACAAATATTACTCCTTTGAGTCGTCTTATGGGTTTTACAATTTCTTATTTTTTTTATTTTTTTTTTAATTCTTTTTATGAGACGAGACACATTTTTTAACACCGTTGCGGATGTTCTAATAGTCTTACACTTATAAGTTTAAGGACCGAACATACAAGGGATGGAATAGCGGAAGAGTTTCATATATATCTCAATATTGGCATTCAGAATTCATGATATTTATGATGCAAAACCAAATTTTATTAGATTTAGCGAAAAGATTGACTCATTTGTATTTGGAACTCGATTTTCCTAAGATACTCGTGATTCACTCAAGAAACCTAAGTTTTTAAAGTGAAGATGATTTTACTCGATGACAGACCAGTTCATTTATTTATTTATTTACTTATTTTCACATGAAAGCTACTTCTACTAATGTAAAATATGAGAATCAACAACATGGTTATCATCTTTTAAAATTGGCGATAGCCAAATAAGTGGTACAACATAAATTAAACCAAAATAGAGCAGACAAAATTCATTTATTTATTTAGGCCTTCTGCTTTCATAATTTTATAGGGTTATAATAAAGTTATTCATTAAAAAACCATTAAATATTTAGAAAAAAACGTAAGTCTGGAAATTTTTTTGCTAGCAAACCATCTCATCCGATCCAGCAAACCACATGTTAATTGGTACGTTAATGTTTGGTTTAAAGATTCAAGACCAAAATTCTCTTTCCAAGTTTGGCTAGCTTTTATCAACCGTTTAACAACGAGAGATAAAATCAAACAATGGAATCCAAGCTATAACTCAACATGTCTTTTCTGTGGCATGTCTGAGGAATCACAGAACCACTTGTTCTTTGAGTGCTGGTATACAAAACCCTTATGGGATGTGCTAGCTACAAATTTGATGGAGAGCCGATTCTCTGCGGAGTGGCGGACCTTTACGATCTTGTTCAGCTCGATTTTAGCGTTTCTACCTCGATTCCTATTACGGTATGCTTCTCAATCAGCGGTGTATCACATATGGGGTGAAAGAAATGCAAGGCAACATAGCAATCCTCCATCGAGGGCCCAAAAGCTATACCAGATCATCGAAAAGGGGATTATAAATCGATTATCTACAATCCCAGTAACAGACACTCGATTCCAAGATTGTTTCTCAACATGGATCACTATGCGTGGCTTCGATTTAAGCAACACTCATGTTAGACCATTCAGCTCTACTTCGGGCGATTTTCTATCGTCTTCTCTTTCTAATCTGGCTTTTAACAAATAGTCAGTACTCTTTTTTCCAGAGTTGGTTTTTCTAATATCAGGTTTTCCAACTTTGCGAGACTACTGTTTGTTATCATTAAAATGCCGGACTTCTAATCTTTTTCAGATTCACAATGCATTTATTGTAAAAAGGTTACATATATTATTTTTTTTAATGTAATTTAACATTCATAAAAAAAAAAATTTACTAAAATTTTGGGTTATGTGCAAAAGCACTCTAAAGCCCATATGACGAACCAGGCCTAACGATGGCCATTCTTTTTCAAGCGCAAGCCCACTTCATGTCGTATTTAGCAAACTCCATGATGTTTCTTTAACAGACTCAAACTACATAGTCTACATGTTGTCATGTATCACAAAAACAACGATGCGTTACTTTGCTTTATACTTAGGGGTTTAATGCTACTAACTTACTATAAACAAAATGAGTCGATTATATTACCATGCCTTTGTTGAGTTTTTTTATTACAATTTTAATCCCCTATATATTATTTGAGAAATACTTTTATAGAATAAACCTCATAAAAGATAAACATTTACATCATATTACCATTAGTTCAAACAACAAATTTTAATCTTTCATTATGGGTAATTTAGTAATTTAATTATAAGAGAATTTTAAAAAACATTAAAAAAAAGTTTGAACAAAATCGGAAATATAAATCTTTGTTAAGGGAATATTAACTAATTTCCCTTATTAACAAATATTAACAAAATCGGAACATTAAAAAAAGATTTGAACAAAATCGGAAATATAAATCTTTGTTAAGGGAATATTAACAAATTTTCATTATTAACAAATATTAACAAAATCGGAAATGATCTTAACAAATCATTGAGTAATATATTCTAGAACATTATTAAAATATAATAACAAATCGAATATGGTTAGTGAAGAATATTCCAATCGTGGAATATTAACAAATATTAACAATTCTCTTAGCAAAAAAAACGTTAGTTATAGCTTTAAAAATAACAAACGATTTTTTGTTATCTTCATTATTTAAAATCAAATTTCCTTGACAATTCTCTCTTTATAAATTCCCTAATAAATAGCACTAAACATCTCAATCTTTTCAAATCTTACTTGCTATTTTCAGCAATCGTATATAATGATACATTATCTAGCATCTTCCCAACTACATTCCAACTAGATATGTTAAATACCTTATGTTGCATATAAAATTTTGGCATATAAATCAAAAGAATTCCTAATTTCACAACTAACATAATAAAAATAGCTTAACTTCCAAGATATTCTAATAATACGCAAAACAATAAAATATTACGCAAAACAAATGACTTTAATCTAATCTTTGTAGCTATATGAACAAGCTTATTATTATACAGAAATTAAGGTATAAACTAACCATGATCATATATGTTATGTGAGAAGATGATTGTTTTGAACTTTCTTAACACTTCTTCACTATTCCTTATTGATGTGCTCACCTGCATATGGATGGAAAAAAAAACCTATTAGCTTCAGTTCTAAGTACTTTTTGACGTTTTCAGTATTATCCAATTAACAAGTTCAAGGAAATTAGTTTCAAAAAAGTGATGACATTGTTTTAGAGAAAGATTAATAGTCTCCATCATTTTATATTTGTAAATAATATTACTTACATATTTTATGATATTATAACTGTAACTCTATAAAAAAAATATTTAACATTATTTTATAAAAAGAATCATCCCGCACTATAGTGCGGAATAGTATCTAGTTGAGGTTTTAAAATAGATCATGTGAAATGCGGTAGTTAAGAGTTTAAAGATTTTTTTATCTTATATATTTCTTTTTTTTATTCTTTAAAACAATTAAATCATGCATTAGCTCTCTATTGCCTATATATAATTTAATATATGACGTATTAATTGCATATATAAATCAACTAATTAAAATTTAATTATGAAATTTTATAAAAAAGTATGCATAAACATTAAATCAATGGAAATTTAATGGGTTTTCTGCAAAAAAACTTCCACCTCGCCGATTTTTGCAATTTTATCATTCACTTCCAGAAAATGTAACTTTACCCTCCACCTCAAAGATAATACGTATTTTCTAAACGTTTTCGCATTGATTAGAGTTTTTAAATTCTAAAGGTAGATTTGGACTCCTCGTCGTGAGGGTTTCGATTTGATATATTATTTATTAACATTTTACAAACTTGACGGTAACGTATAAGGGTTATATTGTGTATTTTTTTTGAGGTGAAGGGTAAAATTGCATTTTCTGGAGGTGAAGGGTAAAATTGCAAAAATCGGCGGAGGGTTTGTTTTGCAGAAAACCCATTTTTATTTCAATAATGTATAAACATTGAAGAATATGCTATTAAAATTTATTTCATATTTTCGTATACTTTTTTACAGTGAAAGAAACAAGCTAATTGCTTATCTCCTCCAATGGAGATTACTTGTAAGATTGATGCACAAATCATGTTATGTTCAGGGCAAATACATAAATTTTTGACAGGCATTGAAGCTTTATAAAATGATTTCAAAGTTGTGTTAACGATGAGAAGAAAAGAACAAGCAGTGTACAGACTCAAGAGATGTACGAGATAAAGCAAACAGAGCAAAAACAGAGAATTGCTAGCTTGTTTATTTTCTTCTATACTACACACTATAACAAAAGCCAAGATTGGGTGAGGTAAGGTAAGTAGAGCATAGGGTTTTGGAATGAACCTAAGTATAAAGGTTCGCATTGAAATCTTTCTGCCTTCGCGAGCAAGACACTTGTTAAGCTGACACTTAGAAGTTCCTTCATATGTGTCACTTTCCACCTCTTAAGATTCTCTTCGTCGATTCAAATTTTTTTTTTTCTTTTTTTTTTTTTTTGAAAAAGAAGATCTGTGTTATGTGCTTCTTCTTGGTTGCTCAATGCTTGAGGAGTTATTTGTACGTCACAAAAAAAGTATGAAGGACTCCCATTTTGCATATCGAGTCGGACCATCAAGAAACTATCAGTTCGCTACAATTGTGAGTCCATAAAGTCTTGTCTGAGTACACACCATTTAACTTAATATTCCTACTCCAAGCAAGGTTGGATCTTCATCATTCTAAAAAAGATCGAGAGGCCGGATATATCGGGTCCCATTTTAGGGATACGCAACGTCGAGACTTGCATCTTTATCCCGATTCTGCTGAAGTAAGTTTTAAAACCCTAACATCAACTTATCAGATAACTAGGAAATTAAAAAAAATTGGGTAAAAAAGGAAGTGAAAGTTCCAAACGACAATGTTAGAGCATCTCCATCAGCTAAGAAACTCATGTAAAGATCATACACAATAAACTCATGGAGTAATATTTTTAATTTAGTTATTTAATTAAATTTAAATTTGTTAAAAAAGAATAAACCAATAATCAAATGACAAGGGAGAATGGAAGTTCTTATTAGTATCTCATGGGTCTCTCTCCTTCTTTTTCCTACTTATTCTATGTTTTCATTATTTTAATGGAGAATATCTAAATTAGATAACTACAATGAAGATGCTCTTATAAAGAAAAACAACCAAAAACCATTTTTTCTCTCAAAAGCTGAAATCGTGACCCATTTTTCTTCTCTTCTCCGGCGTCTCTCACGGCGTCGGCAG
Organism: Boechera divaricarpa; assembly: GCA_026770425.1. NCBI lineage: Eukaryota > Viridiplantae > Streptophyta > Magnoliopsida > Brassicales > Brassicaceae > Boechera > Boechera divaricarpa. The sequence continues at coordinate 18,686,663 of CM049192.1, read as the reverse complement.
CCTCACCTCCCCAGGCCAGGCCCTCTTCTCCTCATGAAGAAGAAAAAAGCGAAGGGGCGGTCGCCCCAAAAAACACCTCCTCCGCTGTTTAAAGTTGGTTCTCAAAAAGAGCAGATCTCCGACGAGTCTCCGGCATATCCCCAGGAAATCATCGTTTCTCCTCTCCCTGTGCAAGATGCCAAAGTTGAGCTTCCTCGGCTTGACCGAGCCATCAACAATTCAATAGATCTGGTTAAAGAAGTTTCAGATCTGAGAAATGAAAATTTGGAAATTACTGCGAAGGTTGCGAAAGTGACTGAGCCAGTCCCTCAGGAAGTCATGATAGAGAACGAGAAGGCTCTCTTGACCGATACCACAGACTCAACATGTACCGACTCGCCGACAAAAACTCCGGTGACAAAAACGATAGGCCAGACCGCAACAGCGGTGGCTCCTGTTGAGATTACAAACTCGAATCTGCCAGTTGAAGACTCTTGGTGTGACCTTGTTAAAGGAACATCAAAGAAATTGCAGAGGAAAAGTGAGAGCTTTATCCTTCCATCGGGAGAGGCTTGTGTTAAAATCCCCAATTCGATGATTGAGAAAAATAAGAAAGCTTGGGACTGCTTCATCCTAGGCCAATTCTACTCAACACCACCAGCAATAGGAACTCTCCATACCATCGCAAATGGGATATGGAGTAGGCAGTACAGAGACATCACAGTCTCAAAAATGGAAGGAAATGCGTTCTTGTTTAGGATCCCAAACACATTCTCACGGAATAGAGTTTTAAACCAAAGACTCTGGCAATTTGAGAAGCAAACCATGTTCGTTGCAAAGTGGGAGCCGGGAGTTATTCCAGCAAAGCCTGAACTATCTTCGGCCCCGATCTGGTTGGAACTTGATATGTCTCCATTTTATATGATTTTAGAATGCATAATTCATACATTTAGCTTTGATTATTAGCATGTTCTTAGCATTTGTCTCTAGTTTTGCATACTTAGAGTGTTTTGCATTAGGCTTGCATGCATTTTGCATTTTGGAGCTGTTTCAGGTGCATTTAAGGGATTTTGGACATGATGGAGACTGACTCTAGCACCCAGCTCGAGCCAGCAGGTCGAGTCAGTGCATTCTGCACCAAAAACTACACTTTTACCCCAGCTCTAGCACCCAGCTCGAGCCAGCAGGTCGAGCTAGTGCATTCTGCACCAAAAACTGCACTTTGAGACTGATTCTAGCAAGCCTGATCGAGTCCATGATCGAGCTAGGCATAAAGATGCAATCTTGAAGTTTCTAAAGCCCAGCTCGACCTCCTGTGATCGAGCCCGTGATCGACTCCAAGGAAAAAAGAGCCGTCTTGAAGTTTTTGGACCCAGCTCGAGCACCATGGTCGAGCCAGCACCTCGAGCTGAAGAATAAAAATGTAATCTTGAATTTAGCTAGCTCGACCACTCAGCTCGACCACCCATTGTCGAGCTGGACCTTATCCTGCGCGTTTTTACCTTTTTGCCCATGGTGTTTTAGGGTTTTAAGACTTAGTATAAATACTCTCTAAGTTGTTTAAGAGAGAAAAAAACTCGTTTTTTAGGCAGAAATTAGGTTTTCTTAAGTGTTCTTCATCTGTTCTTGCTTTCTGGATCCTGTATCTTTGATTCTACTGAGTATTTGTGTTTGAATCTTTCTATTCTCTTCCTTATCTTTCTACTTATGCAATTTATTTTGATTTCTGGTTTTGTGATTATGCTGTTCTTCATGGTTTCTGAGTAGTCATTAGGGTTCTTAAGGATGGGTTAGATTAGGTGTGGAATCTTAGTCTTCTAGGTGGTTTAAGAGTAGATTGTTTGATTTCCCTTCTAAATGAGTGTTCTTAGGTGTTTTTCCGCCCAGAAGGTGTTTGATAAAATGCTTGACTGAACTGATGTTAGAGATTTGCATACCTAGCCTAAGGGATTAGTTGTCTAGGGTGTTTATTGACAATATTGAACTGAATCTTAATGCCTGCTAGGATAGATTTCGCTAAGAGATTGGGTCTGGAACTGGTCTAGCTTGAGGTTACTTATCACGAGAGTGGACTTAACTGGTTGTGATGTTTGATGTCTAGGGAATAGCTTGATTGAGTTTGGTTAAACCACCTGGGTAGGTTAAGAGGACACACTGAGTCGATTACCCCGTCCTTAGGAACTTCTCTTTTTGCATTGATTTCTATTCTATTCTGTTCTTGTTTGATTTCTATTCTATTCTGTTTTTGCTCTGTTTTCATTCTGTTTTCTTGCTAGGAGTCTCTGTTTCTAGTTCTCTGTTTAGGTTGATAGTTTGACATCTTATTGCTTGGCTTGACTTAAACTGTTTGATTACATCCTTCTTGGTTAATATCGCACCCATTTGGATTGATACCTTTCTGTATTACAATGACATGTTAGTGCATTAAGGCATTTGACAGATAGCAAAACACAAAAATCCGCTATATCAGAACTGCGTCAAGTTCCACTGCAGTTTTTCAATGAAGACGGTTTAGAGCGTATTGCGGGCTTGGTTGGTGACCCAAAATTCCTCCACCCCCAAATGGCAAACAAAACAAACCTGGAAGTTGCAAAAGTGTTTACAATCATTGATCCTAGAAAGCCTTTACCTGAAGCGGTAAATGTTCAGTTTGATACAGGTGAAATAAAGAGAATTGAAGTGTCAAGCCCGTATATGCCTCCGATCTGTGAACATTGTAATGAAGTTGGGCACAGCATCAAGCATTGCAAAACAGCTCCAATAACTTGCATTGGATGTAAATCAACCTCTCATGCTTCTGGGAATTGCCCTCGTGCAACACCGGCTATAAACAAGAAAAAAGCAAGGAAAGAGCGAGCAAAAAAGGCTGTTGCGATTTCAATCACAATCTCAGAAAGCTATTCAGCAGCGACAAAACAACCAGAACAGGAGATACAGGTTGGTGAGCCTAGTACTTCAGCGTCAAATATCAAGGGCATGTTAACGTTAGCTCAAATCCAGGACAAAGGAAAAGGCAAATTTTCAGAGAAAAAATCTGAGGTAGCAGAGGATTCTTCTGATGTCTCTTCTGAGAGTTCTGAGAGTTCAAATGAGGATAAAAAATTACAAAGTGAAGATGAAAAGTTTACTCAGGTTCAGCCAAAGTGGCAGAACAAAAGCGCTAGGGGCAAGGGCCCTAACGGTCTGTAAATTATGTATAAAGACATTTTTTGTTGGAATGTCCGCGGTTTCAATATATCTACTCACCGCAGAGGCTTTAAGAAGTGGTTAAGGGTTAATAAACCCCTTTTTGGGAGTCTCATTGAGACTCATGTAAAACAACCAAAGCAGAAGAAATTCCTAAGTGAACTAACTCCTGATTGGTCTTTTGTTGGCAATTATGAATTCTCAGATCAAGGAAGGATCTGGGTCTTATGGCACCCTAGTGTCAAGGTAAATGTCATCTCTAAATCCCTTCAAATGGTGACTTGTGAAGCTATTTTGCCAGGTTATCCGGATGCAGTGATTATATCTTTTGTGTATGCTTCTAATGGCGACGGTGTGAGATTGGAGTTATGGTAGGAATTGTTGGATTTATCAAAAAATACAAGGATGGTGGGAAAAGCTTGGGCAGTGCTAGGGGACTTTAATCAGATCAAAGATCCTAGTGATCACTCTCTTCCAACAGGTTTGAATGTAAACAGCAGAATGAGGGCTTTCGGAGATTGTTTAGTAAATTCAGATCTATCGGATCTTACATTCAGAGGAAACTCTTTTACTTGGTGGAATAAAAGAAGTAGAAACCCGATTGCAAAGAAGATTGATAGAATCCTGGTAAATGATGCTTGGGGTCATGTTTTCCCTTCTTCTTTTGGTTTATTTGGTGAACCAGATTTCTCGGATCATTCCTCTACTGGGATAATTCTAAATCCAACAGTTCAAAAGCAGAAGAAGCCGTTCAAGTTCTATAATTTCCTGTTGAAAAATCAAGAATTTATGCCACTAATTCTAGAAAAGTGGTTATCTATTAGTGTGGTGGGATCAGACATGTTCAGATTTTCTTACAAGCTAAAAGCCATGAAAACCCATATTAAAAGCTTCAGTAAACGCAATTTTTCAGATCTGGAAAAGAGAGTGAATGAGGCTCATGAGGTGATGATTGAAGCCCAAAGAAGAGTCCTTTCCACTCCAACTCAGTCCCTATCTTCTTGGGAGCTGGAGGCTCACAGAAAATGGTCAATCTTGGCACAAGCAGAGGAATCCTTCTTTCGCCAAAGAACAAGCATTACTTGGCTTAGAGAAGGAGACAGAAATACCAGGTACTTCCACCGTATGACTAAGTCCAGAACAGCAGCAAATCATATACATTTCCTCATAGATGAAAATGGAGTGAGGGTTGACTCACAAGAAGAAATACAGAAATTGTGTGTAGACTATTTTACTGGCTTGTTGGCCAGCTATGAGGGTACCCAAATGTTTCTGCAAGAAGACATCAACTCCTTGATGGACTTTAAGTGTTCTGAAACCCAAAAGTCTGGTTTAGGAAAAAAGTTTACAAATGAAGAGATCAAGGAGGCTTTCTTCTCTCTGCCCAGGAATAAGAGCAGTGGCCCCGACAGTTATTCAGCTGAATTTTTTAAATCCTGTTGGGGTGTTGTGGGTGCTGAATGTACTCTTGCGGTTGCTGAATTTTTTTCTTCAGGAAAACTTCTCAAGCAATGGAATACCATAGCTTTGGTGCTGATTCCAAAGTCTCAGAATGCCCAGAAAACTACAGACTTCAGACCAATCGCCCTACTCAATACGGTTTACAAGGTAATTTCTAAGTTGTTGGCGGGAAGACTTAAAAACTTGTTGGGATCCACCATTAATCACTCCCAATCAGCTTTTCTACCAGGGCGCCTCCTTACTGAAAACGTCTTGTTGGCTACAGAGCTAATCCAAGGTTACAACAGAAAAGGAAATGAGACAAAAGGAATGTTAAAGGTTGATCTGCGGAAAGCTTTTGACTCAGTAAGATGGGATTTCATCCTCTCTATCCTGAAAGCAATAGATCTCCCTTAGATATTTATAAACTGGATTGCAGAATGCATAACCACAGTATCATTCTCTATCTTGGTTAATGGAGTATCCTCGGGTTTCTTCATGAGTAAAAAAGGGCTGAGACAAGGAGACCCTTTGTCCCCGTACTTATTTGTTCTAGCAATGGAGGTGTTCTCTAACCTGCTAAAAGCAAGATATAAATCTGGACTTATTGGTTATCACCCTAAATCCGATGTCTTGGAAATCTCCCACCTTATGTTTGCTGATGATGTGATGGTATTTTTTGATGGAAGTTGCAACTCTTTGCATTATATAATAGAGGTGTTGGATGATTTTGCTTCATGGTCAGGTCTAAGTATGAATACTTTGAAGACTGAGCTCTTCCATGCAGGGTTAAACCAAAATGAATCCTACACAATCTCCAGATTTGGATTCCCAATTGGAACACTGCCAATAAGGTATCTAGGTCTGCCACTAATGTCCAGAAAGTTAAAAGTTTCTGAGTATGCACCACTAATAGACAAGATTGTTGGTCGCTTCAAGTTTTGGGCTATAAAATTTCTCTCCTTTGCGGGAAGAACTCAGCTCATCAAATCAGTAATCTCTGGTACAGTTATATTCTGGATTTCAACATTCATCCTTCCAAAGGGCTGCATTAAGAAGATTGAATCTCTTTGTGCAAAGTTTCTCTGGTCTGGTGACATTGATGGACCAAGAAAATGCAAAGTGGCTTGGGCAAAGGTATGTCTACCCAAGAAAGAAGGGGGTTTAGGGCTTAGAAGATTCTCTGTTTGGAATCTAACCCTTTGTTTAAGGTTGATCTGGCTGCTACTTTCTAAAAGCGGTTCATTATGGGTGGCTTGGCACAAAAATCATAATCTGCACAACAAATGTCTATGGGACGTAAAAGTTAGAAGTGGTGACTCATGGACATGGAAGTCAATCCTCAAAATCAGGCATGTGGCACGAAAGCTCATAAAATGCGAAGTTGGAAATGGCACAAAAGCTTGGTTTTGGCATGATAATTGGACACCTTTTGGTCCCCTAATTGATTTCATAGGAGACAGAGGCCCGCAGTTGATACAGGTCCCCTTAAACGCACTAGTATCAGCAGCTTGCAACAAAGAGGGATGGAAATTACCGCCGGCAAGATCGGATAACATCCTATCCCTCCAAGTGCATCTTTCTTCAGTCAAGCATCCTATGAATTCCTCTGAACAGGATAAGTATGTTTGGTACATCAATGAGGTTAAAAGCAGTAAGTATTCTTCCAAATTGATATGGTCAGTGCTCAGGCCAAATGAAGAGGAGAAAGATTGGGCTGATTGTATTTGGTTTAAAGGGGCAACACCGAATCAAGCGTTCATTATGTGGACTGCTCAATTAAACAGATTACCAACAAAAGACCGCTTGATATCTTGGGGCATGATGATTCCCTCAATATGTGGCTTGTGCAACCGACACAATGAATCAAGGGACCACCTATTCTTGAGCTGCACCTACTCTACTCAGCTGTGGAGAGCAGGTATGATGAGATTGGATATATCTATGCAGAGCTTTCAGTCTTGGCAGGATTTATTGTGCTGGATAAAAGAGAATTCTACGAGAGCTCCTTCACTTCTTAGAAAACTCCTTGGTCAGGCCATCATCTATGTCACTTGGAAACAGAGGAATAATCTTCTTCATAATGCCCAATTAATCCCACCAGACAGAGCCTTCAGAGAGATCGACAAGCTGCTCCGAAACACCATCTCGGCAAGGCGATACTCCCGTAAATTCACTAAACTCATGAGTTTGTGGATTCGATAATATTAGAGTTTTTAAATCTCTTTTTGTTTATGCCTCTTTGTTTTTTATTTCTTTTTTGGCAAGGTTGCAAATCTATAGGTTCCACTTTGTAAAGCCTAAACTTTTCATTCCTTAATGATATTTACACTTTAAAAAAAAAAAAAAAAAAAAAAAAAACCATTTCTTCTGTAGTTTTAAATAAAGGGAAATTAACTATTCTAAATTATTAATCTCATTCCGGCTTTTGGGAATCGAACACGGCAATCTCCGTCACTCTTTCCACCGTCCTCCACCGTTCCCAACCGTCACGGTTTGTAACTAACTTCTCTTTAGCTTCAAGTTCATATGATTTGTGGAAATTGTATCTTTTTGTTTGTGAGAAAACATCTTCTTTCATCTTTTATTATACACTCTGGTTCTTAAAGTGATCAAACTGAAAGTGCGAGCGAGTTCTTTAGCATCCAGGACAATTTGAGCTTCCACTAGGTTGTAGAAACAGTTCGGTTGCTTGGAAAAGAAGGTTGTAGTTTACAAATATATGATTGTTAGTGTTTCGGTTTAATCCAACACATGAATTATTCAGCTCACCTTCTTGTGTTTCAGGCACTTTTTTTTATCTCTATGGATACCAAAAAGTTGGACACTGGCTCTAGAGATGCAATCAGCTGGCTCCTTGACGGGGTTCTTTGAAACATCTTGTCCTTGCTTCCTATAAGACAAGCTGCTTCAACATCTGTTCTTTCTTAAAAAAAGTGGAGTAATGTGTTTAGATTGGTGGATAATCTCGATTTTGATGGCTCTGCTTTGATACTTCTTCAGGGTCTGAATGGTTACACAGGCAATGTCTTCATTCCGCTCAACCATGTGAAGGTATTATAATATTCCATGTAAACATAAAATTATTTTGTTAAAATAATTCTCAATTAATATAGGGGATATCAATTTATTACTCCCTCTGTTTCAAAATATAAAGGGTTTTAGAAAAAAACACGCATCTTAAAAAATCTATTTTTACAATTCTTTTTTTTATTAAAACACAGTTTATTAAGAAAAATATTAATAGTCATTTTAACTTTTAGTCAAATTTATCTCTTTTTCCACCAATACATTTAAAAAAAATTAATAAAATTGTATAGAAATTTGAGAAATCCTTATATTTTAAAACAAAAATAAATCTCTAAAACCCCTATATTCTGAAACAGAGGGAGTAGTTTTTAGATTAGTTCAACTACCGTAAAAATAGTCTCGGTTGTGTACAAGAGAGAAGAACACGGATTTATTTGGCATACTACTTGACAATGATATATTCACTGTTGCTAAATTCTGTTTTGATCTCATACAACAAGAATTGATAAAAATGGAAAACGACCATTTCTTCTGACGTTTACATTAGGAAAGTAGACAGTAAAAACCTAATTTAGAATTATCTACAAGAAGTATTAATATTAAATTGATTTGAGGCTAGTATAATAAACACTAGGCGATTCCTCCGTTAGACGTGGGATAAAATATTTATAATATTTTTTAGAAAATTAATAATTTAAATAAAATTTTTTAAATATTTTAATAGTATATTTTATTGTATAAATAATTGAAATTTAAGATTAAAGTTTTTACATATTTATGTTACTTATTAGTTAAAAGTTAAAACAATATATTTTTATGGAATATTTACTTACTCGATTTAATCATACTTAGGAAACAATAAATCAGCTATAATTTTATGGAATATTTACTTATTCGATTTTTCATAAATAAATAAAGCTAATTTAGGTAAGATTATAATTTTTAAAATAACGACAGTTTATGTATGATTGATCTAATAGCATCTCCTATATATTAATTGAGAATCATCATTTTAACAAAATAACTTATGTTTACATGGAATATTACATTAGTGTCATGCTTACGTGGCGTCGCCAGAGTAATTCTCAGAAAATATATTTTATAGAACATTAATTAATAGACTAATTACATAATATGTCATTAGATCAATCATATATAAACTACCTCTATTTTAAAGATTATAATCTTATATAAATTATCTTTATTTATTTATAGAAAATTAAATAAGTAAATATTCCATAAAATTATAGCTAATTTGTTGTTTCCTAAATCTCCTATATATTATTTAGGGAGTTCATTTATAAATAAACATTAAAAAGTGTTAATATTTACATCACATTGTCATTACATTAAAGAACAAATTTTAATCTTTCATTAAGAGTATTTTAGTCATTAGTTATTATGTGATCATTTGTTTTAATTCTTTTTTAATTATAATTTTTGTTTTAATTAATTAATATATTTTAAATTTTTTTGAAAGTAGTTAAAAATAGATTTTGTTGATTTAATTAAACACACTAATTAAATTAAATTAAATGATGATTTACTTTACCAAAAATAAGAAATAATTTATGTAAATTGACGATTTTTTTACTTATTTCAATATTATAATTTTTGTTTTAATTAATTAATTAATTTTTTTTTGAAAAATAGTTAAAATAGTTTTTTTTACTTCTTTCTAGATATATTTTTTTTTGTTTTAATTAATTAATTAATTTTAGTTTTATTGAAAAGTAGTTAAAATAGATTTTTTTAACTTTTTCTAAATTATAATTTTCGTTTTGATTAATTAATATATTTTAAATTTTTGAAAAGTAGTTACAATAGATTTTATGAATATTTTGTTGATTATCAAACACACTAATTAAATTAAACTAAATGTTGATTTAATGTTTTTAAAAATAAGAGCTTTTATGTATATTGCGATTTTTTAAAAAACTTTTTAAGGAAGAATTTATGTAGATTGTCGATATTTTTTTACTTCTTTATAGATTATAATTTTTTAATTAATTTATTTATTTTAAATTTTTTGAAAAATAGTTAAAAGTAGATTTTGTTAATTTAATTAAACACATTAATTAAATTAAATTAAATGTTGATTTAATATTTTAAAAATTAGAGATTTCATGTAGATTGCGATTTTTTTGAATGTTAATATTAATGTTAGTTCCTCTTTATAATGTAAAATTTATTTCAAAATTTTTGAAAAGTAGTTAAAAATATATTTTTTTACTTTTGTCTAAATTACAATTTTCTGTTAAAAAAATACTTTTAAAAAATATTATCCTCCGCTGTAGTGCGGGATATCTAGTTTGATTAAACCGAGTAAGTAAATTTTCCATAAAGTTATACCTGATTTTATTGTTTTCTAAATTTGGTTTTTAAAATTTTAATTTAAAAATATATTGTTTTAACTAAATAATTTAATTAATAACATAAATATATAAAAACCTTAATTTTAAATTTCAATTATTTATACAATAATATACTATTAAAATATTTAGAAATGTTTACTTAATTTATTAATTTAAAAATATATATTATAAACATTTTATCCCGCGTATAACGCGAGAATTACCTAGTATTATGTTATTAGTCTAGTAATTAATGGCCTATAAAATATATTTCCTGAGAATCACTCTAGCGACGACACGTAAGCATGAAACTGATGTAATATTCTATGTAAACATAATGTTGTTTTGTTAAAATGATTCTCAATTAATATATAGGAGATATCAAAAAGAAAGAGAAAACCATATGCATACGAGATTAAATAATTGGTGGTGCCTAGCACATTAAAGAACTGTATATTTTTTTGATCAAAATAAATAACTCTATATTTGCATCTTATTGTGTTATGTTAACTTTTCTTTTTGGTTTTGATTTCTTGTTATATTATATGTTAACTTTGATTCCCAAGTTGTAGAGATAAGGCAATTAGGACTTATATATATATACTTCTCTTATGAGATCAATATATAAACTAACTTCTTGCAAAGTAACCTTTTGTCTAGTAACTTCGTTAAGAAGACACGGGAAAAAAGAGTTAAAAAGAACAAGTTTTGGTGTGGTAGAAAAACAATATGAATCATTTGGGTGTAATCTATATTACTACAGTATTCGGTATTTGCTCGGTCATAGTAATTTCACTTTCTGTGTGGAATTGTTGTACCGCTAACCCAACACGGGTTGCACCCTCTGATGCGTAAAAAAAAATTGTTGTATCAACTGTTTTTATCTTTCAATGAATTATTTTATAATTAAAAAAAAAAGTTAGTAGCCTATATAATAGCATACCGCGAATGAGTTATTTCGCTATAAGAGTTATAATGATATTGTAACTCTTATTTTATATATTTAAATGATATTTAATCATTTTGTCAATCTCCGACCTTTTGTTTTGTATAACTTTGTCATAGGTTGCAGTATAATTTGTCATAAAGTTGTATTTGTCAAATATATCAGTGAGTTCACACACTCAGACGCAAAACTAATCGAGAAGTTTTATATTAAAAAAAAAAAAAAACCAATCGAAAAGTAAACAACAAAAAATTTTATTTAATATTTTTTTTTTTTTTAATCAGAAACGTTAGTTTTGTCACGTAGATCCCCCAGTCTGATCAAGTTTTGGGTCAAAGTCGGACATACGTAAATGAGCCTACTATAAATTTGATCCGGTTTAGCTTGGTTTACTCAATGAAAATACATTTTTTTGTATGAATGCTAAATTTATTCGTAACAAACAAATTAAACGTTTTTACATTGAATGCATCTTATGCTGAACATAATTAGATCCCAACTCTTTATCGGTAACGATAGCCTCGTTAAAACCCAAAGTTAGAAAACCCAATTTGGGACCGGAAAAGAAAGTACTAATTGTTCTTTAAGAGTTGGAGAAATGACAGACAATAAATCAAAAAGAAAAATCGTCTTTCAAGAAGAAGCTGAATGATGCTAAGAGGCATATCATGGCTGATTAAATTGATTCTCGGGTTGTAATCCATATGGAAAAGCAGTCCCTGTATCGTGTTTCCGTTGCTGAGATGGTAGATATCCGATTTTGTTCACCCTTTTCAATAGTGAGAAAGAGCTTTCAAGCTGATGACGGAGGCTTGCCATGACGTCGTGCGTTCTTTTCCCACCATACATGGTAGATCGCCGAGTGAAAGGCATAACGAGCTAGAAACCGTGGTGCAAAGGATGATATAAAGTTGAGGTTGTTACTGATCGAGTTCCATACATTTGTAAAAGAATTCCCCATCAAATTTCGAGATAGAGCAGCCCAAATCGGTAATGTATAACGGCATTCGAAGAACAAATGGTCTCGTGTTTTCTCGCACATTCCACAAAAAAAGACATGTAGCATTATAATTTGCTTGCCATTGCTTGATTTTTTTATCTCCCGTCGTTAAACGGTTGACAAAAGCTAGCCAAACCTGAAAAGAGAATTTTGGTATAGAGTGTGGGAACCAAACATTAATGTACTAATTATTACGAGGCTTGTTTGATCGAACAAGCTGAGGGGTATGCTTGGTGGAGAATGAGTCACGATAACTATCATGAGATCGATGCCAAGTATGAACATCTTGTCCCAGTAGAAGAGGACGAGCTAGAAGCTTTTGGATTTCATCCTCAATAAGGTTGAGAGATGGACAGCGGTGATGTCTTCTGTGCGGAGAAGATATATCCTTTATCATGCAATTTTCAGCAAGACCGAAATCTATTATGCCTCTTGGTCCATTTAAATCGATAATTCTTCCTAATGGAGACCATGAGTCATACCAAAAGGAAGTTGTATCACCAATACCAACTTTCACCATGTGAAAACTCTTAGCCAAATCTCTAAATTTCAAGAGTTTGTGCCACATCCAAGACCCTACTGTTGTATTCAAATTAATCGTCCAAATAAATTTGCCTTTAATCATATTTCCTTTCAAGTACTTAACCCGTAATGACGATTTGTTCGCAAGAATTCTCCATAAGAGCTTCAGACAACAAACTGTATTAACCTCATTTAACAATTTGATTCCCAAACCACCCTCTGAATAGTCACATATTTCCAAGCCAATTTAGCCTTACTTGTGTTCAACTCCGCCCCTGACCATAAGAATGCCGAACAAAGAGCATTTATTTCATCTATACACCCCTTAGATAGACGAAAAGCGCTCATCCAGAAATTCACAAGGCTCATAATCACTGATTTTAGAAGAAGTACTCGACCTGCATAAAAGAGAAATTTAATCGTCCAGCAACAAAATTTACTCCTTATTTGTTCAATGAAAACAATATAGTCAATTCTCGACATCCTTTTGGTCATTAATGGGAGAACCAAATAATAAACTGGAAGCTCACCTTGGGTAAAAGCAAAACGATCATTGAAATTCGGTCTTGATTTTATACCCTGTCTGCCGAGATAAAGAGTTGACATCTCTTGATAGCATCATATTATTACATGCTTTCTTGCATACATTTAGCTTAGTTTTATACGTTTCTAACTTGCATTTAGGATAGTTTTAGTTCTTTTGCATTTGTTTATGTGTTTATAGGTACTTGAAGGAAATCGTATACTTTTATACCATTTTGGGATCTTAAGAAGGTATAGGGACTTTGGAGCTACTTGCTGGGGCCAAGAACATCATGAAGAAACATTTCAAGAGCCTCACAAAGGAAGCAGCGGCCCTAGCATCGACCAGGGGTGGTCGATGCGCTTCTCTGGGAATGCCATCGACAGACAGCATCGACCAAGGCAGGTCGATGCTGTGTCTCGGACCTGAACTGGAAGCCAAGATGAAGACCATCGACGCAAGTGATAGCATTGTATTTTACATGCCTTCGTACATACATTTAGCTTAGTTTTATACGTTTCTAACTTGCATTTAGGATAGTTTTAGTGTTTTTGCATTTGTTTATGTGTTTATAGGTACTTGGAGGAAATCATATACTTTCATAGCATTTTGGGTTTAAGCTTAGATTACTTGATTTCCCTTCCGGATTAGTGTTATTAATGCTAGTTTCTCTTTGATCAATTGGAACTAGAACTTAGGCATTTCCACGCCCACCAAGTGTTTGATGAAATGCCTGAACCAACTAATTCCAGAGATTTACATTCCTAGCCTAAGAGATTGGTTGTCTAAGGTGTTTTATTGGCTTTAATAGACTGAATCTTAATGCCTGCTAGGTTAGATTTCGCTAAAGAGATTTAGGTCTGGAACTGGCTTAACTTGAGGTTATTTGTCATGAGAATGGATTTAATTGCTGATGAGTTTATTGTCTAGGGATTAGCTCTGTTTGAGTATGTTAAACACCTAGGTAGATTAAGAGGATACACTAATCAATAACCTCATCCTTAGGAGCTTCTATTTAGTTGATTGAATTCTGTGTACATTACTTCTGTAGTTTCTGTTAGTAAGTACGAGTTCTGTTAGCTTCTGTTATTAGTTTTCTGTAATGCTTTTAATTATTGTTCTGTTAGATTGTTAATCTTATAATCTACTGCTGGGCTTGACTTAATTCGGTTTGATTACATCCTTTCTGGTTAATAACTCACCCAATTGGATTGACACCTTTCTGTGCTGCAATGACATGATGATAGTGCATTAAGAAATTAACCTATATCAATTTGGCGCCGTTGCCATTTGGGTGTTGTTTGTTACAATTAGGATTTCAAATCATTTTAGATCAAATTCTTTTAAGTCTAATTTGCTACTCACCTTGTGTTTCCTTCATTGTCTTTGCATCTCAGGTACTTCTACACGTCATCAGACAGACTCTATCTATGCCCTATTCTGACTCGACCAACCAACTCGAGTGCCCTGTTCGAGTCAGTCAATCGAGTTTACCTTCACCTGCATGGAAACGAGATCAAAAGGAAACCAGAACCTCCTGCCCTACCGCGACTACATTAATCAGCCAAGACGGTTGCGTGAGCAGAGAGAACACATCAGAATAGATCAACAGAATCAATTGGAAATGGAAGAAAACCCACAAGGACAGAATGAACAAGGACTCCTCCGAGGAGGCCACGATTGATTGGAGTAGGAGATGCTCCTAATACTCACACTCATAGGCAAGGGATTATACCTCCTACAATCCAAAACAACAACTTTGAGATCAAGAGTGGTTTGATAGCTATGGTGCAAAGCAATATATTCCACGGGTTGCCTATGGAAGATCCTCTTGATCACTTGGACGAGTTTTATAGGCTCTGCAGTCTCACCAAGATCAATGGAGTCAGTGAAGATGGCTTCAAACTTCGACTTTTCCCCTTCTCTCTTGGTGACAAAGCCCATCTGTGGGAGAACAATTTACCTCATGGATTGATTACATCCTGGGATGACTGCAAAAAGGCTTTCTTTGCCAAGTTTTTCTCAAACTCAAGGATAGCAAGACTCCACAACGAGATCTCCGGATTTGCACAGAAGAATGACGAAACTTTCTGTGAAGCTTGGGAAAGATACAAGAGCTACCAATCCCAGTGTCCTCATCATGGATTTAGCAATGAGTCCATTCTTAACACTCTTTACAAAAGAGTTCTCCCAAAGATAAGGATGCTACTAGATACAGCCAGCAATGGAAACTTCCTAAACAAAGATGTTGATGAAGGCTGGGAGCTAGTGGAGAACCTTGCTCAATCTGATGGGAACTACAATGAGGATTATGAAAGGAACGTAAGGAGGAATGCGGATTCCGGTGAGAAGTATAAGCAAGAAATCGAGGATATTAATGAGAAGTTAGATAAGCTCCTCCTAGTCCAGCAAAAGCAAGTTCACTTTGTTAGTGAAGAAGGGCAACTTCAAGTTCAGGATGGGGAGAGCTATCAGCTATAAGAGATAAGCTATATTCAGAACCAGGGAGGCTACAACAAGGGTTTCATCAACTATAAGAGCAACCCAAACCAGCAGGATCACCTCTACCCACCTGAGCAGCAACATCTACAAAACATGCCTTTTGTTGCTTACAACCAAAATCAAGGCTTTGTTCCTAAGCAGCAATACCAAAGAGGTTATCAACAGCAAGGAGTCATGGGTCCACCTCCGGGTTTTGCACATCAAGTTCCACCGTCTACAGCACTAGATCAAGAACTCAAGACAATGCAACAGCTACTCCAAGTTCAAGCAGCAGGTGCTATGGAAGCAGCAAAGAAGTTTACTGAAGTAAAAACCAGATGGACTACTGATATATCATGGATTTTACCCGTTTTTAGCCATGATATAAGTCGTTCTATCGAGTCTTTCTAGTGCTTTTTCTATCATTTTAGAGTCTTTTCAGGTTTTAGCACGTTTGGGACGAAATTGGAGATTTTGGAGACATTTGGAGCCTTTTTGGAGCAAACCGAAGAAAGTACCCGTTTTGAAGCTTTAGCATCGATCGACACCATCATGGTATCGATCGATACCGACGTAATCAACGCGCAGAAGAGATTTTCAAGGAAGCCCATAAGAAGCCCAATCATCCCCTTTATTTACAAAAGAAGCTCAGCTCGTGTTTTTAGACCTATTTAAGCAAACTTTTAGTCATTAGGTTAAGGTGGAGGCAGACTTTACTTTTCACTTTTATTATTGAGCCACCATTGAGATTTGAGAGCTTTTGTGAGGGAGACGGATCCAAGATTTTGTTCATCATAGAGAAGATCCCGAACCCTTGTTTTTATTCTTTTGTTATATTTAATTTCATGATTTATTCAGTTATGGTATTTGTTTCATCTATCATGTCTGAGTAGTCTCTTTTTAGGTTTAGGGATTTCTCATATGGATTTCTCTGATTCATGATGATTGTTTTGTTAGGGTTCAAAATCTGAATAGTTCTTCACCATAGGTTGTACTCAAAGCTATTTCTAACCTGATCACTTAGAACATAGAACCTAGATTTATCGATTAGGCACGATAGTGCAATTGAGTAATCTGATAAAACCTAGGGTGAGCAATTTGATTATCTGCAAAGAGATTTGGTTTAATCGAATTATGAACATATCAAACTTGAATTGATTGCTGGTTTACTGTGTAGGATTCGCAAAGAGATTTGGAATTCTAGATTTTAGACTTAGTTAGTTCTCGCAACGACAGTTGGTTAACTATACTTTCGTGTTTGAGTTCAAGAACGGCGCTTAATTAAATTGAACCTTAATTGATTAATTGTTATCTATCATTGATTTCCTGAGAATTTCCCTGAGCCTAGCTCCCATCCATATTAATTCAACCTAAGTTTTAATTTGATCATTTGTTTTCTCGTCATTCACTGTTTGCTTAGCACAATCTGCATCTTTCATCTACTGAGTGAGTTTTCTTGAGTTCTTGTGTTCGACCCCTAACTTTACTGCAGCAACTGCTTTAGTATCATCATAGGGTATTAATTTGAGCATATCAAATTTGGCGCCGTTGCCGGGGACTCTAAAAATTCACCATTAGAATTTTAGTTGTCGATTTTGTCTAAGTTCGTCGTCAGTATCGATCGATACTCGATTGGTATCGATCGACACTGAACGTCCGTTTTTGAATTTTGGTTACTTATTTTCTCGTCTTTTGATTTTCAGGTGTATGCATCAGCGTGCTACCAGGAGAAAGAAGGACACACCACTGATCAATCTTTCTCTCACAGAGCTAGCAGAGCTTGAACGCACAAATCAGACAAAGAAAAGGACTACAGTTGAGATGGATCTTCCACATGGTTTGGAGCATGGTGAGGAAGGTGGACGTCAACCTCAGCAACCTCACGCCGAGGCTGAACGGACGCTTGGCGAGTACAACCGACCGGATCAATTCTATGCAAATCGTGCAGCAATCCGTATTCCGACTTTCCAGAGGAATGACTTTGAGCTGAAGCCTGCTTACTACACTCTTGTTGGACAACACCCCTTCACCGGTCTCTCTCATGAGCACCCTATGGATCACATCGAGAAATTCGAGGACTTGGTCACCAGTATGAAGTACAATGGAGTACCACATGAATACCTCTTTTGTAAGCTCTTTCCATACTCTCTTGGTGGAGAGGCAGCTTACTGGCTGAAGCAGCTACCTCCCGGATCTCTCGCTACTTGGAACGAGACCAAGAACGCATTCCTGAACAATTTCTATGACGATGCGAGATCGGAGGAGCTCAGGAACAAGCTCTCTCAATTTTCTCAGGGTCCAACAGAAGCAATCAAGGCTGCTTGGGTGCGATTCAGATCCTACCAGAGAGACTGTCCGCATCACGGTTTCAGTCAAGTTCAGCTGCTCGGGATCTTTTACAGAGGAATTGATTGGCGGTATCAGATGGCACTGGATTCTGCAAGCAACGGGAACTTCAACACTAGGATTCCAACAGATGCTGTGAAGCTGATTGAGAACTTGGCGTCTAGCAATAGCACCAAGAATGCTGATTTTGAGCGGAAACAGCTCGCTAGTGTTGCTGACGGTTCGCAGTTTGCTGAGGTTCAGGCGAAACTGGACACGATGCACAACCTCTTAGTGGGAAAGACGAAGTAGGGAACATTGAAGATGAGGCAGAGGATGTTAACTACATTGGTGGTTCTGGTTTTCAGGGTCAGCGATTTGGTTACAACAACAACCGAAGCTTCAACAACAATCAGCAAGGTGGTTACAAGTCTGGAAGTAACCAATCTGATTTTGGTGCCACTCAATTCGCCCAAAAACCACTTTAAGGCGGTGATTTTACTCGCCAATATGGTAATTCAGCTTACCAACCGCATTCTCCGAGATCTACAGAGAGTAAGACGGAGATCCTCTTGGAACAAATTCTGCAGGGACAAGAAAAGATGACTGGAGATTTTAATAGAAAGCTGGATAATTTATACACTGATCTGAATGGGAGAATCAACGCTCTCGAAATCCATCAGAAGATGCTGGAAAATCAAATAGCTCAGACATCAGCAGCTGTCAAGGGAAAGATAGTCCAACCACAACATGGACATGTCAATGCAATCACCTCAAGCGCTAGAGAAGAGGATTTTGAGCCTGAGATGACTGTGTTCGTATCCAGTGATACTAGTATCGACCGATACCTGCCTGGTATCGATCGACACTTCCCGAGACTTGCTGTAGATTTGAAGGTTGCTGAAGATGAAGATAAGAATTCTGACATTCCACGCGTATCGATCGACACCCCTACCTGTGTCGATCGACACCAACCTGCAGAGACGATACAAAACTCCAGTATCTGATATAGGTCAATTCCTTACTAGACCAAGTTTTCGTTGTAGTAGTAAGGTGTCAATCCATAAGGGTGAAGATATTAACCAAAAAGGATGCGATCAAGCAATTCAAGTCAAGCCAAGCAAATAGCGTATTGGGGTCTAACAACCTAGACAAAAACTGAGAATGGATACTAAAACAGGTACTGTATTGGACTAACAAGAACTAGCAGAAACCAAGCAATAACAGAAATAGCATATGGGGGTAAAGAGCAGCGTAAAGGACTAGCAGCAAATTCAACAATGCAAGAGAAGTTCCTAAGGATGGGGGTAATCGACTCAGTGTGTCCTCTTAGCCTATTAAGGTGGTTTAACAAAACTCAATCAAGTTATTCCCTAGACATCAAACATCAAAATCAGTTAAGTCCACTCTCGTGGTAAGTAACCTCAAACTAGACCAGTTCCAGACTCAATCCCTTGGCGAAATCTACCCTAGCAGGCAATACGATTTCGTTCAATATTGTCGATAAACACCCTAGACAACTAATCCCTTAGGCTAGGTATGCAAATCTCTAACATCAGTTCATTCAAGCATTTTATCAAACACCTTCTGGGTGGAAAAACACCTAAGTTCTAATTCCAATTGATCAGAAAGAAACTAGCATTAAGAACACTGATTTAGAAGGAAAATCAAACGATCTACACTTAAACCACCTGAAAGACCAAGATTCTACACCTAATCTATCCCATCCTCAAGAACCCTAATGACTACTCAAAACTCATGAAGAACATCAAGAACACAAACCCAGAAATCATAAAAACTTGCATAGATGATAGAAATAGATAGAGATAGTGATAGACAGAAGGAACAAACTCAAAATAACAGGTAGAAATCAAATTACAAGTTCTGGAAACTAAGAACAGAGAAGAACACAAGGAAAAACTCGAAATATTAGAGATAAAGATGTCCTTTAGTCTTAACCCAACATTAGGTATTTATACTAAGTCTTAAAAACTCTAAAACGTCATGCGCAAAATAGTAAAAATGTGCAGGATAAGGTCCAGCTCGGCTAAGTCTTGGTCGAGTGCTGTGCTCAAACAGACGAAATCAAGACTGCATTTTTCTGAGATGAGTCGAGTGGTATGCTCAAGCATGTAAAATCAAGACTGCATTTTTCTGAGATGATCTTGAGTAGTCCACTCGATTGTAGGGGCTCGAGCTGGGTTCTGAAACTTCAAGACGCCACCTTTTGTCTCTGCTTGATCATACAGCTCGAGCATGGGTACTCGAGCTAAGCTTCTGCTCCATCTCCTGCTTAGACTCGATCACGTCTGCATGGGTATCCAGCACGGACTCGATCAGCATGTCCCAGACAGCTTCTGCTCTGCACGGACTCGATCAGCATGTCCCAGACAGCTTCTGCTCTGCACGGACTCGATCAGCATGTCCCAGATAGCTTCTGCTCTGCACGGACTCGATCAGCATGTCCCAGACAGCTTCTGCTCTGCACGGACTCGATCAGCAAGTCCCAGACAGCTTCTGCTCTGCACGGACTCGATCACAACTGCTCTGTATGGACTCGAGCAGCACGTACCAGACAGCTTCTGGTCTAACTTCTCCAAAATCACCCGAAAGTACCTGTAACAAGCCAAATATGCAGGATGTATGCGGACCTAATGTAAAACACTCTAAGTATGCAAAACTCGGAATAAATAATAAGAACGGGGTGAATAACACGTCAAAACGTATGATTTATGCAAGCTAAAACGATGCAAAATGCAAACATATCAACTCCCCCAAACTTAGTCTTTGCTTGCCCTCAAGCAAACAAAGGAATGAGAATGGAGAAGAGGGTTGAAAGTGGGGACTCAGAACCAAAACTTGCAGATAAAAACGGATGACCTCAATGTCCAAGTTACTAATTCTAGAATGCAAAGTTTATGAGCTCTACTTAAAAACGTTAGCCATACTCTTCGCAACACAAGTTCAATCAAACCTCAACCTAGTCATGCATTCATTTCTTTCATTCCCTTTAACATTCATTAGAACAGAAACCATGAATCAAGCTAAGCATATTCAATGAACTCATTTGGCTAAGGGTAAGGTCAAGAGACAAAAATGGTCCCTTCAGTATGGTATTGACGTTTCAGAACAAGGGTCTCTCAATGAAACAGAATGAGCTTTAGTAGAATGCTAAAGGTAAGAACCAACCTATGCATACAAGAATAGACTCCCATCTACCCAGTCCTACACAAGCGGTCTTATCCCTTAGTCTAAAACCCAGACAGTAATCCTAATTCTACCCTTCACCCTTAGGCTTTTTCTTTTGATATCCTGGATCAGTTTCATCTTTTCTTTTTGTTTTTGGTTCTAGGAGGGGTTATACACATATACATCTAGCGGATTGGGGTTCTTTTCTTAACTTAGCTTAGGCGTTTTTGTGTTTTTTCAGACTTTTGAGCTTTCTGCCTTTTCTTTTTCTTTTGTTATGCACATCCCCCAATCCTTTACTAGATACTCAAACATTCAGATCATTTCCCTCCTAAAAACTCTTACCCTTTTCTTTTCTTTTTCCAAGTTTTTCTCATTCTTTTCTATCCACAGAACCCACCCCAACATCCAATGATCAAGATCCCACCTAGTCCTATCTGATTCGAAAATTGCAAACCAGAACTACATGAGATTCTATCCTTGTCGGCTCAAACCTAACACTTTCAACCAAGCTCATTCAGAAATAGACCTCACACACTCACTAAAGTAATAACATGGCTTGAAAGAAGGCTAGGGTAAGGGCATGGTAAAACTGATCTAACAATGAGAGTCAGCTACTTGGATTAGCAAAGAGTGGTATAAACAGATGAAAGAGAATCCAAGTATGTATATGGTATCCACGAGTTCAAATTCTATGCCTAAACATGATAATTATAAGTCAAATTCAGGTTCATATAGATGGGGAATGACAGAAAATCACAGCATGCTTCAGCTAAGACTCGATCTAGTTGTGCATTCAGAACATGGTTCGGTCTTACTTCAAGCTCAATATCAAGGCATTAAACAACTAGAAACGAGGGCATTAAAGTCATACGGTTGAATCAGCAAGTTTACAAGGTTTTAAATCATCATCATCCCCTATGCATATGCAACAGCCCTATATGAAACAATCTAGACTCAATCCTAAAATGTAAATGCAACTAAATGAACACTCTGTTTTTGTGAAATCATTTTCGAAAATTTTTCAAGATTTTTTTGGTTTTTCTATGCCATAGATGCATGCAGACTCAAGGATGCACAAAATCAAAATAAGAACAGAGAAAACACATCAATACAGACCTTAACCCTTCCCCCAAACTTAAATTACACAGTCCTTTGTGTAATAAAAATTTGGAAAGAGAGGCTAAGAGATAACAGAAAACAATAAAAACGATGCAGCTAATATATACAGAAAGGGTCAGTACGGGTACCTTGGTGATTATGGTGAGTATGTCGACTCGACCTGGTAGTGGTCGAGCTGGGTGCGTGAGCCAGATGCTCCGAAGTGTCTGTCTCGACATCCTTGCTCGAGCCGGGTGCGTGAGCTAGATGCTCCTCCTGCTTGGCGTCTCTTCCTCGCGTGTTGAAACTGCCTTGGCTGCCTTGGCTCGAAGGAGGAGGCTCGTGGTGGTTCCATCTCGGGTGCATGATGTCTTGGTTCCTCGCGAAACGACCCGCTCCCCGTCAGAATTCTCCCAGATACGATGGTTTTCTTGGGTGTAGGGGATTTAAACTTTAGCGTGAAGTCCTTGAGCTGGTCCTTCACGTCCTTCACTTGGTCTTTCAGGTCCTTCACGGTACCCTTGAGTGCGGCGACGGTCTTACCTTGAAACTTGTTCCACCTTTGAAGGAGATTAATCCGCTTGTGTGCCTCCTTCAGGGCTGGACTATGTGTGGGTTTGAGCTTGTACTCCTCAAACGAGTACCTTTCTGTTGGATTAACTTCCTCCAGAACAGCATCTTGATCGTCTGACCCCATTCCTTGTTCCATGATCTCCTCGTCTTGATTGTAGAGTCTATCGAGAGGAGGATGGAAATCAATGTTCCGGCCCTGGCGTACCTTGGTGAGATCGGTGCAAGGTAGGCGCAGCTTGGCTTCTCCAACTGTCGGATGCATGAACTGATAGATGTACTCGTCTGGAGGCGTTGTATGGTCCAGGAACCTGCACCTCCTCAAGAAGTCGATATCTATCCATTTGGGTGGATAGGGTACTGATCGTAGCTCTACATCACAAGCAACAAATATTGGGGTGATGATACCCCCAATACAGAGGTCACCTGCGCCATCCATCTTCATCTTGCCCATCTTTATCGCCCAGTCCTTGTAGTTTAGGAATTGCTCCATCAGAACAAGGGCGAGGTTAGCATCTGCTCTATCGCCCTGCATTTTCCGCCCATCTCTTGTGCTCCCCAGAAGTGGCAGTAGGCATAAGTCCAGCATCCTTAGTTCACCTTCATTCACCGTCCCGGTCACCTTCCTGGCAAACATAGAGCTTGCTATTGTCTTGTGTAGGTACCTCAGGACAGGGCTTCGGAAGCTTGAGCTCTTGCTTCTAGAGGAGGAGAAAGGTTTGGCGCTGTCTCCTATGGTCGACCATAATTGTTGGAGCTCCTCATGATCAAAATCTTGAATCAGTTCGTCACCTCCAGAAAAACCATATAGGTTGCAGATTTGCGCGATGGTAAGGGCATAGCATTGTCCTCTGCACGCGAAGGTGATGAAGCCAGGACCGTCATCGGGTTCAACATCAGGCTCTTCATCATAGAAATGTACCCTGAGGGATGAGAGGAAGTGGCACGTCTCTTCCTTGTAGGCTTCCAGCGGTGTGTTCATGAATTGTCTTATACCTCCCGCCTCAAAAAGATACTCCATATCTCTAGCAATCCCGAGTGCTTGCATTGTTTCTTTGTGCGGGTATCTCGTTCCTTCGAAATTACGTTCAAGGAGGGCCTCTAGGTACTTGGTTGCAGAGGGTTTGTTGTTCTTCTTTCGGGGTTGCCTTATCAACTTAGGCTCGTCTTCCTCTGTTTCACCATCTTGATGCATACTCGGCTTGATTGGTGCTTTTCCTTCACTTTTGGCCTGAGTGAGTTTCTTGTCTGATACCGTAGTAGCTTGTCCCGACCCTCCAGCTCGAGCGTGGGTGCTCATCCGCCGAGGTTTCCTTATCAACTGAGGCTCGTCTTCCTCTGTTTCTTCACCACCTTGATGCATACTCTGCTCCATTTGTCCTTTTCCCTCACGTTGGGCGCGGGTGGTTTGTCTCGTCTCTTCAGCTCGAGTATGGATGCTCAAACGAGACTTCCGGCCCTTCCTGCTTGATCCTCGGGCTTGAGCATATTGGGTCGAGTCCGGCGTGACTTCGTACTCCATGGGTACTGCAACTTGCTCTTGTTCTACGGTTTGTTCTTGTTCTTCGGTTGGGGGAATGCTCTCTCTCCACATCTGAAGTCATGGGCGAGTACTTCCAGCTGACCTACGACGGGCTTGGCGACGGTCCATACCTGAGACTCGATCAAGGACAAGGAAAGAGAACTCAAAATCGTGAGGATAAGCCTCAAGAACCGCAAAAACAATTTGAGATATTTCTAGAAATGAAAGAGAGGATTGAGAGTGTTTGTGGTGTGAGTAAAGTATGGAGTTGAGTGCGGTATTTATAGCCGAGTGAGGGAGCGTGTGTGGGTCGAGCTTGAAGACGTGTGTGGTCGAGTGTGGGGCGTGTCGAAAGCGTGTTTGAAAGATGTGGGTCGAGTCGTCACTTTTCTGACACCTTTTTGACCGAGTGGACGCTTCCTTGGCACCGTCTGAATCGATTTTGGCTTGTATAGACAAGTGGGAGGGGACAAAGGACAAGGAGGAGCGTGTGCGGGTCGAGTGTGGGCTCCATCTGGTGAGACTCGAGCTGACATAATCGGATTCTAGCGTGTATGGGTCGACCAAACACTCTTCTGACTTGTTCGTGACGTCGTATTGACCGTGACACCTCCGACTTGGGCATGTGAGCTCTGTATTGACCATGACACCTCCGACTTGGGTCCACATGTCAGAATTTTAAATTTTGAAAATTCCCTCCTAAGGTTTATGATCCACCTCTCTTGCTTTCCTAAAATCACACAAGCAAGACAAAATAGCTTAGCACATTTATTTGACGTTGTAAAAACTAAGGTAAAGAAATATGTACAGAGATAGACATGGGACTTCCTCCCAAGTGAGCTTGTTTATAGTCACTAAGCTTGACTTCCTGTTTCGCTTAGGCGGTGGAAGGTTCATCCAGAGGAATCGAAGTTCCTTCTGGAATGACGGCATTGGCTAAATAGGGCTTGAGCCTCTGTCCGTTCACAGTGAATTCATTTTCGCCCTTTCTCGATAAGGTGACTGCTCCGTAAGGCGAGACTTCTTTGATGGAGAATGGCCCGGACCATCTAGACTTGAGCTTTCCAGGAAACAGCTTGAGTCTGGAATTGAAAAGGAGGACTTGATCACCAGCTTTGAATTCCTTGTGCAAGATCCTCTTGTCATGGAATGCTTTAGTCCTCTCTTTGTAGATTTTAGAACTTTCATAGGCATCCAGCCTGATCTCTTCCAGCTCATGCAGGTCTAATACTCTCTTTTCCTGGGCAGGCTTGATATCTAAATTCAGAAGCTTTGTTGCCCATAACGCCTTATACTCAACCTCAACAGGTAGATGACAGGCCTTGCCGTAAAGGAGCTGGAATGGTGTTCTCCCAATAGGGGTCTTGAATGCAGTTCTGTAAGCCCAGAGAGTCTCGTCGAGCTTAGTAGACCAATCTCTCCTTGAAGCGCCTACTACTCTAGCCAAGATGGCTTTGATCTGCTTGTTAGACACCTCCACTTGACCACTAGTCTGGGGGTGATATGCTGTAGCTACCTTGTACTTGACCCCATGTTTCTTCAGAAGATTCTCAAAGAGCTTGTTGATGAAGTGAGATCCCCCATCACTGATTACAACTCTTGGCACACCAAATCTGGGGAAAATGATGCTCTTGAACATCTTCAGGACCACCTTTGCATCATTGCTAGGGCAAGCTATGGCTTCAACCCACTTTGAGACATAGTCAACAGCTACTAAGATTTAGCTGTTCCCAGAAGATGGTGGATTGAAAGGACCCATAAAATCAATCCCCCAAACGTCAAACACCTCCACTTCCAAAATTGGGTTCTGTGGCATCTCATTCCTTCTGCTGATGTTTCCCATTCTTTGGCAAGGATCACACTTGGTGATGAAGGCTTGAGCGTCTCTGAACATTGTAGGCCACCATAGACCTGCTTGCAATACCTTCTGAACAGTCTTGAACGTAGCAAAGTGTCCTCCATAGGCAGACCCATGACAGTGCTCAAGCACACCCTGAACCTCGTCTTGTGCTATACATCTCCTGAACAGACCATCTGAACCCCTCTTGTAAAGGAAAGGCTCGTCCCAGTAGTAGTGGTTGACATCTCTCAGAAACTTCTTTTTTCTGTAAGCGTCAAGATCATCAGGTAACTCACCACATGCAAGGAAATTGGCCAGATCTGAGTATCAAGGTATGTCCTTCACTCCTATCACAGAAACCGCATCTAGGAATCTCTCGTCAGGCATGGTGTCATCAACAGGTGTTGGGTCATCTATCCTCATCCTTGACAAGTGATCGGCCACACCATTCTCTATACCCTTCTTATCAACAATCTCTATGTCAAACTCTTGTAGAAAGAGTATCCATCTGAGCAGTCTTGGCTTAGTGTCCTTCTTGGCATAAATATGTCTTAGTGCTGCATGATCAGTATAGACTATCACCTTAGACCCAACCAGATAGCTTCTGAATTTCTCGAATGCAAAGACTACAGCCAGCAACTCCTTCTCTGTTGTAGCATATCTCCCTTGAGCATCATCAAGCGTCCTGCTTGCATAGTAGATCACATGCAGCTTCTTCTCAATCTTTTGGCCCAGTACGGCTCCTACAACATAGTTCGATGCATCACACATGATCTCAAATGGATAGTCCCAGTTTGGTGCTTGAACTATTGGAGCAGTAACTAAGGCTTCCTTAATGAGCTGGAAAGCTTTCAAACATTCTGTATCAAACATAAATTCTTGCTCCTTGCACAACAGCCTTGTTAGTGGTCTGGCTATCCTTGAGAAATCTTTGATGAATCTTCTGTAAAACCCAGCCTGCCCAAGGAAACTCCTGATGTCCTTGACGTTCTCGGGTGGTTGCAGCTGCATCATCACATCAATCTTGGCTTTGTCTACCTCTATACCCTTCTCAGAAATTTTGTGCCCAAGACGATCCCTTCCTTAACCATAAAG
Organism: Boechera divaricarpa; assembly: GCA_026770425.1. NCBI lineage: Eukaryota > Viridiplantae > Streptophyta > Magnoliopsida > Brassicales > Brassicaceae > Boechera > Boechera divaricarpa. The sequence goes on along the minus strand of CM049192.1, from coordinate 18,659,560 downwards.
TGGCACTTTTCCCAGTTCAGAACCAGATTCGTCTCTTCACACCTAGTGAGTACCCTGCAAAGGTTCAAAAGACAGGAGGAGAAAGAAGAGCCATACACGGAAAAGTCATCCATGAATACCTCAACAGTCTCCTCTATTAAATCCA